>OY728166.1:1031638013-1032238013 GCA_963277665.1 Viscum album | reverse complement strand
TCCTTGCATGGTTCGCACGAAGCATCTGAGTTTCACTACTTCATGCTGCTCCAGAGTTCCCATCATAGGATCGAAACAAGACATGTAATGCGTCAAATGCTGTTCAAGGTCGCCTGATACATTGAAAATATGGAATATAGGGTTTCCAAAACTGGATGGGGGAGAGACTGAATCTACCCATTTAAGGTAAGATCTCTTTTTTGGTTGAACCTGCGCACATTTCCCTTCCATAGTTTCTAATCGAGCTGTTAATGACTCAATGGTAGTTATTAACTTTTGAGAAACATCTGGTTGAACTTGGACTTGGGTAGGTGCAATGACTGGATCTTGGATAGATGTGGTGGTTGGTGCTGCAAATGATGGTAGTACTACCACCTGTTGTTTCACTTAACCCGTAGGATTAGACCTGTGAGGGTGTACTGATAGAGGAGGATATTCTTGACCCATCTCATTAGCTACAACAAATTCCCTTGGCTGACTGACTCCATCACACTTAAGAAGAAGACTACCCTGAAGTAGTTCTACATTCAACCTCTTTAATTCACTAATTTCATCCTCCTGTTGTGAAAACCTTTGCTCTAGTGAGAGAATTTGGCCTTCTCCAGAGGAAGGATATGTAACCTGATTCTTTCCCCTCCCTTTGTTGGATCCTTTTCGGAGAGGGGGAAGTGGGTTACTTGAAGGATTACCTAGGTTCTGAGTAACCCTTTGATTTCATGTACGCACACCTTCTTCATTTGTGTCGGTGTGTACATCTTCCTGAGCAGGAACCTCTTCATCTGAGTCCCCTGAGTGAGCCTCATCTGGTGGATCAAAAACAACAGCATTGATGACATTGATTGATGCATAATGCATCGCATCCCTTCTATCATCATTTCTGTGATATTGTCTTCTTTCATGTCTTTGATGAGAAATTGCCTTTTGTTGATTCGATCCCTCAAGAACTTCTTGATGAACCGTAATTTGGAGGGAATCTAATGATAATTTGGGTCTTCGTTCCTCTTGAGGCTTCTTCCCCAATCGAGAAAAGACAGACTTTCTCTGAGGAGGGGATTGATGTTTCGAAAAAGTCCCCAGTCCGGTGGATTGGGGTTGTTCCTGCTGTTCCCACTCAACTCCTAGAATCCTATTTGTTGATTCTGAGGGTTGATTTAAAAGAGTCCCCAGTCTGGCGAGCTGGGTGGCTCTTGACATGCTATGTTTGAGACTTTATTAAAAGATATCCGGATCTTGCGAAACTTAGTCCAGAAATTAGCTGGATGCATTAACCTGTATCCACTTTTATCACCTGGTTCAAAAGACCGTTAGATGATTTATGAAACTTCTGTCACTTGATGATGTGCTTGCTCCATACGAGAGGCCTGTTCAATATTCTTGTTTTCTTAATGCTGGAGTAATTCAACAACTTGTTCTCTATATGCTTGATTTTGAGAGGAACTAGTTGAAGCCTGTTCTTGGGCATGTTTTTGATTACAAACAAATCCCATTGACTGTGGTTGGCCATGGGCAATAACATTGCATGAGACCATTTTCGGTGGGCGTTACTGACTAGAGAGCACCATTAAATGCAATTCTCCATGAACACCCCATCCTTTGACATGAATACCAGATGGGGCATTGGAAATTAACAGATGCAATTTTCTTAGTGCACCAAGGCATGAATGTTGAAGGGCTCTCTACTGCTTTTCAGCCTTCAGATATCGAGAGACTGATAGAGATGCCAAATCACTCTGACATTGTAACCCTTATATTATCTTAATATGATTTTCATATTCATCATAAGACAATACTTTCTTCTTCAACTGACAAAGAGTTTTCTACATGTTGAGACGGATATCATAAATTCCATCTTCCATCAACATTTCTGGAATGTCATACTGAGAATCAGCCAAAGGCCAAAACATGAATGGCACTTCACCTTTTTCCAGTTTTTTTCTCATGTTCAGCATTTCCTCTTTATCATTTGATGAAGATTCTTCTACCTATTTTGACAAGAGCTGGTGCTTCCATGTTGCTTCATTGGATTCAATAGGATTGGTAGAGAAATAATTGATCAATGTAGAAGATGCATGACTTAGGGGTGGTTCATAGAATGACATACACCCGAGGCTATCTTCTGATTGAGAAAGTATTTCACCTTCTAGCGATGAAGCATCAGACATGACTGGTTTCGCATTTTCAAGTGCCTCTAGATAAGAGGGCTTTCTAGACACTACAACATCCACTGGAGCATTTTCCAGGCAATGTGAATCACTACTGCGGAGAGGACTTTCACATCGAAATTAATCATTACGGGGAGGACCACCATAATGGGTTACAACAAAATATGAGATCTCTTGCTCCTTGGTCTTCTGACCACACAGAGGTTTCCCGTGGCTCTCATCTGAAGATGAAACTTCAAGATCGACCGAATTGTCATGAATCAAGCCTTCATGAGGAAGTGTCTATTGAAGACCTTCAGAATTAATGTTCCCACTATTGGGAAATGAGGGAGTAGAATCTTGAATCCCAATAGACAACTGTTTGAGGACTTCAAGAACTCCAGCATCGAGAAAGTCCTTGTTACAGATTAGCTCTTGATCTCCTGACTGTGCTGGACGGGTCTTTTTCTTAGACGCCTTCTTACTCGCTTTGGAAACCACTTGTTGAAGAATGTGGCTGCTCTGAGCAGGTGTATGTTCATGATCCGGAAATATGATCAGGTTAGGCTGACGATCTCCACTCAAATCAGGTGTATGTGCCTGACTTGGTTGTCCATATGATCTGGGGGAGTATGCCCTACAACCCTCTTGGACTGGAACAGATGTGTGTGTCTGTTCCGGATTGAATTGTTGATGTTTCACTCCATTGGTAGGGATAGATTTATGTGTCTTCACCTGAGATGCTGCTGAAACTGTTATAATATCCTGGCAGGCATCCAGAATATGAGCAGGGATTTGCTTCTTCCCTTTCACTATTGATAGAATATGCTTGGTGACTTCAGCTGCCGGAACGGGGATATACGTCCATTCCAGGCTTGGAGTAGGTGTATGTGCCTGCTCCTTTCCTCCTTTTCCTATCAGTGAATCCTGACAGTACTCAAGTGTGGGGGTAGAGAGTTGATTCTGCCTAATATTTGTTGTCAGGGCTTTTTGACTAACTTCTCCGAATGCTACCAAGCGAGACTATTGGTAGGATTGATTAGTACTAGTAGGTGTATGTGCCTGCTGATTGCACTTCACCGAACGTAGTTGACGAGATCCATCATATGTAGTCATACGAGCCTACTGACTAGCTGATGATGTATAAACAGGTGTATGTTCTTGCCTATAGTACTCTGCCGGAATTGCCTGGCGGGATTGGCATGATTCTTCCAGATGAGTCTGCTGGATAGCAGAATTAAAACAGGCAGGTGTGTGTGCCTGCTCGTTGCTTGCCACCAAGTTAGGTTGGTGGACATCTCTGGAGATGGCAGAGATGAGAACCTTCTCAATGTTAACCGGATTTCTCCTCTGGCGATTCATCTTTCCTGCTCGGGTTCGAGGAACCTAAGCCGAACGCCTGGAGTTGGTACCCTCATCATGTTGAGGGCGTACTACTGCACGAGTCTAGCAGCGATTTTTGGTGGGATCCCTCAGGAAGGAATCCTATCTGCTTGAATTAAGGCCATGAGGGACCTGCTCATTCACATCCCAAGAATAAGGGAGTTAATGATGATTACGTTCTGGGGATAACGACCTGAAATGGTTAGAGATGGTAGTCAGAACCGCCTACTTCTTGATCACTAGTCGTCATTGTCCGGATGACCGGTGTGAGTTGTTTACTTCGAGGGCTTGTCGGGCAGCCTCCAGAGTTGGGATGGTACTGTGTTGATGGTACTCCTCAACCATCACATTTGATACCCAGCGTTGAAGACGATGAGTAGGTGATGTCATCCTCAGAGCGGACGACGATCCATCAGAAGTAGCAGCAGTGGAATTTGTAGCAGTAGTATTCATATGTGTGAACTTGAGAGAATCCATTCTGGAAATGCAGAAGATATTGGAAAAGAGTTCCAAGTTTTATATAATAGACGTAATCAAGATAAATTCAGCCACTACATCTTTTGGATAAGAACATATGTCAATGATTGTTTTTGTTGTCCCTCTCATTGAGTTTTAAATAGGGGCTAAAAAATAAGTAAAACATCATTTTAAATTGGTAAAGGATTCACGTCAGGTTCACCATTGTTTTGTTTCCCTCGGAATTTGGGGATGACCTCCTTAATGGGAATTTCAAACATTATGATAGGTTTCTAATGGGTTTTTTCGTAGAACTGGAAACATCCAATGATTCCACATACATTTGGACACACTTTCCAAAGGTAGGCACTCATTATTTTGTGGACTGATGAGGCTTAGGAATTTTAATTTGTCGAGAGGATGGGAGGTCGGACTCATCACACCTTTTTTAGGGGAATTATTGTCTACTCCGGGACTCTCTTTATAGATTTAAGTTATGTTCGTAAATCCTTATTAAATTACCAAGTATAAAATGATCTTTCTTTTAGATCAGACAATCAATGATCGATATGTATGAAATTTAGAGAATCTTTTATATGTATTCGAGATTCTTCATTGATAGAGAATCATCAATATTTGTTAAAGATTCTTAGTCAATGGTATCCTTTGATACGTAAAAGTCTCCTAGTCATTATAATGACCATACTAGTTTTAAATCCACTTAGTGGGGCACTTGATGTATATTGTCATTCAGAAGGACATGAATTATTTCAGAGTTGGGATCAAACCCGCAAATGGGCTACCTACGCATCCTTTATTTAGAAAAGGAATCAGAACCCACATAGTTTGAGTAAGGGAGTATGATGTTTATGATTGATGGCTCAAAGAAGGATTTCATAATTAATTTTACACTCTAAGCTCACGTGAGTCATGCTCGGTGTGAGAAACAAAAGGTATTGGTAAAAATTAGACAATTGTGCCATGAAAGATGCAATCATAAGAAATAATGTGGACTTATGTATGTATGACTGCCCAGATAAATGAAGATTAGGATTTACTTCAAGGAAGAAATCCAGGAACTGGGTCCATAAAGGTATAGGTGTTTCATGGAGATTTGAATACTCTAACTTGGGTATTACTCTTAAAAAGGAGGCCCAAATTAGGAGAGGACATATGATTGGGTTTTACTTCTAAGAAGGAATCTTATATCAAAGGTAAATTAGGACTGGTTAAGAGAAATTTGAGACTGGGGATTGCTCCTAAAAAGGTGGCCTAGGTAAAGGAATTAAGGTTTGGGGATTACTCCTAAGAAGGATTCCCAGATTTGGGAACTTTAATAATTGGGTCTTTCTCCTAAGGAGGATGCCCAAATTAGGGGAATGGGGCTTACTCCTAAGGAGGATGCCCATATTTGAGACTGGGGCTTGCTCTTGAAAAGGAGGCCCAGGTTTAGGGAATTATAACTGGGGATTATTCCTGAAAAGGAGGCCCAAACAATTGAGTTCTTTCATCTTAAAGGATGAGGTTTAAAGAATGAAATCTCAATCTTTAGTGACATAAAGATGTGTAAATCACTAGGTTTTGAGAAATATTCCACATAATTCCTTTTAGATAAAAATGTCAAATCAAGAAACCATGCCATAAATGACTTTGAAGAGTGTCTTGAGGACTGATCTTGAATAGGAGAGGTGGAATGGCTTAAGAGGGGTTGAATGGGCTAGAAGGGCACCCAAAAAGGCAGGGGCGTGCAAGTCCTGGCAGGCTCGCAGGTACTACGTGGGCACGAAAGTCCTGGTTGCGCAGGTATACCTGCGCGACACATGGGTATTTACGCGACGATTAACCAGCAAGGAAATACTTGAGTGACTCTTTATTAAAGTCTTTAGAATCATCTTGAGGTTCTTCTAGAAGAGTGGCATGCATGTTTTAATGAAGGAGTAAGGCAGCGCGTAAGTGTTGCCATTTCCCTTAAGGGATGGCCACTCAGGCGCGCAAGTTTTGACGAGTTTCAACACTTAGGCCTTCTTCCCCCTCTTTAGATCTTCCGTTCTAGGTAATAAATTACCTTCGAAGTGTTTTGGAAGCTTTGAGAAGAGACTAGGGCGCCCGGAGTTCGTATCTGAATTCTAGAAAAACATTCCTCCCCAGATGGGGGCCCACGGGGTCTATTTATAGGCTGGAGAAGACCCGAGCGGTTATAACTTAGGTCGCGCAAGTCACTTGCGCAACCATTAGGCGGCGCGCAGGTATACATGCGTGACCATGAGGGAAATTGTGCTACTTATGGGCAATGTTCTCTTTGTTCATCCCTTTGTCAACTTTTTTGATGTTTCTTTAAAGTGTGAATCAATTTGGACTAAGCTATTTCCCTTTTCCAATCTTTAGACTCTGTCACAAAATGGAGCATCAACAGATGTTATTTCTATTTGGAATAGTTTTATTTTATCATATGGAGGTGAAAAAAATGACAATATATAATATGTCGAGGTCTTAATGAATTGGGATGAAAATGAAAGGCATTAGAAAACCTTTGAGGTTAAAACATGCTAGGGTTATTTTTCAGCTTTATATAAAGGAGAACACATAATATGGTTGACAACCCATCGCGTCTGAAAAGGCTCCAAGAATCAAACACACAACCAATGGGCGACAGGGGCGCATTGCCTACCACTAGCCTACGTGAAGTCCATGGTTAGTATGAATTATGATTTTTAGTTTAACAATTTTATGGATTAAAAATAAGTTGATTTTGGGAACTTATGTTTTATCAAATGGATATCCTTAATATAGGAAAATGATTTGGTGACTAAGTGATAAAGGTTATTTTGGAAGACGTTTTATTTTTGGGTAACATTTTATGGTTAAGTGAAATAGAATACCATGAGATCTCAATTGTGGAGTAATGGTTGAGATTTTATTTTGGAAGAATATTTTTTTTATTATAGGCATTCAGAAATTTGGGTTATTTATGGAAATGATTAACCTATCATAGAGAATATGTGATTAGGTTAATTACATATTTGGAACTACTGTGAGAAGTATTTAAAAGAGAATAAAAACCTTTATCTAATTGATTAATTTTAATAATAATCTCTATCATTCCCATATCTAAAGAAAATTCCTACAAAATTTAGTGTAGTCAAACATATATCATCATGTTAAGTGAATCCCTACATTATCTCTTATTTAAATGTAGACTAGATAGTTAATATTTTCAAAAAAATATAACTCCATTTAAATTTCTTGATAAAAATTTGTTTCTTTTGAAAAGGAACTTATGACTTTAATATTCTAAAATGGAAACAAACACATACATTTCAATCACAAGATATCTCTAGTCATTTTTTTACATTTTATTAGGATTTTTTTCTTGATTATATTTGAGATATTAGTCTATTATTCTTTACATTATTATTGTGGATAGTATTTAATATAATATTCCTAATAAAATCATGTCACATTATTTATTTTAAAGACTCTAAAAACCATACACACAAAAATTAACTATTTACATTGAATATCCCTGGTTGAATAATTTCAATATCATCCTAAAATAAATATGATATTATTTATTTTAAAAATATAAAAAAATCATAGTTTAATATTATCCAAAATATTTATCTATATTGAGGTACAAAACCACTGAAACACCGTATCCATTTTTTTCAATAATAATTTTTTATTAGTATCCATAAACTAATCATTCAAATATATATAATTATGTAAAATGATATTATTCATATGCATGACTGGTTGTGTAATGGTTAATTATTTATGGTAAATCACCTCATCCACATCCACAAATTTATTCATTCATAATGATTATTTTACCCATACTTGGTTAGTTAATTATCCTCCATTTTGTTACGCATCATTAGAAACATTGTTCATTATTCTTTAAAAAAAACATAAATTGGTATAATTATCCTATAGACAAAAAATACCATAAATATAATCATACATATATAATGAAACTCTATTGTTAATGTTATATAGTTCCCTTACTACAAAAATAATCACACATAGCTAGAGTAATCTCCAAATTAATTTTAGGAAGCTTTATAAATTGGGATATACTCTTATATAGATTATTCAATTTGTATATACTACTGTTTATCCATTTAGAAATAACCTTTACCCTTATATATTCATTGAATTAATGATACAAATCCTATACATTTTTTTATATAAATATATATAAGAATATGAACCTCAATGTTAAAATTATATAAAACCTTTTTAAAAATTCATCTATGCTAGAATAACTGAATTTTTGAGTTATTCTACATAGTATATTCAAATATATATTCTATATTATGGAATTACTTACATTTAAACATTTATCCTTAGCCACTTCAAATTTTATTCATGAATTATTGCTCATTTTAATTTCAAATAAATTTTAAAATAGACATATATCATGTCATCAAACATACCAATATCATCCATTCCCATTCTTAAACTACACCTCCTTGTATAAAAATTGTTTTTTTAATCATAGTGTATTATATACAAGTAATTATTACCATACTTATGTTTATCCATGTCAATGATCATCACGAGTCATCATTTCATTAATAATTCCAAGTATAAGTTAGAAACAATATACCAAATGACATCTTTATTATATAATTTTTCTCAGGAAAAAATCATTTTAGTGGGTTTTCAAGTTAGAGTGGGATTGTAAGAGCATGTTGACTAGGGTTAGGATTGAAAATTTCACGCTCAGTAGATATTTTAAATATTTGATAACATATTGCTAAAATTAAGTACAATATACCAATATTTAATTGTTATTCCCACAAAAACAACATAATGATAGTGGTTTATCATGACAATATTGATAATGTTGTTGTGTAGTCATATATTCCATGGACCTATAACATGAAGATTATTCCAAAATTTGGGGAGTGTACTATATCACATCTATTTTAGGTAGTTTTATGAATATAAGAATATATTCATGTTACAGTGAGTAGTTTTTGGGATATGTTCATCCAGTGGTGTGTGGATCCGTGGTGGAGATAGTCTAGAAAAAAAATTAATATTCAATATATATCAACACTAGCTATGTGGTGATGAGAGTTTTCCAAGTGGGATGTAGTTTTATTATATGGAGTTTAAGTGTAATCCTAGGGTCTGGAGATGACATAAAAGAGTTAACACAATGGCTCAGGGCCATCAACATATGGTTATATTGAGATGTTTCATAGATGAGTTAAAATATTATTACATAATTCTAGAAAAGGTATGTGATGTATTTTCATAAACTCATCATTTTATTTCATTTAGAATGGTTTTAACCTAATAATGTTGGTTTATATGTCTTATGTGGTCCTATTTAGAATTGATAGGTTGTGTATATCTCACTGATGGTACATGAATCATTAACCTTATAGATAATGATGTATCAAATAATGGATGAAAACATTTCAAAGAAATAATTTTTAGTATACAACATGTTGTTGAAGTAGTCCTGATTGAGACACTCCTTAAGTGTATTTTGGGGGATGATATGTAATCATTTTTTTTGAATCCAATTGTATAAAGGAATGATATTGTAAGATGGTTTTAATCACGAAGAATCTATGTAGAATGAATATAGGGGGTTGATAGAGTATATACAATGGATGAATTGTTTTTCACGTTTTATTTTTACCTAGATCTTAAATAAGGCATGGTTGACAAGAAAATATGTATTATTCTTTAAATTTAGATGACTTTTCAGATTCTATTTGTAAAAAATTCAGTTGTATTGTAATCAAGAAGAAAAAACAACAAGTTATGGAAGATATAGGAAAACATATTTTTAATTGTTCAAACACAGTCCATGTTTAGTTTTTTATTATTAAATACCCTATAAAATATAATGTGGTAATTCTGGCATAGAGAATGACCATGTGAAAGATTTAAAAATGGATCTGTTGAGTAAATAATATATGGTTTGAAGTTGGGTTTAATTTTTGAATTTTAACAATATTGATGAAGTTTGAGAAATAAAAACTATTTATGAAATTTTGAAATATTTAATCCCTAATCATTTTTTAAACATCATCCAAATGGAGGAATTAATGGAAATTAATAAAACATGGATATATCAAAATTTATATTTTTACCTATGGCGAAGTACCAGATTTGTGTCTAGGTATCATGATTTAGAGATAATATTTTCGATTAATTAATTAAAATATTAGTTAAATCAATTATTAACTTATGAAAAAACATATTATATATTTCCACAGTATTAATACATTAATTCATTCCTAATTAGAAAATATTAAAGAGGGGGAATTAGGTAAAATTTTAATTGGTGGTGGATCTGATCTTTGGGTAGAAACTAATAGACAACGATCAATAGAAATTTAACCTCATATTCTAATGACATGTCATTAAAAAAATTTCATAATAAAAAATTTGCAACATAATTTTTTATTTTCATTTAACTTCAATATTCTAAATTCATTCCTCTACACTATGAATCAAACTCCAAAATTCTTTATGATGAAAAAAATATTTATGGATTATGTAAAAACAAATTGGTCATTCATTAAGTATTCAATTATATTAAAAAAGATTTCAATTTGAAGCCAAATTTTTTTGTTCCCTTATTATTCTATATTCTTATATTGTAATAAAAATTTATAAGTGATTAGAAAATCATAATTTTACCTCCATTGAAAAGTTAGTCATTTTGAATCTTATAGATTCAACACAAATCAAATTTTTATTAATTTTTCATAAATATTTATTCCTTATATTAATTAATATTTTTTAAAAACATGTATTATGTTATTTTTATCTTATAATAATAATAATATATTGATGATATTTAAATATTCATTTTTCAAAAATATAGAATTCAATTATTTTAACCTATAAAACCTCCATGTTTTTTTCCTCACTACTAGAAACCATGGTTTAAAACTGTTGGGAAAGGTTTCCAAACTGTTGGGTGATAAGGCATGAGGATAGCATTATACCAATAGTTTCCTGGAAACCGTTTGGTTAGACCTATAAAAAATTCATCTTCCCTATGGTTTTGGCAACCATTGCAATATATAAGTACCAATAGTTACAAACCATTGTTAAACATAAATCTATAACCTATACCAACAGTTTGAAAACTGTTGGTATATAGGTTTACCAATGGTTTTCCTCTAACTGCTGGTATATATTATAAGTAGAACCTATATACCAATGTTCCTAAACCATTGGTATAATTTTTTATGAACAGTTTTATGTGAACCATTGGTGTAGAAGGTTTATTCCACTTTATACAAATGGTTTATAAACTTTTGGTATATAGAAATTCAAGATAAAACAACAGCCTAGAATCCTTCCCTCTTTCCAATATAGAATCCTTCCCTCTTTCCTCCCCTATACAACATCTACCTAATTACACAACAACCTACAGCCCCTCTTTCCCCCCTCTGCAAAATATATAATTCAACACTTGAATATAAAACAAAGAGGATATACAATAATTATCGAACACCTGAAAATATAAAAATTAGAAAAACATTCAGAAAAACATTCATGCCCATGATACAATGTATAGAATTAAAAAAACACTAATGGGGGATATTTCGGGGGGGAGGGGGGGTTTTCCAAGGGGGTAGGGGTGTCCGGGGGGGGGGGGGGGTTGGGGATGTACAAGGGGGTGGGGGTGTCCAAGGGGGGTGGGGGTTTTCCAAGGGGGTGGGGTTGTCCAGGGGGTGGGGTGATATCTAGGGGGTGTGGGTGTTCAGGGGATGGGGGTGTCTAGGGGGGTGGGCGGGCTATCCACGGGGATTGGGCTGTCCATGGGGGTGGTGGTGTCCAAGTGGGGTGGGGCGGGTGTCCAAGGGGGTGGGGGTGTCCGGGGGGTGGGGGTGGGTGGGCTATCCATAGGGGTTGGGTGGGGGGGGGGGCTATTTATGGGGGTGGGGCTGTCCAGGGGGGTTGGGGGTGTCCAAGGGGGTGGTGGGATGTACAGGGAGTTGGGGGGATGTCCAAGGGGGTAGGGGTGTCTGGGTGGGGGTGACCAGGGGGTGTGGGGTGGTGTCCAGGGGGGTGGGGGGATATCCAGGGGGTAGGTGGATTTCTTAGGGGAAAAGGGGGTGTCTAGGGTGGTGGTAGGGGGGAGGCCTGTCTATGGGGTTGGAGGTCTAGGGGGTGGTGGGGGAGTGTCCAGGGGGTAGGGGTTGGGAGGGGGTGGGAGCGGGGGGGGGGGGGGGTGTCCAAGTGGGGTTGGGGGGGATGTCCAAGGTGGCAGGGGGTGTTCAGGGGGTGGGGGTGTCTAGGGGGGTCGGGGGGCTGTCCAGGGTGGTGTGGGGGTTGTCTAAGGGGGTGGGGTGTCTAGGAGGGGTGGGGGTTTCGGGGGTGGGGGTGTCTAGGGGTGGGGTGAATTTGTCACATAAAATCATCAAGTAAAGTTTTATTATATATAGATAAATAAAGAAATATAGTGTGACCTATCTAATCACACATGCATTCAGGTACAACAATAATCAAACATCAAATGTCAGTAATACTAGTCAAAAATGTAAAAAATAAATGTGTCCCTCATCACCATCACTATCATCACCATTATCATCATCCTCACCCCCGTACTCATAGTCTTCCTCATAATCATCCCCTCCCTCCTCAACACCCTCCTTCTCTACCTCGTACTCCGCATCGACCTCCTCCTCACCCTCCTCCTCCTCTCCCTCGTACTCTACATCGGCCTCCTCCTCACCCTCCTCCTCCACCTCATCATCCTCCTCTCCATCATCTCGACCACCACTTTAACTACCACCTAGTGAACCATATATTGAATGCATCGATGAAATATATCCATCAAAAGCTGTGATGGCCTCTAGTAGAAATGTTGGATGTAAACCTTCCATCAGTTTCATAAATGTAGTGTTTTCCCTAACCGACTATTCTTCAATCTCTATGGCCCTTTTTTCAGCATATTCCACCTGTACCGTAACCTGATGGAACTTAGGGGAACTACAACTCATACATCAGGATGTCCAATACCTCTTCGAGAATATACTATTCCTAGGTCGGCAGCGTACTCTGCCAGGGTGATAATCTCCCAACACCTGATGTAAATGATCATTTGGCCCAAAATTGTAAGCTTCCTGGGCATCAAGGGCCTCTAAATAAGCCTTTTAAAAATATATATAGATTATTAAGTTAAAAAATATATATTAAAATTTTAAATCAACTAAGTAAAACTTACAATCTACTGTTGAGTTGGTTCATTAACCGCACTTCCATCTTTCTTCCTTATACTCGAGCAAACCACTTTTTATCGAGGCACACATCCTTCAATATTCAATGTTTTCCTCTACAATGAAATTTAATGTATGAAACAATAATTAAAAATAGGTTACCTATAATTAACTTCATAACTATAATTTTATAAACAACTATCATAGCAGCTTCCTCTCATGATCTGGCATCATAGTACATCGCAATGTGTGGAGGTATTTTTTAGCATAATTGTTTTTTTATTTATTCCGGATGATTCCTAAATAATATTCAACAATTAGAAAGATATTATTAATGAAAAACATGAAAATTTTCGTTTAAATACTTCAAATTTGATTAATAACATAAAATGGGTAGTCATCCAAAGAGTAATCATCTGACAATACTTTTTTAATGGGCAATCATTTATGACAGGGACTGCCTCTAACTCTATGACATCACTAGCACGCCAGCCAATATACAACTCGTTCTTATGGGATCTCCAAATCTAATCTAAATCCTTTAGAATTTATGACTTTTCACCCTCACCATCAAGGAAATTAAACCGAAGATAACAACAAAATATTAATTCATATAAATAAAAAAAATATTACATTAAATTCAATAGATATTTTTACCCATATCTCTACCCAAGAATTATCCTTGAATCCATTTGGAAACAGTCTCTATGATAATAGGATGACAGGAATGATTTTGGAGTATTTGGCAGAGGTCACAAAAAACCCCAACATTGTTGTACTATTTTTTCAATCATTTGATTGTCTTCATTGTAGTCCACCATCAACTATGTGTGGCGATTCCATACCACACACATGCGTGTACACCCCTGCCCCTACCACCTATCAGTAGATGTATCTGTTATGAAATAAAAACAAATATTTTATCAATAAATGTTATAATGAAAATAAATAATTGTATAAACATTTGTTAGGGCTATATAAATATACCTACATTTGTATGATCTATGGGAACCGCTAGATCCGTAGAACCTGAAGGAACACCCTATACAGGTGGAGTGGGTCCCGATGTATGCTCCGCAGGGATAGACTCTGGTGGAGTAGTTGTAGAGTAAGATGGAATATAAAAGCTAGAGAGAAGGAAGAAAAATTAAAAGAAGCAGACATGGATATCTGGATGAATGCTGGATGGGGTGGGGGAATCATCATCGGATATGGTAAAGATGGGTGAGGAGGCTCAGATGTAAAAGGTGGTGAAAAAATGGGAGGCATAAATATCCTATGTGTCCCTAATGACACACCGATATCAGAATGTGGGATAGATGGTATATCAGTTGGAGGGGCGGGGTCTAATCAGGTATGCTGACTGGATCGGCTAACTCTCGTACCACTCCCCTCGTACAAACACCCTGAGTACTGGGTCCACTACTAGGCTAATCATCAAATAATTGTCACCTAAGAGGTGGATCCTGAAAAAATGTTTAAAACAAAATTAATCATAGGACATTATATTTTATTTAAATATATATATTTCAAATAAAATACTAACTACATGCACTAGTGGTGTAATTCCCATTTAGCCGTGCGCGATTGTTGACCACCATCTTTTTCCATCACCTCTCTTCAATTGGGTGCATTTTATGAATTTGAAAACATATATAGAAGTAATTAGAAAAGGATAACTAATGTGTAACCCAGAAAATAAAATATATTAGAGGGAATATGGGGATTCATGGATAATTTAACTATCCATTGTTTTAGGTTAGATTGAATGGATATATAATGAATTCAATAAATTGTACAAGATGTAATAGAAAAATCTAATTTTTGAGTTGGATGGTTATTTACTAAGTTTCTTCAGTCTATATATTATGAATTATTAAACCATTAAGATAGTTAGAAATGATTCAGGTTTCTATACATGTTTTGCAGAAGAAGAAAAACCAGCATGTTCATTATTAGGTGAGATGTTAAAGGAAGGTCTTAGAGTCATACTAATTTTATACATGATCAATAATGCATTGAAATGTTAACCAATTTAGAAATGTTGGTTTCATAGGGTCGAATATAGTTCAATTCCAAAATAAAAATATTGAAATTCTAATAAAATTGTAACCAATAAACATTGAAAAATCACATATTGGTCAGGTTGGATACAAAATATTTGTAGTCAATATTAAGTCAATTTAAATAGTACCAACCTTAACAACTCATGTCGAGTGAAACCAATATAATTGAGAACATGGATGGATGATATCATATATTTATGACCACAACTTCAGGTTTACAGTCAACTCTAAAAATTGAGCTATTTGACTCCTAAAATGTAATAAATGGATCGTTTCTAATGGTAGTTGGGATGGTGTCAATTCCATAATCACCATCATAAAAAATATGTCTTGGAATTACTTCAATAATGACACAAAATTTAGGTCGAAGATGGTCTTTGACATACAAAACTTATTTCGCCATTGATGCCAATATATATGATTAATCGGTAGTAATATTCCAAGTCATATCAATTACTCAAAATCCAAAATCATCAATAAATGTTCCCTAACTCATCATTGAATTAAACCACTGGAATTTCATCATTGTGACTCGTCCATGAGAGTAATAATCCAATATTATTATATTTTCAATGACTCCATATTAACATACATTTTCAAATCGCAATCTATTATTTGAGGCACTAGCATAACAGTCTATTGTGGAAGAAACCATAACACCATCATGTAGTGTTCTCATGTTCTTTGCTCATTTAGTGATAATAAATATGTACCCATTGATAACAATTGATTTACAGTCACAAACCACAGTATTTGGACCAGAATCCAAAGCTCATATTTCCTCAGAGACATAGTCAGAAAGAAAACTCAATACCTGAAATATAAATGAATATTAAACATAATTAAATATTGTTTTTATTATTTTAAACACTAATATTATTACCTTCAATTTTAACCAAGAAAAAAACTTTTTTCTATGAAAATTCTCCCTCCTTCTCAAAGATAAAGAACGATGCTCTCTATTTATCATTGCTTTATGTTCCCTGTAGATAAAAATAGTAATAGTTTAATATATATATATATATGATATACATATTCAATTTACTTACCAAATATATTCATCAAACAAATTACAGTTGAACAAAACTGTGAGATGTGCCATCTCTCTCTCTTCAAGGCTTAAGGTTGTCAATGTATTTGATCCAGGAATTCCTCCAGTTTGTGGAAGTGATGCAATAATATGTTCAATTTACTCATACTATTTGTGTTCATTTCCCATCATTCTTTTCATTATTATAGTAATATCAGGAAAATACATAGAGCAGTAATCCATTCATTCTTGAGCCAAGTAACTATTCACAATAGAACATTCAGAATGATTCCTATTTCAGAAATAAGACTTTAATGTTTACATATTTCGTTCATTTGGATACATCCAAAGAAAAGAAATAGGTCCTCTCAGAATTATTTTAGTTAAAATATGGAACGTCAGATATAGCATGAATTTGAAAAACTATGGAGGAAATATTTCCTCTAACTCACACAAAATTAATGGGGCATCTTCCATAATGTTTTGCAAAGAATACTTAGATAAATTCTTAGCACAAAGATGTCTAAACAAATGGAAAAATTTAATAATATAAACCCTTACATTATTGGACAAAAGATGAAGAATTTCTATTGGAATCAACTAATGAAGAAGGATGTTATAATCACAAGTCTTCAATGATTTTATCTTCAACTGTCTTCTGTTGACCCATTTAGATATGTTGCTTGAATAGACATTCAAAACTATAATAGTCTCTAGCAATTCCAATTTTTTTTCATTAGGTGTCATCATATAAGAAGAACATGGAACTTGACATTTATTTTTACGGATACACATAAGATGAAAATCTGGTTTGATGCCAAAATCCACAAAGTCACACCGAGATCATAAATCATATTTTTTCTTTCCCTTAACATTTAGAAGAATTGAAAGAAAAATTTCACAAATATTTTTTTCAAAGTTCATTACGTCCAGTCAATGATGTAAAAAATTGGCTGACCAATAAAGCAAATCAAAGAAGATACTTCTCTTATTCCAATTGAAACAGGTTTTAGTGGAAACATTCTTTCTCTTTCCAGATTTCATTTGACCCTTCCCAAATGAAAAACTAAAATCTTTCAATTCATTAGTCACATCAGTTACAGACATACTATGAGGTGGATCATCAGCCTCCATGGTATTATAAAATATTCGATGATTATTTAAATATGGATGGTCCATTGGAAGGAATAATCGATGTCCCATAAAACAGAAACTAAAAAGATGTTTCCATCTTCTAGATCATGTATTCTTCATACAAACTGGACATGATAGTTTTCAATTCATGTTCCATCCAGACATCATTTCATAAGCAAGAAAATAATTTATCATCCACATAAGGACATTGCACATCTGAAATATGTCTTTTGAATATGCATCGTATGTGTGCACACCCACATCCCAAATAATTTTCAACTTTTTTATTAGAAATTTCATGTATATGTCCATATCATTTCTAGGATCAGAAGGGACAGATATGAGTATACCCATGAAAGTGAAAGGTTTTTTCATACACAACCATGGGGGAAGGTTATAAATGTGTATACAAACTATCCATATGCTGTGTGAATTAATAATTTTCCCAAATGGATTAAAACATTTACATAAAAGACCCAGAATCACATTACACACGTCAGCTAATAAATCAGGATATCAAGCATCAAATATCTACCATGAAAATCCATCTGCTGGGTGAACCACCTTATAATTAGTCTTATTTATCTCGGTATCATGCCATAAAATTTTTATTGATATTTCATCAGACATAAAAAGATTGTAGAGTCTGGGGATCAATGGAAAGTGCCACATTACTTTATGTGGCACATGGGATGGTGTTCCATTAGCTTTGGGCTTCCAGTGGGATGCATCACATTTTATACAATCATTTCATTCATCTGTTCCCTCTTAGAATAAATTTCTATCATTTTGGGCAGACATGAATTTTGTTTCTTGAAAATCCATGTTCCTCAACTAACTTCTATGAAATATAGTTGTTTGAGGGAATATCACCATCATCTAGAAGTAAGTCCTTCAAGAAAGTATAAATGTAATTGATGGTAGTATTAAAAATCCCATTAATAGTTTTAACATGAAATGATCAGATTAAAAATTCCAGTTTTTTCATTTTACTGCATTGTTGATATACTAGAGTCATGGAAGCATCATTCTATTTTTCACCCTGAAAAAATCATCATTTTTATTAGATGCATCATGTGTGATCATATAAAAGACTTTTTGGATCAGAATTATTTCTTTTTCATGATGAAAAATAAACATAAAATAGTTATATAACAAATTCTCCAATCCAGTCCACTCATTTGGATCATCAAAAATTTGAGATTACATTTTCTCCCCATTGTGATACTACACAGAGCAGTTTTCTTGAAAACCATATTTGGTTATGTAGTAGCTGACTTCTTCATGGCTCAAACAAGGTCTTCCAACAAAATTTAAATAGGGGGAATGTATGTGACCACTATCTGAAGAATTATGAAATGAAAAATCTAAAAATCACTCAAATTATTTTGAAAATCGCTTGAGGTATGATCAGTTTCATACATAAAACTTTTATCCATTCTTTAATTTTTTTTGTTATAAATAATTTTTTCAAAATCAATTCAATAAGAATGAAGTTCCATCGAAAATATATTTAAGTAAATGAGAATTTTTCACTTTATATGAAACCATAACTGATACACTACTTTATATGAGAAACATAATAAAAAAGAAAGAAAATACTATATTTATAACAAAATATTTTTGAAGAAATATACATGAGGGTACAAGATTATGTACACTTATAGAAGAGAATTATTCAAAAGTTGAGAAAATTTTAGAATGAAGAAACTTTATATTTTAGTAGATTATTTGAGTGATCACATACAATGCCCAAGGGGGTGAGGGGTTTTTTTTTGGGGGGGGGGGGGTCTAGGGGTGGGGGGCTGCCTCGGGGGCTGGGGGACATCCAAGGGGGGGGGGGGTATCCAAGGGGGTGGGGGTGTCTGGGGGGGGGGGGTTACAAGGGGGTGGGTCTGTCCGGGGGTGGGGTGGTGTCCAGGTGTGTGTCTTAGGTGGTGGGTGGGGGTGTCTAGGGGAGGTGAGGGCTGTCCAGGGGGATGGGGGGCTGTCCTTGGGGGTGGTGGGCTATCCAGGGGGTGAGGGGTGTCCGGGGGGTGGGGTGGGGTGGGGTGGGGGTCCAGGGGGGGTCCAGGATGTTGGGGGGTCCAGGGTGGTTGGGGGATATCTAGGAGGATAGGGGTTGTCATTTGGGGTGGCGGGGTGTCCAAGGGGTGGGGGGAGTGGGGGGGGGGGGGGATTTCCAAGGGGATGTCTATGTCCACCCCCAAACTAGGGTCGTAGAATAAAATCTCTATCCAATTATAGCATGATTTCAATCCTATTGTAGATGACCCAGAAGATTGTTGGTGTAAACCATGAATATTATACATATAAATGAAAACACACCTGATTGTAAACACACCTCCAAATATGTGGGTCAGATTTTATCTTCCACTCTAAATATAATATATGAATTCTAAAAAACACACCTAATTATAAACACACCTCCAAATTTTGAGCTAAGATATAATTCTAGGTTGTTATACAAGGTGTATGTCTACAAAATTTTGTGTGTGTGTCAAATATGATCCTATATATGTTGTTTAATCATATGATCCATGTTTAAATGGGGCAATACTCATGGAATATGATGAATGTTATATCCTTAAGTGATATAGAGTTGTACGAATGTTAAATTTGTATGAGATCAATATGGATAGTGGATAAGAACCTGAGTTCGAATTCTTTTTAGAGATCAGTTCTTATTAGAAGGGTATGGGCGAGTGTTGGTATGAAACATCAAGAAAATTCTTAATGTGTGAATGAAACTATACATTGGTTTTATGTGATTCCTTTTTTTTGTAGAGTATCGGAGTGTAAAATCCACCCAATCCTTGGAAAACCCACACCCCTCCCCCCTACAGCCCCACCTGGATAGTCCCCACCCCACATGGACAGCCCATCCCATCCTCCCTATACAAACCCCACCCCCCACCTAGACAACCCACCCCACCCCCTTAGAGAACCCACCCCCCTTGATGGCCCACACTGCATCCTGCACTTGGATTACCCCCCCACCCCCAGGACAAGACACCCCCTCCCTGGATAGCCCACATCCCCTACCATGAAGCCCCATACCCCCTACAGCCCTCGTGGATAGTCCCCCCCCCCCCACCTAGATAGTCGACCCTCCACCCCCTCACCTGGATAACCCCCATCCCCACCCCCACTTGTACTGCCCACCCCACCTGGATAGCCCCCCACTCCCCTCCTGGATAGCCTACCCCCACCCGTACCTAGAAAGCCTCCCGGACATCCCACACCCCTCCCCCACCGAGACTACCCACCTCATACCCAAATAGATATCCCCCACCCCAACTTGAACAACCCACCCCCACCACCACCTATAAATCCCATCCTCGGATAGCCCACACACCCTCCCCAACCTCAACATCCCTCCCCCAATACTCATATAATACCATAAATATTTTTTACACCCTCATCAAGAATAATCTTTTGACAAGTAAACGATGGTTATTTTAATAGTATGAAAAGTACTATATTTTATATTATTAACTTTTATATTGATTTTTTATTATAGATCATTAATTTTATGGGTTTTCTTATGCTACCCATTTTATTAGATAAACCTCAAAAAAACCTCACTCAATTGTTTTAAAAACAAAAAAATCATCTTATCTCTCAAATTGACATCCCCCACACACCCACCTAGACAGTCCATCCCCACCCCCACCGAGACAACCCACCCCCCGGACAGCCCACGCCCCCTTCGTACCTGGAAATTCCACCCCCATACTCAAATGGATAGTCCCCCCCCCACCTGGACAGTCCACCCCACCTGGATAGCCCACACGCACTGCTCACCCCCACCTACACACCCCCACCTGCACACCCCCTCCCACCCACCCACTGCACCCCCACCTGCACCCCCAACTTGTACAACCCCCCTCCCCCACCTCCACCTGCAAAGCCCACCACCCATCCCCACCTGTATAGGCACCCCGACCTCACCCCCAACTGACTCCCCCTCCCCCTTCCCCCTACCCCGCACACCCCAACTACACAGCCCACCCCCACCCCCACCTACACAACCCCACCTTACCCCCAACAGACTCCCCATGCACTTCCCCCTCCCCCACACCCCTCTCCACTTTCAAACTATACATCCCCCAACCTACACACTACCCTCCCCCACCCACTTACACAGACCCCCCCCCACCATCAACCCCCACTTGCACAACACGCCGCCCCCATCCCCACCTACACAGCCCACCCCCACCCCACCTGCACATCCCACTAAACCATTACATAAAAATTTCAAAAAATAATTTTTGGAACTCCCTTTTAGAAGAAAGAAACTTGTTTTCTAGGTAAAATTACTGAAAATATGAACATGAACATGAGTAATGGGAGAAAATATAGTACCCCTACAACACTAATATTGTTTCACACACCTAGAAAATTAGTGATGATAGTGGTTCGAGAAGGTAAATTCATTGTCTATTTGTAGGATAGAGTATTTGGAACAATCCAATTTCACATTCAATAACAACCGGAAACCCTAAATAGTGAGGGATTAGAGCGGATGAGGAAATAAACTAAACATGGTATATAAAAATCCAAAATAAATGAAGGTATAAGATGTAACTCCAACTAAACAATTTTACGTGGAAATAACTAGGATGGATATTTAGAAGAAGAGGGGGGTCGCTAGTTGGGAAGAGAGCACCGCTCTGGTCAGGAAAAACTGAATCGAATCTCATATTTGGAAATGGAAGTGGGGGCTGTGTATTTGTGGAAAAGCTATCCCAATGGTTTTAAAAAACCATTGGGAAACATCACTATATCCCAATGGTTTTAAAAACCTTTGGGAAACAAAAATATACCCTACTATATCCCAACAGTTTAAATAAACCGTTATTAATAATCCATACACCCCAATGGTTTGCAAAAGCTGTTGGGAAAGACTACACTATATGATTATTTCTCAACGTTTTCCAAAAAACATTGGAAAAAAATCTCTATCCCAATGGTTTAGACAAACTATTGCATAAAGGGAGTTGGTATAAGTATGATTTCTAGAATTGTATCTAATATTTATTATTATAATATAGTTTTCCACATATTCCTATGATTTCCCATACATGATAAATGAAATTTATTTTTCAGGGGGTCATATTACATTCCTTGATTATCATTGTCCTTCCCCAATTATTTTTTATTTCAATACCCATAGAGTATCAATTTGGTTTAATTATCATTACATTGATTTTTTTCCTATAACATGATCATTAGAATAAGTAGTGTGATCAGAGGTGTGTGAAAAATAGTTCATTATAAAAACATATTAGTGTTTCATATAGTCACTAGTAGTGTGATTCCGACAATGTATGAAGAAAACAAATGTGGGTGTAATTTCATATAATTTTATGGGTGATGGTTGTGGAGAAAAAACATAAAATATAAGAGGAACAATAAATAATATAGGACAAGTAGAAGAGGAGACTACATTGTATGTGTTTAATGTGGCATACATAATTTGTTTAGGATTATGTGGGATCATAGGTTTATTCATTATTGTAAATGATACACAACATTTTACCTTTAGAACATACACTTTGATTAATGGATGGTTTAGATTAATCATGTACTAAGGAAAGATCTGAGTTAACTGTATAGTCATGAAACAACCTGTGGGCCATGGATCATTCCAATTATATCATTTAATAAACTAATGTATATTTGGTGGTGAATTTCAATTTGGTCTTTTTGTTCATCATTCCTTCCATCCATCCAAATCAAATTTTTATTCAAAAGAAAGAAAGAATTACAACCCAAGGGACCCCAAGGTTTATGGATGTTTGAAATAGTGAAAGTCAAGGGAATCACCTTTGAGTAAGTTAACACACTCTGGTTTCAAACTATTTATGGGGAGAAGGTTAGTGGAGATGGAGCTCTAGACTGGCAATGAAGCCAAGTGTTCCACTACCTTATAATACTATGTATATGAAATTTACCAATGACTATGAACTAAAAAACACTTATGATACTTTTATAGAGAGAATAGTGTGGTCCACATGTTTTCTAAATTACTGTTGATTTCATTTAGGTTGGATCATCTCATTGTAGATAGAAATAAAAAAATATAATCCATTTAATTCCAAACCACATATTATGTATGGGATAAATTTATGTTCTTTTCTTAAATTATCACTTAGGTGTTAGAATAGAAATCATGACTATTTGATTTCAAAATATTTCTATAGAAATCATGTTCTACATGTTTTATAAAAATATGATGATTTTTATAATGTTTTTTATAGTAAATATTTAATTAGATTCATGGAAATGATGTATCAATGAGAGAGACTATTTTGGTATGAGAATGAGTTCAACAATTGAAATAGAAATATTTTTTGTATTATTAATGTGTCCCCCATATGTATTGATTACTAGGAAACCTTATTATGTGATTTGGGGATTTGTAATACCATCCATAGGTCATGGTTATTCCATTTGAGGCTAGGATCATCGACCCATCTATCCAAATGTGGTGAGATTCTCCCATACAATAACTATAGTTGGTAACATCATGGATGAAATACATATTCATTATTTTGGGTCCTATATATATATATTGGTGTTAAATACTATTTAGATTATAGTTTTTCCATTAATAGGGTTTAGTGAACACTCTATTGAGATAAAAACATTGAAATGTATGGGTCCCCTATAATAGTTAGTGTAAATTGGGACTTTCATTGTTTTTATAGATCTGGAAATGAGTTTTTTGATATGGATGGTCATGAAATATTTTGTGCATGTATACTTACCTTAAAGATATTACCAATACATTGGTTTTTCACTCTAGTCTTATGAAAATTCACTCTTTGGGGTATTAAAGGATTATCATGAGATATGAATCCTCATGAAAATATTTTAGGACTATAGAATCTCTTACTTTTACAATGGTTATATTAATTTTGTTTTTGGTGCATCTACATGGGACATTAAATATTTTCATTAATCTCATGAAATATTTTAATGATATTAAAATTGTTATGTTATGTTTTTGGTTCATTCTTTGGATGGTCATGATATATTTTATATATGTATGATTCTTCGTATTTCACCTTGATCATGGTATTTGATATAACCTAATACGAATACTTTAATTGTATCATTTGTGGATCCAGATGGGTATGTTATTACTCATTTAGGAATGGGGAATGTGCATGCACATATCATGTCTTTGTAAATGATATATAATCTACTATTTACTTTAGGGACATGTAGTAAGAGAAGTTAAGGGATCTTGTCGAAATTCTGTATAGTGGTGGTAGATAGATAATGACATAGTTTATTTCCAATATCATTCACTACCTATAAATTTATGTAACATGTATATTTTTGCCCCATTATTATATCAAAAATATTAAGGATATTATCTATTATTTTATTTTTTTCTTTGGATTCATCTATTCTGTGTTGCATTTGAGTTTTTTTTTCAAATACTTGCATCTTTTATATATTGATCTTTTTATTCTATATGTGGTTACAGAGTATATATAATTTATTTAAATTAAAATATATATTTTATTGATATAGTATAAGGAAACCCATATATTTATATTTATTTATAGTTCTATAATCAAACATGTAGTCTATTGGAGGTGATCTTAGGTTAGCATACATAATGTTTTTATAAAGCATGTGGGGTCCTTGAGGGTCTGTTCATATGAGTTTAATTTAATAAATGTAAATGCATAGATTTATTTTATTTTTATTGGTAACATCGGGGGTCATATCATGGGGTTCGTTCTAATATATTTTTTTAGGATTTTCGGGTGAAATGAAAAATAATTAATGTTTAAATTGTTTGATATGGAATGGTCCTGAGTAATACTGAATAATAAATTAAATCAATATGTTTTAATAACTATAAAATTCAATATGTGAATAATATATTATATGAATCTTATAAAAATAAGAAAATTATATATTTTTTTGGATATTGTGCCACCATGGTTTTTTCTTCCTATGGTCCAAATGTTCTGTAAAATTGACCATCCAAAACCATAATGTAATAAGCTATTAGGAACTTTTAGTAAATGTAATATATCTTAAATTACTATTTTACATTTATAAATTCTAGTCCAATCAAGGAGGAAAAATCCTTTCATACATATTGACCAGTTAAGAGAAGTAGGGATTCCATCTATGTAAGTATCTAGTTGTTCTCTATGTTTTCAAATTTCATTCCCATATCCAATGATTCTAAATTTTATTCATCACTCCATTGATATAAAATTATACAATTTGTTCTTAAATAGTTATGAAATTACTATAATATAACATTATACTATTACTCATTCATACGTATAATAATTTATTGTTCGAATTGAGTAAAAAACATACATGAGAAACGTTATAATACACTTCTAATTTCTATCATTGATAAGTAAAAAAAATATTATTGTATTATATTATAATACATATTAATTTATGTTATTATTTTGGATTTAAAAGGATGTGAATAAAATTATCTATTATTAAATATCTCAATACTATTGATAAAATAACCATAAATTTTCACATTAATTACCATTATTCAACAAACGTGGGATAGTAGTAGGTCAAGTATTCAACTCCTATCACACTATAAATGGGAAAGGGATCATATATAATCACCATTATGGAATATCACACACAAGAAATATAACACACCATGATTTTGTTATATATTTCACTAAATAAATATATTTTTTATAACTTCTTGCACAAGAAATATTGAACATAATGAAAAACTGTGAAACATTTAAATAAAAATATAATAATTAAATTTAATATATAAATCATATCCATTTATTTATCATTAAGTAATAGTAGTAAACATATTAATAAATATGTGTATAAAGAAAATAAATTATACTTTTAATACTTATAATATTACCTTATTATAACTTAAATAACTAAAAAATAATGTTTTGTTTTAAAAAATAATTTTTTGTTTAAAAAAATAATTTTTTAAAAATAGTGTATTACTTAAAGAGACTATTTTAATTATGATTAATAAAATTTAAATATATTGATAATGTAATGAACCAACTTGAGTAAACTAGACAAACCGACCGATCTGGCCGATTACAGTGGTGAGGTGAAACAAGATAATAGAATAAGTCTCATATATAACAAACAAAGACATTCAACTAGAGTATAAATAGGATGAAATTGATACAAAAAAGTCCATAAAATCAAATATTAATCATCTAAACTAGAATGTATGACAATACAATATGAAAAAGTCTCCAAGTTACCAACTATCACCTTTAGAACATCTCACTATGAAAGCTACAATGAGAAAAGAAGTTGTCATGCTACATAATACCATTCCCTGTACCTGAATCCTTTACAGAAATTTATAAAATCTCCTAAATAAAGAAAGTAGGTAATAATAATAAATCCTAGTAGGATTCCACCTCATAATCTATACTATGTATAATATCATGAATGAAACAGTTCTAGGTTTAAAATAAAAATTATTTTTTAAAAAAGTTTTATAGATGAAAGTAATTTTTAAATAATTTCCTTTGGTTTTATAATAGGATTTAATATTATAAAATTATAAAATACTACATTTATAAGTGAATGAGAATGATATTCTATCTAATAAAATTTATGAATACAAATTTAGGTAATCATGTAACAAATAACCATGTACAATCTATCATGTGAAAGCATTTGAGGAACTATCCATGAAAAAATCCATCATGAAATAAAAAAACACAAATTAAAAATAAAACTATATTGTTACATAGAATTTGGGAATATTTAATCAACTTTAAATAATCCTAAACAAGGAATATAACCTTACAAACCAATTTCGATTCCTACCATAATCTGTCGATATCACAATACATCTAGTGGAATTATGCACTCTACGAGTGGCATGACTGTTCTTGACACACCCAAGGATCAAAATTTTCCAATCATGTCAAAATAAATTTCAATAATATTATCAGAATTTGTATAATATTTTCAAATCCAATCTAATAGTCTTTTTCATTTAAAAACCCATTTCCAAACCAAAACCGCCATTCAATAATTTAATCAAACACCTAATGTGAAAAACCCTATTTTTAAATAAAACCCCGTTTAAAAACAAATATAATTCCAAGAAATCCTTTAAAAGAAAAAATAACATTTATTCAATGAATAAACCAGAGTAATTTTACAATAATGTTATGAAATTCATATAATTAACCCATTTTATAGTAACACCTACCTCAAGAATGAGGGTATAACTTATCGCTTTGGAAAATAAATACTAGGGAAGATTAGATGGGTTATTCATTATCCTAGATCCATAAGAAACACATAAATCATCTATTAAACCACATATATCAGGAATAAACTGTAACACCCCGAGATTTTATGAAAAATATTCTTTTAATTTCATTAATTTCTTGTGTTGTATTCTATACCAAGATTACCTTGCGCTATACGCAACACCGTATTAGCTTGCAGTATACGCAACACTATTCTTGGATCGTGTTACACACAATTTTGATAATAGTTATTCTACGCAACATTGAGAATATATATATATATATATATATATATATATATATTCAATGTATAAATGAAATATGGTTGGATTCTGTTATACGAAACAACGAAGGATTCTTTCACAACATGCAACCCTGAATTGGCTTGCATTACACGCAATCACGACCTTCCTCGATAGCGTGTGTTGTACGCAATACTGAGTTTTAATAAACAACGATATATTATTATAATATTGTCATGAACTAGCCGTTATGAATAGTGTTAACTAAATTTTGAATTTTATAACATTATTATTCATCTTACACATTTCTAGAACATAATATAAGAATAAAATAAATTTTTCGGATAAAATAAGTATTTTTCAAAAAATGCAGTTTTGCCGCCTTTTGATGGCGCACCCACATTAAATCTAGTTTTTGACATGTTTATAAGTTCAATTTGACAAAATAAAATTCTTCTTTTGAATCAGGATATAAAAAATTACATTAGATAAAGTTTTGATATTTTTCCGATAACTTTCATATTTTAATGAATAGTAAAAACACGCTATATTTTAATTAAAAACAACTTTTTTCATCGTAATATCTTATGTGGTTAAATTATAATATTGACTGGTTTTAAAGTATAAATAGATTATATTTTTACAATTTAATATAATGTATGACATTAGCATTGATTTTACCTTGAATTCGTAGGTTAAATCAATTCAATCTTTTGCAATGTTTTAAAGAAAACCCGTTTTCTTTCGACAACGGGATTAATTTTAATTTAATTTCTGCAACTTTTTTGTATTGAATTTGGAAAAATGGATTCCATATTTGGAATCAGTGGATCCAAATTATGTTAATAAGCTACTTTTTATTTTTGGGAATTATGAATAGTAACTACGGTAAATTTTATTTACCATAGTTAAAGGTAAATCGGGTAATTAAGGGTAAATATAATATTTCAAAATTACCCTAACAAATGTAAAAATACTATTGGATGAATAAAAGTCGACCCATATCACCTAAGGGTCGGATTAGATTCATTTAATTAAATTTTGTCAATGAAAATAATTTAATTATTATTAAAACCAAAGAATGTGACAACATGTCACTTTCTTAAATATTATAAGTATAATAATTTTAATCTAGTGATAAACTTCATGAAACTTCAAAAATGAATAGTCTCCAGAAATCTAATAAAAGTATCTACATCATAGGAATTTATTTATAATTTTTGTGGATTAAATAATTATCATTTATCATGACACAAAGATGATGCAGTAATTGTCTTATTAATAAAATATTGACATAATTGATGTTATAAATGCCCAAATAAATGTAATTTGAGACTTTTTATGAATTCCAGTAATTTTCTAGGTTAATATGACATGTTAGTATTGATTTAATTAACTTTTTTAGAACTTAGCATTCTTTTATGATTTTCAAAAAAAAAACAATTACTAAATAGTGTCAAAATTGACATAAAATAGTTTTTAAAACAAATATTATATTATTAATTGTTATTTTATTCCTAAAAATCTAAGGTTCGGCCAAATGACTTAGATAAGGTTATATATATTAATAATAAACAATTTGGGGTTCGTTTGGCTTCTTATAGTAAGTTTATTAACCTTATAGTGTAAGAACACAAGAAGACACGGTAAAAGTAAAATTATTTAACTTAATGTTAAATCTAAATGATAAGGTTAAAATAGGAACTTAAACTTGTCTAAATTCTATTGGATGAGAGTATTTAGACCCATACCCACCTTAGCTTCTAAATATATCAATTTTGAGCTATTTAAAACCGAAATTGACTTTATAATAAAATAATAGTTTTAGTTATTCCAAAGGTGCCCATCTGCTCCCTTATAAAAGGGCACCTCCTCCCCCTCCTCCTCACACCAATTTGAGCACTCAAGCTAGGCCAACCCCTGACAAAATCCCTTCTCCACTTCCATAGAATAATCCTAGAGTTCCTTGTCTTCTTCAAAGACCAATCTTAGTTCCCTAGGTGGAGGATTCAAAGAGGCGTTTCAAAGAAGAGGTAATATCCATTACCGATCTTTTGAATTTCTTTCTTATTCAACTTCTTATTATTTAGTTGTTTCATGATAAAGTAATAACATCAGTATTAATTACATACTGATATGTTATTATAAATATGAAACAACCCTAATTCACCATCTATCCATCCTACGGAAAAATGAAATCACCGTGCGTGCGTACGTACAGAATACCGTCTCCACGCCGTGGTGTAATCTATTTTCCATCATAACCTTACAAGGATGGGTATAATGGTGTAATGAGTAACTATATATGATTATTATAAAGTGATATTGATACTAAAATAGTCTACATACACTTCAACACAATTCCATGACCATGGGAACGATATCATCGCTTGTGCGTACGGACGGACTACCGTCTCCACGACGTGATGAGATTCATTCTCAATGATTAACCATTCATGAATGATTATAAAGTATATATAATAATTACTAATGAAATATATGACATAATAATGATACTGGATTTATGTAAATTTATATGTATGTCATCTACTTAATTCCATTCACTTCAATAAGGAAACGAAAACAACGTTCATGCGTACGTACAGACTACCATCTCCATGAACGGTGTATTTCATTCCATTTATCGATATTATATATATATATATATTCTGAATATATATTATATATAAATCATGTTTTACATTCTGGATATAAGTAATCATGATCCAAGTAATCATATTAATAATTACAAGTTAAAAACACGAACGACAAATGAGACGATTTTACCCAAAACGCTACTTTAACATGAATTTACAAAAGAACATGTAATATAAAGTCATAAGTGGACCATATATGATATAATAACAATGAATATGATTCTGGAATAAGTCAATAACATGATTTAAATCATTATACAGGAAGTTCGGACACTTACAAAGCAAGTCGGACCTAAGGTAAGGGAATATCACAATCTCATTTTTATCCGAGATTGTTTATACTTTGGTATTTACTGGGGTGTATTTTATCATCCACATCAATGTTTCCTCAATATGTAATATTATTTCCATTCACCTACAATTTTTTAAATCCTGTTTTACCCTTCGGTGAGTTTTTAGTAAAATATATTAAAAGAATCTTTTTGTCGTTTTTCATACGAGGTATTTTTTTTACTTTTCCGACAAAAGTACGAGAAGAATGTTTTTTTAACTTATACGACATGAATGGATTTTTAAAACATTATTTCCAAGAATCTTACTTTACAAGTTTTCAAGTTTATGTTTAATCAACTTCTTTTATTTATAATTTTATGACATGTTATGAAATGAAAAGTGTTTTTGAAGTAGAAAGGATATTTTCCTCAAGAATGAAGTTCAAGTGTTTTATCAAAATTATTTTCCATATAAGATAATAAAGGGTTCTGTTTTTATCCCTATTATTACATTGATTTGATTATGTTGTGATGGAATTATTTTTATGAATTCCTTTATCTTATATGAATTGTTTTATGATGTCATGATGTTTAAGATTCCCATTTGTATTACATGGGTTAAGCAATGATGTATGATTTATGATTTTGTGGAACACATAAGAATGGTATCATTATAAGATGGGTGGGACCTATATCCCCCTCCAATGAATTGGGTAAAGATTTTATATCTCATGAGATTGACATGGCTGGAATGGTAGGTTATACCGATTCAGTGAAACAGGACTGAAATGAGGGTTACTCGATTCAGAAAGGGACTTTGTCCACTAAGATAGTCTTGGCAATGATTCTTGACTAACAAGAAATGATTTTATATGATTATATCTAAATGCCACAAAGTTTCATGTTTTAAGTTATGATTATTGTGATTACATTTCACTACCATGATTTATCCCATGTTATGAAATTATGCTCTCTTTTGCAGGTTATGATTTCCAAAATGTTATGTTCTTATGAATATGATGTGATTGATATTTCTTTTGTTTACCCTTACTGAGCATTTGAGCTCACCCTTTTATGTTTTCTTTTCCCCAGGATATAAAGAAAGGTTTTAGGTAAAAAAGAAGATCTTTATGGGAGATGTTGAAGATCTTTCACCACGATTAGAATATTATATTCCGAGTTTCCAAAGACACTAAACTATTACGGTCCTTGTGTGTGTGTTTTTGTAATGTACTAAGTATTCTGCAAAAGTAATGTAATGTACATGTACGTCAGGCTTCAGGTCTCAACATAAACACCCCTTCTGGTTCCAAAATATAAGTGGGGAATATAACAAACAAGGATCTAAGACGAAAAAGAAAACAGGATAAAAAATAGAATATAACTTGAGTTGATATATCAAGAACAAAGGAAATACACCTATAATCCAATGGAAGGTTCATCTTGAGTACTGAGGAATTATTAGGTCAAGAAAATATGAGATTAAGGGGTAATTAGAGGTTATACCAATATCTGAAATATTTTTAATCAAAAATTTAGAGCATTAAAATTATGTGTAAATGGGTTGCTGGAGAGGACACATGGTTACGAGTAATTGTACTCCTTAATCATACACCCTATATAGAGATACAATTTGGGGTGTATAGTTTGACTACATAGTTACATTAATTTTGTTACCACCATCTATAATACCAATACATAGGGGTTCCCAGTTTGGAGGGGTGACCACACAGTTTGAAAAAACTAGGGACCCCCTTCCAGTTGGCAATGCTTTGTTTCATGGTTTCTTAGGACAACCCGCACAGTTTTACCTAACCATGAAAAAACCTTTCATATACCCTAATGGATCCAATTTTTTTTGAAAAATACCAAAATGAACCAAAATTAGGGACCAACCAAGGAATAGTCAAAACAATTTTCAATAATTACATGCAATAAAGTAAAGTAATGTTACAATCTTCTGATAATAAAGGATTTCTATCCCTATAAACCGATCAAGGTTCCAAACTCAAAAAACGATAATTCCACTTATGTGTCATCAATAATTACATATCCCTCATTTTGTGGTCATCCCATATGCACTTCCACATTACATAAACAAAGATAATTTTTTATCACATAATAATATATCTTGGGGATCCATAATCTAAACTATTATCTAAAAAATGGTGGTATTAGGCTCGATATCAACATCCTCTAATGTAATCACATTGGAAGGATTCATTTAATATCTCCTAAGCAGAGAGATGTGAAAAACGTCATGAATCAAATTCAAATGAGATGGTAAGTCCAACTAATATTCCATATTTCCATGTTTCTCTATGATATAAAAGGGTCCAATAAACCTCAATGCCAGCTTACCATGCTTTCCAAATCAACGATGTTCCAAGAAAGTTGAAACACTAAGAGAAAACTAATCACTAACCTCAAACTCTATATGATAATGATGATGGTTTTCATAATATTTCTAATATATCTATCATATGTCCAACCTCTTCTGAATCAACTTCACTTATTATGTTATATCCTAAATTATATTCATCCCAAACACAAATCTCTCACCCAATTCTTCCTAATATAAGGTAAATATACACGGTCATTCATAAAATGTTTAAAAGAGAACCATATTTATTAAATTTTGATAACTATTGTTATAGAATATTTTGACTAGAGGAAAATGATTTTCCCATGATCCACCAAAATATAGAACACCAGATCAACGAAACTCCTTATGAACCAAGATAGATCTCTCTAACTATCCATCTATCTACGGTTGATATGTCATGACCAATTTCAACTAGGAGACCATAATCTCTTGAAAACATTTCAAGAACCGGTATGTGGACCTTGATACCCTGTTATTAACAATTTTAGATGGATCACTACAAAGTATCACACTCTATCTGATGCAAAAGTATATGAGATGTTCCACTTTTTTTATCTCTTTGATCGGTGAGAAATGATATGATTTTTATGTCGATTAATGATAACCGAAAATTGAACCCTACCGTCTTGAATTCTATGGAAAAATAATGATAAAGTCTAGGGAAATCTCATACCACTTACATTTCAAAAGGGGAAAATATTGAAACATACCAACAGGTCTCTGGTGTTCTGCATTAATTTTTTAACAAATGAGACATCATGAAACAAAATCTAAAATCAACCTCCTTATCCCAAGTATATAATACTAATGTATAACATTCTGATACAATGTAATATTCCTGGTCTATATGAACCAACTAGGTTAGTTTCTACTCTCGAAGAACTATAGTCTCTGAAAAATCAGAATAACTAATATATTATAGGTGAGTAAATTTACACTAACAGACTAGTACCACTCACCTGAGGTATCTCTAAATTTTTTTTACCTATGCATTAGATCTCAATGCATATCACTAGCCCAAGTTTGACTCGATCATAAAAATGTGATTAATATTTCATTGATACCATAAAAATTTACCCATGAACCTCTTCCACTCCAGGAAAATCTTAGTAATCAAACACATCTGAGACAACTTATAAAATGATTCCTTCATGGCTTCTATTAATAATTTTCATATCAATGAATCTTCAAACATATTAAATTTCATAGTAGTGTATTCAAAATCAAAATAATGTTTCCAAAGTTACTACAACCAATGTCTCTATTTCATGTTCATATGACACTGAGTAAAAATATATTTTAGTCTCTTATGATTAGAATATATGATAAACTGCTCATAATGGGATAGTCAGACCATGTTTTGAGTGCATGTGTAACTACATCCCACAAGAGATCATGGTCAGGGTTGTTCATATCATGAAGGAATAATTGGTGAGAGCCATAGGCCACCACCTATTAACCCTACATCAAGAAACATACCAGCCCCACATTAAAAGAAAAAGTAAAAGAACATAACCTAAACCCACTTAGACAAGAATAAAAACAATTCTGAAGTCACCATTACCTTCAATTCCACAAAGGATCTCCAAAATTGGTATTTTCATTTAAACATAACAGAAAGAAATGTTTAATTTCTTATCAAATATGAGATCTTGGATAAATCCTAAGAAAAATATCAATAATAACCATAAATCACCAAGAAAAATTGGATTTTAAAAACATTTCTGGGCTACTCCAAGGAAATAATTGACTGTATCTTTTTAGGATCCACTGAGATTCCCCTATCAGCTACCACATGTCCCATAAATTTCACACCCCATATCCAAAGCACACATGTGTAAATATTAACATATAGAAGATGTTATTCCATGGATTTAATAATTTTATCCAAATTGTTCATATGGCCCTCCTCTGACTTGGAGTACACCACAATATCTACAATCAGAAAAAAGATATTATTAATCGATTAAATAGTTTGTTAATCAAATCCATAAATTCTTTTGAAGGATTAGCGAGACTGAATGGAATAACCAAAAACTCAAAATCACCATACCATCTCTTAAAACTTTTCCTAGGTATATCCTCTTATCAAACTCTCAACTGGTGGTACCCTGAATAAAGGTAAATATTTAGAAACCACCATTAACCTTTAATACCGAAAAAAAGATCACCAATCCATGGAAAATATATTTTTTATTAACGATCAACATATTTAACTTTTGATAATTGACATGAAGTTTGAGATTACCATATGTCTTCTTAGAAAAAATGGTAGGTGAAGCCCAGGGTGACATGCTAGGATGGTTAAATCCATTAGATTCAAGTTCATAAAGATATAGTATCTATTCCCCTAACTCAACAGGTTATATTTTATAAGATTTCATATAAATGGACATTTGACCAGGTAGAGGGTCAATTATAAACTCAACCACTCAACCCGGTGGTAAAAAAAATAATATAGAAAGAATTCAGGGTAAACACATACCATTTTAGGAAATAGGAATCCCAAATAAGGGTATAAAACAACAAGAATCATCTCTAAAAATTGGCAACAAATTACCCCATCATAAGAAAAAGAAAACCCTTCCCATCCTGATTCAGGGTCCCACTCACCCTAAAAAACATGAGTGGCCCCATTATAAGATAAAAACATAACCCAATAATGATAACAGTCTATCTATACCTTAACTTTGATCATAAAAACCATTCCAAGCATCAAGACAAAGATGATAATATCATGAACTAAAAATTCCCACACCTCCTCAAAGTTAGCTATCACCACCTGACATACAGGGAACTTGAAAATTTTGTGGAACTCATTACCAAAGGTGTATAAAGTTCCAAAAATATGACAGAAGTTATGAAAGTAAGGCCAAAACATCAACTAACATTGATGGCATAAAAAATGAGTATCACCTGTTTCCAAAAATTCTATCACCATAGAAGATAAAATAAATATCATACCTCTAACAATAGTTATCCCTAATTTAGATTCCTCAGGAGCACACCCCATAACAGAAATCAAAATACTCAATTAAACTTGAACATACCCATTAGACTAATGATTATACACACCACCCTTGGAAGTATTAGTAAGTTTCTATACAACCTTTATAAGAGTGGATCCTTCCTTACTTCTTTGGGATATCCATTAAGAAAACTATTTAGGTGACCTGACTATCCAAAATGACAAAAAGTATTAGGAGTCATCACAAAGTTAGGATTGGTATACAAAATCCCTAAAAACTGATAGTTGATGTCCTTTTGTTTCCTTGAAGATGCCCCTAAAACTTTTCCATGGGTAAATTTACCACCATTGTGGTTTCTTTTCTGGACAAGAAATACATCATTGCTAACAAAAACACCCAAAAAAGAAACACACAAACCGGTTTTCCATATATTTCTTCCTTATCTAAGGATTATTTTTTGAATCTCTCCATGAAGTTAGAAATTCACTTGATATTAATCAACAAACTAATATATGAACTCAATACCATCAAAGACGATAGAGCATTTAGATAATAATAAGGGATATGATCTGGTAAAAAATTCACCTACTCATCAAAAGAGGTGGAGTAAGATAGAATGGTTTTCTCCCTATGATCCATGTTTAGAAGTTCTTGATTCTTAACCACATGTATAATATCAAGGAAAAAATACTCATTGAATATGTCAGGAAATAATCCTACGTAATATCCTCAAGTAGTTTATCTTGCACAATAGATTCCTATGATCTCATTCCAAGTCCTTCAATAATATACATGGTTAAAACAACCATAGATTATTTATAAGTATTCAAAATTTTTAAGGTCCTCTCAATATGATAAAGACCCATATTAGATTATTAGGGTTCCTAATCAACATAGAAGATGGGTGGATTCTTCTTAGTGATTTCAAATATATGATCTATCACATTTCTTGGGTTTCCGATATCCACTTGGCTAAGAGTTTGCATTGTACAAAATAAAGCTTCAACTAAAGAAGGTTCCAATATAGGATTCACATGCAGACCATGTCTCACATATTACTCTCTTGGATTTTGAAGAAATATTCTCTGAGTAATTGTATGTTAAGAACTAGTAAATTTCTAATAATTTTTAGATCATGTTTTTAAATCATAGGAAAAACATCAATAATTTTTTTCAATTCCTTAAAATATAATGAATTTAAATTAATCGCGAGTTATAAAATAGAAAGAAAACACTATAAGAAATAATATGTAAATTTAAATAAACTCAAAATATAGTTAATTTAAATGACCTCAAACTCAAATTCATAAACTAGGTACATAAAATTATGACCACCCATGGTAACACAAGTTCATACATAGAAGTAAGCTGGCCGAGAACCCTCCTGCACATACTATCTGAATCTCAAAATTCCAAAATCCTATCTACATAAGGCACATAATCAAACTAAGTATTTTTAACACACTCCATGATAACTATACCTATGATAAAATTATTCTATGAACTAACCCATGTCAACCAGACACACCACCCAATATGGCCCTTAACTATGGTGAAGTGCAACACAAAAACATAATAAGCCTCGTATATAAAAAACAGGACATAGAAAACCGAGTAAAAATAATAATAAAGAGATACAAAATATTTCCAAGAAATACAATCAAAACCATATAAATAAATATTTATGACAATAAATCCCCAAAAATTCTCAATGCGACCATCCACCATCTACAAACCATCTTGTTATGAAGGTTATGAAGAGAAGGGAAGTCAACATCCTACATAATTCCTTTCCATTTACTTGAATCCTGGAAAAAAAAATAACTAACCATTTTGAAAAGTAGTGTTTGATAAAAAATCCCATTAGTATTCCACCATAGAATATAAAAAAGTTCTAATATCAAGAATGCATCAGTTTTACCTTAAAAACAGTTTTACAAAGAATTTTAATAGATCAAAACCCTCAATAAATCACTTCAATTGGTTTTAATAAAATTCATTCATATTTTAAAATAAATAATATATAAATTATAAGCGAATATATATTGTATCATAATAAATAAAATCCATGAATATATGAAAAGTTAAACATGTAACAAACCAATGTCTAATCCACTCTATGAAGGAATATGAGAAATAGTCCATGAAAAAATCCGTCGTGCGATAAAAAATCCATAAATGAAAAAGTACACCGTATTGGGACCTAGAATTTGGAAATACACACTATACATAAAATATGCATACTCCCAACATATTATTTTACCGACCGATATCATTTGTTACTACATTTTTTCAATATTACAAATCCTCAAGTGGCATTACACAGACTATGAGAAACATGTATGATCTTGATGCACCAAAGGTTCACAATGTTCCATGATTTTAATAATACAATTTAAAACTACGATCAAAATTAAAAAAATCCAATTCAATTTGATTCAATTTTTGTAATCCCATTTAAAAAGAAAACTACCATTCTAGAAATTAATCAAATAGTTGGTGTGTAAAAAACATTGTTTAAAGAAAAACATCATTAAAAAAGTATCCTTACAATAAATTACATAAAACCCAAAGTAAAATCAATAAAATTAATAAATAAAATTAATTTTACTATTATGACAAAAAATTCCTAGAATTCACCCGCTGTATAGAAACCCCTACATCCAGAATGGAGGTAGAATTAACTTCATCTGATAACAGAGACCGAGGAAGAGTATATTAGGTCCTCATGACACTAGATCTATAAGAAAAACATCAATACTCAATAAAAACCCTTATATATTTCATCCAAATCCCCTTTGGGTTCCATAATATAATAGTAGAGTATATTAAATGAGGATGTAAGTTGAAAATGAAAAACTAATAAAAAAAAATTCCTTGAGTTGATCCATCAAGAATGAATGAAATCCACCTTGAATCAAAAGGATGATAACTCTTGAACATTTGGGAAAGATTATGTTAATCTAGTATGATATTAGGATATCATTAGTGTTTAAACTGTGGTTATAAATATTTTTAATTAAAAATTTCGAGCATTAAAAATCAACACACATGGTTTGTTGGAGTGGTCGCATGGTTATGAGAAATTTTGCACCATAACTATGCCCCTATACAAAGATCCTATTTTGGGTGCATCATTTTGATGCATAATTAGTTTATCTATGTGATAACAATGAATAAACTGTATTGTTATGGGGTACACAGTTTGGAGGGGTGGACACATGATTTGAAAAAACCACACACCCTATCCTAGTAGTCCATTATTGGTAGCATAATTTCCTGGGAAAAATTCCATGGTTTTCCCTAAAGGTACAACAACCATTAATAGCCCTAAGGGATCCATTTGTTTTTTTAAAAAACATAAAAAATACCCCAAAAAAAGACCCAACCAATGAACGGTTGAAAAAATGGTCAATAAATACCCATAATATTGTAAAACATGTTACTGATAATATGATTAATATATTAAAAAATATTTAAGTAGTAATTTATAGGAAATAAAAATAATGGTTATTTTTTATTTAAAAAAATAATGTGCCTATTTGAACTGTTTTCACTATATTCAGTGATTTATTTTTAATATTGAATTCCCACATATTAAAATTTTAATATGAAAAATGTAATGTTTTAAGTATAACAGTATCTTATTCAGAATATGTTTTTTGAATTTTTTACTTATCAATTAATTTTTAAGTGAAAAATGAAAAATAAAATTTATTAAAATATGATGGAATATATTATATCACATGATATATGTTTATTCATTTGATCTTACATTCCAATATGTCCTAAAATATTGAAAACTATATTTATACCATGTTTTTTAATAATAAATTTATCCCTAACCCATTTTTTCTCATATACATATGATATAACACTTGATTACATGTTGATAAGTTTCCCCATACTGAGGATTTGAGCCCACTCATTTCATTTGATTCACTTTATCCAGGTAATAAAGATATGTATAAATAGTGAAATTTATAGAAGAGTATGATTATGGTAAAATTATTGTAGACTAATTGGTTGATGGATATAATATTTAATACACTATATGTTTTGGTCTATGGGTTGTGTGATTATTTGTGAGATGTATTAATTATGAAATGATATCAATAGGTTATTGATGAATGTTTAGCTAGATAATATTTATCTTGAAATAGATAAGAGTTATGTTATTTTTTTAGAATAGTTTATATAATATTAGTGAAAAAAGAAGGAATAAGTGTAAGGTATATTACTTGGTATATGATAACATATCAATGATTTTTTAAAATAGATATTACATTATTCTCCAAAAACATACCTCCATATCTGTGTACACAAGTGGATGAAGTATTTTCCATATATGTACCAAATGGTAATACCCTTAAAAAGGGATTGTGATGTATTAACTCAACCACCATCTATTGCATGAGAATGAAGAATCATTTCACTCTTGGGTTGACACTCTTGGGTTATATACATTGGTTAATCCACATTATCTTTATGAACCATTATTGACATTTTAAATAACTAACATTATCTATTAGAGAACTCATTATGGTGCTGATCATTGATAATTTAGATTAAAACCAATATATTCATAATATAGGTAGTATATTTCATTTATGTTTTATTTATTATGTTATTATTGTTCTCCTTAACTATATTTAATAGTTTCTCATTTCTAGCATTCACTTATTTAATTTAATGATAATAATTTTAGAGGAACTGAGTCAACAATAGTGGTCATGGACCATGTGGAGGTTTCTCCAACAACAAACTGAATGGGATGGAAACTGGAGTTTCAAACTTCATGAAAATTATATCAAATCTTATGAACAATAATGGAAACATGTGTAGCTAATAAATACACAAATGATATAACATATTGTTATCAATGTTTTTATGAATCAACGACCACTATTCTTCTTATGGTCTACCAATCCATTATTTAATTAAAAATGGATCAATATAATAGCATAAATATTTTACTTTCTATATATATATATTAGATTATGAAAAGGTTGTTTTATCTATATTTTACATTTAAGGTGGATTTGATCTTTGGTGGACCCAAATGAAAAAATAAGGACAAAGGATGAAATTGATTCCCTAAAATTAGAAGTGTTTAAATTTGACTTCCTTAGTAAATATTTTCCTCGATATAATCATAAAAAAATTGGGAGATAATCTCATGAGAAAAAAAAATCTTAATATGAATATCTTAGTAAAAAAGAAGAAAAAAAAACACAATACCTGATTGATATGCCTCTTATTTTATCATTGAAAATGAAATGAATTTGTTCATATCTGTTGGGGTTTGAATCCATGTTTAAAAAATCATTTTTTATATTGAATTTTGGAAGTAATTATGTTGTTTTTAATATCCACCTAGTCTAGATATGAAAACAAGATGTTATAACTATTATCATGGTTTAAGTTTAAATCAGAGAAAAATGTATTTATATAGAAATTCAGTTGATAAAAAGATTGAATGGAAGAAAATTAATCCTTTTTAACATATAAAAAATCTAGGAAGAATCATATGAGGGATCATCTATATCTAAAATTTAAGTTCTTTATGTGTTTAAGAGAAGTTCATTGATAACATGAATTTCAATGAAATATTAAGAGACTATATAATGAAATTACTGAAGGGAATGCACAAGATAATGAAAAAGTATCTATCAAATGAATCAATTGTATATAGTATGGGAATTAATCCTACCAATGTGTTGATCACATTTATCATGGTAATAATCAACATGAACATCCCCCAAATCCATGAAAATAATGAAAATCATTTTCAATCACATTGAAAAATATAAATTATGATAAAAAGTAGATGATGATAATTAAATAATAATTATAATCGACTTCAAATTAGTCAATGTCTTAAAGGGTTCAAATTATATTAACTTTAGTATATACTAGATGTTTTTAAGAAACATTAAATCAAAACCCCAATGATTTTATGTTATCTTGAAATAAAAAAATATATCTTATTATTATCTTATAATATTATATTTATGGAATATGGTTTATGAATGAATTTTAATCCAATCATAATATGAATTTTTTATTAATTTGGAACAGTACTGAAAACCTCCACAATAAATCCATATTGATCAAAAAATAGGGAAATCACATTTCATATTTCAATCCATGATATTATGATTATCTATGATCCCTTTTAGAAAAAAATTATATTATATAATTTATAATAGATAATCATGAGGGATGTTTATATCAAATTATTTGATAGAAATTATATAACATCCTTATGTAAGAGCTAATGAAATGGTGCCCTGATCTGGTTGGTCACATGGCCTCAAGAGCACCACCCCATACGCCAGAGGGTGTGAAGTATAAGGGAGGTTCTAATGATAGTATGGTGGGGATAGTATAACCTCATAATCAGAGTAGCACCATGGTATAAAATATAATAAATAATACTACCAACAACGGAAGAAGTATGAATTAAAAACATGATAGTAGAAGATAATAGTGGAATGAATGAAATGGAAAAATAAAACTAAAATACAACAAATTCATGTCTAGATGATTACATTGAGTACAATTTAGGGAAAATATAGTAGGGAATATAAGATAATATTTGATCAAATAAAAGGAATAAAAATCACTAAGGGAGATCTCCAAAATAATCATGAGTACAAGATTTGTCAAATTCTCTTAAGATCCCTTATGTAATTCACAAAAAAAGAAATAATCTATAGTCCCACAATCATGTTCTCTTCTCGAGTAACACGGTTGAAGGTATTCAAGAAAGGTGTGAGACATACTCAATAGAACCCCTCTAATAGAAGCTAAGCATAATCTAGTTTGAAAATATGAAATACAGTAGTGTGAGGGGATAATAAATAAATAGAAGAAAATAAATAAATAAAAATAAAAATTTAGGCTTAGGTTCCTCAAAGACACAAGGACAACAATACTAGATTTGGACTAATAGGGAATGCCTATGAATATAATATACATGTACATAAAAATACATATTTCAATACATATATAAAAGCTATAGATTTAGTGATGCTTATATCCATATATATGGAAACATAGTATTATCCAGGATCTAAGGTGTAGCTAAGGTGCCCATGTGTAATACTACTGATATTAATAGCAGGAGTCTCATTATAATAAATAATGGAGTCATGCATAATGATCATAATCAATGAAGGCCACCATGATGAGTACTATTGATAATGTATTACTCTATGCTGAGTATTATAAACAATAATGAGTATATTTATACCAATCCTACCAATCAAGAGGGCATGGAACGTCATGACCAAAAACCAAATAGATTTGGATGTCATGTCAATACCCTAGAATAAGGGGGTGTGACAAGTCATGAATAACGACCCTCTTTGAGGTCTATTTTTACCATAAGGTAGCATTAGGTAATATATTTTCCCTATGAGACCATAACCCGATGCTCCATAAAGAGGTAATAAATATCACTCAATGTGAATTAGATCCATTTAATATAACTCATTTAACATTTATAAATAATCCATGTGCTAATCCACTCCATTAATACTTTCCATTGTCTTTTTCATTTCAGCATCACAAATAATCATGTTAATTTAATAGGAAGAGGTTCCAATCACTTATATAGTGGCTTGGGTTCTAGGAGATAATGTGGTGGTGTAACACATGCTTCCATTTCCTCATTCAATACATTTAATTGACCTAGTTACATTTTTTAAGACAACATACATCAAATAGAAAATTTATTAAATTTTTTTATTCATTAGTGACATTAAAGAACCTCAAACTTATGGATTTTTATAACATGTGTTCCATAACCACCATGAAATCCAATTCAATATACAAGGGTATCTAGAAAAAGGGATTTACGTTCTAAAAACTAAATTTCACGTTTAAGAGGTGTCACATGGAAAATACTGGAATTCCATACAATGGTGTAGTTTACATATATTCTAAACCTTGAGGGAAAATATATATACCACTTACCTTATACCATGGATAATCCACTCATCTAATATTGAAGATAGATTTGATCTCGTTGAAGATAAATCAAATAAATAGACAAATGATCAGAAAATATAGAGAATTATCTCGCACAACAATAGCATTAGTGAAAAAAAGTGAAACAAATGAAGGAGAAAGAATAGTTAAGATCTTAACAACATCTAACCATTGAGACTAACAATACTCAATTTCAATAATGGATGAAGGAGATACACCGATGACTTGTTGGAGGAGGGGAAGCAACCCCTATAAGTGGGAGAGGTGCTACATGCATGAGAGAGAAAACGAGGAAAAATAATAAAAAAGTATAGATGATAAAAATAGAAATTTCATTAATTTAAATTAGGTACATGATTTGGTCTCATGGTTTTCCAAACCTTGTGCTAAGAACTTCCTAAGGAACTCCCTCACATGGGTTATCTGCATAATTTTCATAACTATGTTCATCCTATAAAAAATCCATCTATTAAGAAACTTGAGTGACCACATGGCTATTCGGAACATTTTTTCATAGTTTTACCGATCGTGTGAGACCTCTAAATCCACTAGATCAGCTACATGGCTTCACCTTGTGGGATGTTCAGATTTAATAAAATGATGCACCCTGAACAGTTCACCTTGAAGTTATGTTTCTTGGGAATTGTTCTCTCAAAACTCAAAAGAGCAATCAAGAAACCTCTTAGTCCTCACACCATGTCTAAAAACCAACATTTTTGTGTTAAAACTCTCAGAATTATGTTCGAAGACATTATTTTATGAAAGGAACATGCACCAAATGGTAAAAATAAAATCCCCTTGTAAATTTTCACTAGTCTAAAAACATGGGTTTTTAAAACCTCCCCACTAGAGGACTTATCATCCTAGAGAATCCTTGGGAAAAAACAACACCTGAACTAATTAGGTCATGAAGGTTTGAATAGGCATCTTCTTTGCGTTTCTAATTTCCCCACACACCTCCAAGAATCCTTTTAGTTAGATAGTACATAAGCGTCTAAAACTCAATCCAACACTCACATATAATATGAATAAATCAAACACATTTTTACCCTATCCTGTTATACTAGAGACGCTATCATAGTTCCATCACATTAAAAATCCATCCTATGGTGGTCCCCTCAATAGGTTCTTCTAAGAAATATTTAATTCGATTCCATGGAATCTATGTATTGCCTACTTAAACATGCCCTGATTGTTCTAACGATGATTTTGAAATGATCCTTAGAGTAATGAATAGTTTATTCCCCTTTTATATCATTTATTTTAGTATATAAAACCTTTCATATCACTTGTCTTGACAAAATAGTGGGCCTTATGTGGTTCCTCATTGCGCTGTTTTAATGAAACAAGAGGAAACAAGTAGATCCATTTCTGGAAGACTATTCCCAAACCTATCAGATTAGACTTCAGGCATAACACAACCTAAAAAATGATGATATCACCTAAGGAACATTTTATTGACTTCAATCATATCCAATTAAACCTGTATCTTATCTATGATGATGTCCCCTTGATGAAACAGTCATTAATATGTCATGTCACAACATGAATATAGGTGTATAACTGATCTAGTACACTGGGAACATCAATATTAAAACATCTAATCTATGTGGGACTACAAATTATTCTAACCTTAGAATAACTAAATAGTGTTCAAGGAGATCATCCATGGTAGTATATACTCTAGATATTATAGGTGAGATGTTGGTACAATGCCATAATGTCCATATATTATGAACACTGGGTGAGTTCTAAGAGGCACCCTTTTGGTGGTCAAATCAATGGGAAAACAGATATTGTCTCTGAGTTCATTTGAGGTGTCCCAACCCAGGAAACCAAGTATCACTTAAGAAAAAAAAATCTCTTAACCAACCATGATACCAAACGGTAAATCCTAAGGTGTTTATTTGTCAAAATAGAAGGTAATTAACTTCTTTAATTAGCTCAACGTATAACAGATTTCTTTCAGTGTACCTATAAGGATTAAATAGAGAAGACATGATAATCATTAATAAAAGAGTACAAAAAAATGATAGAAATAATTATATAAGAACATCTAAGACACTTTTTTCATATTCAATATAAAGTTCTCGGTATGATTCCAAACCAACCATAAGCTAACAACTCAAAGGAAAATGTTGTCTGACCACCTTAGGCTGTCTCTTATTGAGAAGTTCATTTGAACCTACTGATGTGTCATAATTAACCGATCAAAATGCCTTTACCGCTAGAGGCATCCCATGATCACTCAAGAACAATAACTGAAGTTCATCATTGATTGAGAGTGTTTCAATGTTTTCACACACAAAAAACAATTTCACCATAATGATGCATTGCAAGCACCAATGCATTAGAAAGATTATCAGCGACATGAAAGTTCAAAATTAATAATGGAAATCTTAAAATGGTACTTATGGTTCGGTTCATGATACTTTTAATTACACATATTACCTATATTGACATGATTTTCCCCACCTTAGGAGTTCCCTAGTAATTGGATTCACTAAAAAAGGAAATCCATCCCCTAACAAACATCACATATACCCCTGAATGTGGTTCCTAGATGTGGAAACCATGCTTTTACCACTTTATAACATGGAAAGATAAGGAAAATAGCTTCATGAAAGTACTCTTGGACATATTTACTTTAGACATATTCTTGACACTCCTCCCGAGTTACGACCTCATGCCATAAAATCAGGCATGGAATCAAAAAAAATAATCATCATGTCAAAACACCACATCCTTTTCAAGAATCATCCTATGAATTAGGATGAAATATAACTACATTAACACCAAGGTCACTATAACTCAGAGATGACCTGTAATAAAAGAATAAGATATCAAGGATTAAAAAATTATCACAGAACCTGAACAGTTCTCGACACCATTTTAGAAACTCAATGGTTACTACATATGTCAATACATACTACTCTGAGACTGAACAAGAAAAATGATACATCCTTAATACTATCCATTGGATTATCATCCCTGTGGATATTGTATCTGATGTATTTTTAAAATATTTATCCCAGAGTTGTACTATCATATATGACTGTAATCTAGCTGATGAGGTTTTGAGTCTTCCATTATTGGAGAAGAAGGAGAAGTATGGTCACATGATGCACTAAGTGACAGCCATTCCCTAGGCAAGTATATCACTCTTAAACTGAGAATTACACAATAATTACACCCATATCAGGGTTCAAATAATGGCACAGATACCAATCAACCTAGGTGTCATCTTAGAAAATAAGGATTCCAACTTAAAGAAAATGGCATGAAAATGACACTACATGTCTGAAATAGTTCACAAGAATTTAACTAGGTTTTAAGGTTATAATGGAGCTACATACCCTAGGATAGACTCTTACAAAAAACTGAAAACATTATACCTGTAACTAGGACATGATGAAGAGGTAACTAGTATATACCAACTATCACTCATGTTAAGATAATCCCATGAGCAATTTCACATTCTAGTTTTAAGGAAATCTCTTGGAGCACTAAAACTACCCTCACTCGTGTGTCGAAGCTAAAACCTTCATGGTTTAATTTAATACATGACATTAATTCCCATTTTATTCTTTAAAAATTTCAAGGATATAATTTTAAATAAAAATAAGAACCATTTATGAAAGGTAGGAGCACGACACATTATTTAGACAACACCATAAGGTACACAGTGAAGTTATATCAATCATTTTTTAAACATTATTTACCTAACTAACACATAGTAATAATTGGGTAATTTATCTTTTAAATTCATTTAATCCATTTTATTTATCCACAAGGTTATGAAAATTTTGTATTAGTTAAAAAATATTTTAATTCCATTATATACCCTTTATGGTGTAATTAGAATTATCATTAACTAATTACCCATATAAATACGTTTAAAAAGAATATAATAGGTCTGTTATAAAATTAAGTAGGTGCTTGTCAAGTATGATGCCACCATACGTTCATATTTGAATCCATATAAGTGGTTTCAGACACATTACATTACCAAATGTAGATCATAACTCACCCCCATGGGGTATTTACTAAGGGATAAAAGAAAAAATAAAGGTGACCTATGAGGGTCCCATTAATTTATTCTAGGTTCATCTAAATTCAACCTGAAACATTTTAAACATTATTATTTTTAAAACTTCATTAATTGGGTTTTATTATAAGCACAGACACTATGACCAACGTACTAGGTCGAGTCAAGCCTATCTCATAAGTATCTTGCCCAATTGAAATTTTTGGGTACAATTGTGCATTTAAGAATTTAATCATATGGGTCATCATGCCTAAGTGAGAGAGTTAAAGGCATTAATAAGGAACCTCTTTAAATATTTTTAAAATTGAGATTCTTTTTCTATTTATATGACAATCTACAAAAATTTAAATATCATAATAAATAGTTAGATTATGTGGGTTTACATTTACCAATTTATAAATCACTCATACACTTTAAAAATTTCAAATTGGCTCCCATTTAATCATATACAATACGCCTCATCCCATGAAACCAATGGTATATCACTCAAACATGTCTAGAACAGTTAGTTAAGGTTTTTCCATTTATTTATGTGGGAAAAACCATTTATATAGGTGTTATAAATTTAATAAACATTTTTATATTAAAATTATAACTATGTATGATATCCCATGATGTAAATATAGGAAAAATGGAAATTAACTACCAAAACATGGCAAGCCACTACATAATAATGAACCATAGAAGAAAGTTTTATAGGAAAACATTTCAAAAATAAATCACACATCATGTTATAATAACAATAATGACAATTAAATACTCTAGAAGGTATTAAAAATAATCATGTTACTGAAATACCTAACATGGTATATAATAGGCATGCTAATAAACACACAAAGAAAATGAAAAAAATCTCTAGTGTCTTAGAAGTGAAATATATATTTCATGGAATATGCATGGAACGTGAATCTATATGTGCCTATAATTATATATGTGATGTTAATTCCTTTACATTTTCGTTCAAATTTTAAATTCAATAAATATATTAAAGTAGCAATCAGTATAAAGTACACCAATCTATCAAGTTGAAATCATAATCAACTATATGAATGAACATCATGAAAAAAACCCCGTCCATAGACACTTGGACTTCCCTTTTCCTTTTGGATGGGTTGATCACTCTCAGACATGGAAATTTACCTAGTGCCAACACATTTTTAGTCTCATTTAAACCATTACAAATACTAATAATAAATGGAAATACCCCATATTATTACACTTTTTAATGTCCTAACATGAGTTCTATTGAAATGGTTCCTTGAGCCGGTTGGTCACATGGCCTCAAATGCGCCTCCCCATACGCTAGAGGCTTCTGAATAGAAGTGATTGTCTAATGGAAGTATAGTGTGGAGAATATACCCTCATACTAAGAGTAGAACATCATTATAAAAGAAAAAAATATGACAACCAACAATATAAAAAATATGAATAAAAGAAAAACAAGTGGACGACAATAATAGAATGAATATATATATGGCATGGATGATAGCAAATATAAATCTATACATTCATGTACAAATGATTCCACAATTATAAATTTGGAAAAATATAACATGTAGTACACGACAATACCTGAACAATGAAAAAGAATAAAAATATCCAAGGGTGATCTCCATGAGAATCTTGAGTACTAGCTCGGTCCCCTGTTCTTAATCTCCGATGTATAATGCACAAAACAAGAAATATTCCATAGAATTGTTAATATATGGGTTTCTCGGGTACCATAGTGAAATGGAGGACCAAGAAGTGTGTAATATATACTCAGTAGGCCACCAGCAATGGTGTAAAATAATAAGAGAGTAATAATATAGGAAAATTCATTATTTTAAATGGTTAATAAGTAAATAGTAGATGAATAAATAAATAAGTATAAAAATTCAGGCTCAGTTTACTCAAGGAAACCTGGCCGATCATACCTTCTTTGACCTAACATGGAATTCCTATAAATATAATATATATGTATGTAAAAATATATAGATGTATACATATATATTTAATATATATGTATCGTCGTTTATAACCATATATATGGATACATAATATTATGTAAGAACTGAGGCATACCTCATGAGTCTATACATAACACAACTCATAATAATAATATAAGTCTCATAATAATAAATAAGGGATGCCATACCGAATGATCATAATAAATATAGGCTACAATGCTGAGTATCATAGAGAATATAGGATGCCATACTAAGTAATATAAACAATAAGAAGGAGGATCATACCAACCTCCTAATCAAGGGGTTGTCAAACGTCATTCCCAATAACCTAAGAGATGTGGATGTCATGAAAAAATCCTCAACAATGTGGGTGTGACTTTTCATGGAAAACAAACCTAATTGAGGTCAATTTTTATCATAAGGTGGTATATGGTAATCTATTTTCATTATGAGCCATAATCCTAAAGTTTCTAAAAGAGGAAACCAACATCACTCAAGGAACATAGAATCCTTTAAATATGATTCATCTAAAACATATAAATAGTCCATGTGATAATGATTTATATTAATACAATCCATTATTTGGTTCATTCCATCACAAAAAATATGAAGTCTAGATGAAATATCTGTAAAAATTAACACTAGACATCCAAGAGGTATAACATAGGACACACTTGCTAGTATACCATACACTAATCATCAAGTTCATTAAATAAGAATTGGATCCAGCACCTTATATGGTCTTTTGTTCACTAAGGGATAATATTTTGGGGCTACTCACCCTTCCATTTCCTCATGTGGTCCATAGAATTAACCTGATAACATTTTATAAGAAGTCACACCTCTAAGAGGGGTTTTATTAGAATAAAATCATTCATTAAAGACATTCATGGAACCCATCCTTAATATTGAAAAAAACACGAGGTCCATGACCATCAAAAATGACAATTCTATATGAAAGGGATGTTATAATTAGGGAATTTGGGACTTTAGACTATATTTCACATTAAAGAGGACCCACATAGAAAATATAGACAGTCTACACAATGGAGTACATTATATATCAACCGAACCAGGAGGGAAAAGTTATAGGATACCTACCTTATACCATGGATGGTCCAATCATCCAATATCAAATCTTTAATTGATTCAGTTTGAGATAAATAGAATAAATGTGAAAAATTCTATATAATAGGTGAAATTAGATAACACCATTATTGAATCAATGACACTGAGAGAAATGATGGAATGATAAAGTGGAGTAATAATATTACCAATGGATAACCGATGATACCATCAATACTTGATTCCGAAATTGGATGAAGGTGGGGAACCCATGCCTAGGAGGAGGAGGAGAAGGAAACCATGGAAGGGAAAGAGGAACTGAACACATTGAAAAGAAATAGAGAAAAATTAATAAGAAGGATAGAGGAAAAATGGTAATATCACAACATTCAATGATGTGCATGGTTTTACCACATGGTTATATGAAATGTGCATGAAATGTGTTCAATGAACTACCCAAGGATCCCCCATCACACAAGATGGCTATAGGTTTTGGATAACTATGTTCAACCCATATAAAATGCCTCTATCAAGAAACTTGTAGAATCCACAAGGCTATGCATCTACTTCTCATGATTTGACCATCCATGAGAGGCTTTCAAATACATTAGATTAACCACATTGTTTCACATAGTGAGCCCTATAATTTTGGAAAAACCATGTTCCCTATCATGTTCCTCCAGAAATTGACTTTATGGTGCACAATGCTTCCAAAAATAAGAGGTACACTCGAGACACCTCTTGTTCTTCACACCAAGTCAAAAAACCACATTTGAGTGTTCCAACTCTTAGAATAACATTCTGAGACTCAATTTAATGTATATTCCATCCAATAAACTATAAAATTAAAATTACCTTGGAAAAATTACTTGGTCAAAAAACATAGATCATCACATATTCAATATTACGATTTGACCTATTCTGGGGGAAAAAGTAATACATTCTATTTTTTTGTTAACAGAATATAAATTATATCACAAGTCAACAATATATATTAGATATCCTCTATTTTTCTCAACAGTAAGAGATAATTAAAATTTATATAATTCAATTTATTTAATAGGGGAGAATGTGACAATATGAGATTCTAGAATATTTTTTTAATATAAATTCATTTCTTGATAGTTTTCTCTACAACCAGTGAATCACTTAAATAAAAAACATGATAAATTTATATAAAAATATAATTATTAATTAAAACTATTAAATAATATTCTTTTAACTAGAAGGTTTTAATAGGAGTAACCTAATTATGAGATATTTTTATAATGAGATTAAATTATACTTTCAATACTAATAAATTAAATTATTATTTTGAAATCACCTATGAAAATAATTTAATTCATAATAATATATTTTTCAGAAATTGGTATTTTATATGAATAAACTAAGTGTATTATGATTAAATAATAATAATAAAATTGATAATATAAATAATAGATTTCAAATAAATTTATTTGTAATTGATTGTAAATAAAAAAAGTAATAGTTATCATTTAAAAAAGTTATTTTCCATAAGGATAGTTTCATCTACATTAATTGATTTTATTAAATTATTGAAATCTAAAAATTTTTAAATTTAATTTGAAAAATGATTAAAATTTATATATTATTAGTAATAATATAATATTAATATTATTTTTGGGGTTTTTTAAAATAAAATTTTAGGTGAATATTTCAAAACACTATTTTTAAAAATTACTTGTATTTTATGATATGGCATAAATATAATCAATACTTAAAACATAATAAACCATTTTATGACGAAATATATTTCTACTACATAATAATATTTTTATTAAAATATAATATTTGAGTTAAAAACTTATATTTGATATTTTATAACATAAATAATATTATCCCAGAAATTGTATTAATGACATTATAAAACAGTTTTAAAAAATTAAATATTATCTCATAAATAATTTATATAAAATGAAATGGACTTAAAACATATAATTATTATATAAAAATTATCATTTATGTACTACATTAATTTTAATCATAAAGATTATGTTACCTTTTTTAAAAACTACTTGTCGTGATAAAAGCATAAATTTAAAAAGTAATAATTCCACCATAAATGGTCTTTAATCATGTTTAAAACATAAATTTAATTGATTATTTAGTTTTTTATCAACATTATATCTTATACTATCCATTATATATCTATTTTTGAGACAAATTTTTAGATATTGACTTTCTATTAAGGAATGGTTTTTTGTATTTAAAAAATTCCATCCCTTTAAACTTATAAAAAGGTAACTCCTATGCCCACATCCCATCACATATATACTCCTTATGTTAGTGAAAAACTTAATAAACCCCTATCATAAACACTCCTAGACATCATATGTTGGTTTTATTAATTTAAGAAGAAAACACTTTCATGGTATAATCCCACATTCAAAACAGTTAATCAATAAATTAAAGAGGTTAATAGACTATTGTTGAAATCAATAGTAATGGTTTGGGGTTCTTTATCTAAAATTTTAATATGTTGAGATATGGTAATGATAAAAAAATGTTTCATTTTCAATGATCTAAATAATTCAAAATTTTCATTTCCTGTCATTATCATCTTATATATCAGGTTATTCAATGTTCAATTGAATGTTATGCCACTCATGGGGTTTTTATTCAAAAGATAAAAAGTATATAATGGATTTAAGGAATCTAATCATTTTCATGATTCATAATTACTCCTATAGAATTTTGATATTTCAATATTGAATTATCCTCTTAGATGATGATGATATCTTATATGTCCATCTTCCTTCCTATGGAAATAATGTTTTATACTGAAGTATTTTTCCATGATCAATATTTTTATATATAAATAAATGTATATTCTAGGAATAATTCCATTCTATTTTAATAGATTATTCTCCATATCCATGTTTTTACTTCCTTAAAATGTACTACATAACTTATTAAAAAGTGAAAATATATTTATCTCTAATTATTATTTTATTCAACATTATTCTTTTTAAAATAAAGGATTAATTATACTTTTAATGATGGTGGTTATAAAAAAAGCATTTAAAATTATTTTAAATACTTTTATTTTCCATGATCATACATTATTATCTTCTACATCACATTTTTATATTTTTTATATTTCAAATGAATTTCTATTTAATAGAATTTGTTTTTATGTAATAATTTTGGATTTTTTTCTCTACATCTTAAGAGGAATGGTTTTTGGAAAGTGACATGAAATGAAATCTTTTTATGTTGACATTAAGAAATTTTTTTGAAGAAACAAATTTTTTTATTCTTACTCCACATTTAAATTATTATTATCCTTTGGGATAGATGTTTATAAATCAACCTATATGGTCCCTTCATTAATACTAAATTTGGGAGATTATGTTTTCATTATCAAATGATCAAGTTCTATTTTATGATTCAATATTTAATATTTTTTAAACCCATTTTATTCTCATGTTTTCATTATGAAGAGATGAATTATTTGATTTCACATGGAACTAAAATGTATGTTATATGATGGCTGGGGTACTATAGCTCCATAAAATGAATTATTTTATATGTTTATGTTTAATGATATCGAAAGGGTATATTTGAAAATTTATCCCAATACAAAGTGTACATAGATTCATTTATCTCAAGATAGTGGGGTAAAAGAGATGATTTATCCCTTGATAAAGTGTTCACAAGAGGATTTATCCCATGATAATGGAGTAAACAATAGGTTTTATTCAATGGAAAATGGTATATTCCAGGATTATCCCAATCCCAAGAAAGTACATGGATGGTTAGCTTAAGAATACATTTTGACGAATGTATTTGTGGGTAGCCTTGAAAAAATGGTTTATATTATTATGTTTTTCAATACGATTATGAAATAATATAGTGCTTATAAAAATTATAATTTATTCATGTTTAATGTCAAATTATTCAATAAATTTTTTTATGTGTATTTGTTTTTCTATTTTAGATTAACCATCTATCTATATTATCTTCTGCGAAACTCTTATTGTTCTATATTTTTTAATTAAAATTTTCAACCCTTCTAATTTTTCTTAAATTCTCAAGATCTATCCAATGATGAAATGTTGATATGTTTTACATTAATGATAATTTTAGTTCACAACATTCTCATGTTTCATGTTACCAAATTATAAATATTTATATAACTATATGAAAGTTGAAATAGGGTTATGGGGTAGTTCGATTATAAAGGAATGATTCAATATTAATATTTTTATGTAAAAAATAACCATGACACTAAAAATAATATTCCTTGAGTTATGTATCTACTTATGAACTATTTTAATTTAACGTCAGTATCAAGGTATTCTTTTTGTATGTTTATCTTGGGATAATTTAAGATATGCCTGATCCTATTAAGATATCAGCATCCATAGATATCCTTGAAAATTATATAATAATGAAAAACCATTAATAAAATAATAAATTGATGTATATAATTCACATTTTCATGAAAAATATCTCAATAATATTTTACAAACCAAAATTCATACACATGGAAAAACATAAAGACCAATGTCATGTGACATTGATGAATAAATAATAATTAAATAATTGAACTTCATTCCATAACATGATACATACTAGTAATATAAACTTATAATCTTCTATATACATCTAATCCACCAATATCTTGAAAATAAAGGTAGACAACAAACTATTCCTCATCTGTAAAGAAACAACCTATGTGGAAATAAATCACATTAAGGGTTGAGTATATATATTCCTAGTAGGAAACCAAAGTAAATTAGTGGATGGTATAAAATGAAATTGGATAAAAATAAAATAATTTAGATATTATTTATGTAAAAGTAGAGTGCCAATGTTAAGTATGTAATAAATCATTAAACCACATCTCTTTAGGATTCATTTAATAAAGGAACTTGATCACCCTACAACATCAGAACCCAGGTTCACCAAATTTAAAAACATCAATTCCAATAACATATAATAGTCATGGGTGACCAATCCATTGAAAGGAATTTAGATATCCATCAGTAGTTTAGCTGAACCATATAGTGGACCACACCTTGTATATGAGAGAGTACCTAGTCCATCGATGGGAGATGTTTCTTAAAAATTTGGGGGAGTTGAAACACACAAAATGGAGGGCCCTTTTCTGATATATGATAGTTATATACCCTCATACATGTATTTACAAGTATGGTTATAACCTTATTATATTTAAATATCCAAATGAATTGCATTTAATTACATATTTTGAATGTTAAGTGTATTTTCCAACTATTATAATAATAAAATATTAAAAAATAATATATTATGAAAAATAATTTAATCGTTCTTAATGGACATTTTGTTAACATTTCAAAATCTCTTTATTAACTAAGATAAAATAGATAAATAAAGGACCATAGAGAATGGGTGACCTAAAACAACTACAATTAGACCATAGAACAAAAACATTTAGGGACACAATCACATTAAATATGAAAATATTTTCAGAATAATACCATGTAATCATTAGAATAGAAAACTTTATATTAGATCATAATAAAAAATTATGAAATAAATTCATTTGATATGTTATAAGTGTAAATATATATTACCTTAAATTTATTAAATAATATGGAAAAATATATGCTATTATGTAAAATAATAAAAAAAAAATCACAGGAAATCAGAAAAAATATATCACATGTAATAATAATTATTGGTGAAGGATCACTATCAAGACATCATGTTATTCTGCTCAAATTCTATACATAAGTTGTGAGAAAAGCTAGCATCAGGTTAAAAAAAACCATATGTGTAAAAATATTCATTTAATAAAACTACAACAATGATAGAATCATGTTCATTCCTAATACATATTATCTTAGTGATATATGTAATTACCCAATAAATTATATGGCTATATAATTTTCAACCCATCCACCACATCATAAAATACCCATAAATATGCATATGTGTTCCAAATGTATAGGGAAAAAATCATATAAAAATGAAATTGATAGCATAAATAACCCATAAAAACAAAATTAGTACAAATTAAACAATACATCTTTGTAAATACCCATCAAATAGGATAATGAAGCATTTATGAATTCACCCTTTATAGAATAAAGTTTATATGGTAAAGTGAATAATGACTTTATTTAATGCGTTTATAGGTAACTAGGTGAACACCCATAGATTAGAATATGGAAGTAAGAATCCTACTGTTGAAATTAATTTTTAGAAATGTTATGTTATTTTACATATTATAATAATGCAAGTAAATTTGGGTGATGGATCATTGCCCTTATAGTGGCTTCATTCTACCATACCATGAAAATATAAAAAATATTATAATATATCAATGAATTTTTTATGATAGAATAAATTAATGGGATAAATTTTTTTATTAATATTTAATATAATAAATAGATATATAGTGAATCCTGAATTACTATACACATATATGAAAATCATTTAGAAGAAGATAATAAATTGATCATGTTTTAGTAAAACAAGTTTCTAGTTCTTAATGACATTTTTTATAAAAATAAGACACCATCTATATGGAAGATAATAAATTTAATAGTATGATATTTTAGATAAATTTTATGTTGAATTAATAATTTATTTTAAATAATTTATTTTTAAATAATCATTATAAGAATTAATCTAAAACTGGAAGAGAAATATTAAAAAATAATTTTGATAGTTTTTCATTATATTTTCAACCAAACAATGAAATGTATCATTTCAAAAAGGGGATAATAAACATTTTAAAATATTATTTTAATAAAAAAACATCAATAATTTATTCCCTTAAATAAATAGATAGAATATTGGTTGAAAATATAGAGGAATTTAGTAATTTGGAAGGATTCCTTATACATTTCAGGAGGTTTTTCTTAAGGAAACATTAAAAGGTAAACACAACGATGTGTATATTCCTAAAAAATATATAGAAAAGGAAGAGTATAATAAATAAATAAATATTATGATAAATGATCAAATTATAATAGAATGATATATATTGATAGAAAAAAAGTATTTCATAATGGAGAATGTTCATGAAATAAACCATTACGAGCAACATTTTGTAGGAACTATAAATCTTTAATGTAGGGATAGAGATCGTAAATTAAATATAACTGAATTTATTATCATATTTTTTTATTTTCAATATTATTTATTTGTGGAATATAGGATATGGTATGAAATAAAATACCAATACATATAAGAAGTGGAGTATAGGATATAAAATCGTTACCTCGAGTTTCAACATACTGAACAAGTCTTCTATAATTATGATTATTTTAATTGTATTATTTAATTAACTAAATTAGAAATACATTAATCACAATTTATTCAAAAAAAATTCCTTTTATTTTAACCATTATTATTTTTCATTCATTAACTATATTTGTATCATTATAATCCATTGGTTTTCTGGTCATTTGGTTTATAAACATCAATAGGACTTTGGAATAATTTTAACATCTAATTGTTTATCTTCCTATGGTTCCATAATAACTATAACTTCCATAGTATTGTTTACAATTATTTTTTAAGCAATAGTGTCTATTATGTCATAATATATTCCAATTTTCTTAATTATTCTTGATAGGATTGTTTTTTATTGTTCAAAAATTATTTTATTTGATTACATTTAATCCCACATTTATGATTGTAATTTTCATATTAGAACATTATAAAAACGAAATTACATTAATATCAATATGAAATTAATTAATAAATTCAATTTTTATTATTATCCATTAAAATTTGTTTTATGATAACTTAATCATTCTATTAGGTTGTATGTAATCACCATTGGAAATTGTTTCCTTTAGAAAGAAACAGATGGTTCCATATGTTTAGGAAACATGATTATCAATGAATATAATGATTCAATTATTGACTCGCAACATTCCTTCATATCAGTTTCATAGTTTCGGATTTCCTGTATAGAGATATGATCTTTGATGCTTGATTATGGTGGCCATAGGTATGGTTACCCAATCATTCACATCATATTTACCTTTTTTATCTTTCATAGAAACTCCCAATAGTTCACACATCCATTACAATGAAATGACATGAATTCCAAAGTCATGAATTAATTTGGGGATTCAAGCCCATCATCACTTAGGAACTCACATTGGGAGATAGGATGGGAGGTTGGGTTCCTCACACCATTTTGGGGGGAATTATTTCATATTCCAAGGCTCTCTTATATATTTATGATATTTTCATGAATTTATTCAAAATCATGATAAAATACTGGTTACCCTAATAAAATGACTAGGTGTTAAAAACTCATATATGTAGAGAGTGTTATATTGATTTGACCAACTATATATATTTCAGGTTATCTATCTCTTTCCCAGAATTTCTTAGCAATGGGAAACTGCTTATATTTTGAAGAAATATAACAAGGAATATTGGGGTTTACTAACATCTAGGGAAGTAATAGGTGTTTCAAGGATATTATTGAACCTTCATGAGTAATCCTATATATCATAATTATAGTAAAGATTAAAACCATATAGTTAATTTAAATCAAATCCATGAAATTTATCATCATGTGAAAAGGACATATGTGAGGGGACTTAGGAAATAGGTATGTAGATCAATCCTTAAAATGGAACCCTACATATGAAGCTTATACAAGTAGTTAGAGTCATAATACTTTGATCTTCCATCAACCCAATTATGTGCCGTGACAGATAATTAATGCACGTGAGATTTATTTACTTAGTGTTTACCAATATGAGAATTCTATTGGTACATACACTGAGGTGAAGGAGCTTGTATGGGGGTAATAGTATCATGTCACTAAATGTGTCTTACACATCAAGGATTCAATGGTTATGGGAAATTTATGATGTTATTGATATGATCATTGAAAATTCGTCAGACCATGTGAGTCATGCTCATTCTGAAAAATAAGGTTTAACAAGTGATAGAAACCACCAAATATGGATACAAGACTTATGAACCAAGGTTTTCTTAATTGGGTGGTTGATATGGATCTAAGGCCCTAGAAAAGAATCCTACTTATCATGATTATTTCTAGAATCAGAGTTCTTATGGTTTAATGAGATTCTAAATCAACTGATAGATGAGGAAGAAAGATACACCCATAGAGAGTTTTTATCCCATAAGCTAGTGTGTTTGTTAAATAGGGTATATTATAATAATGTGGATTCCCATTAGAAAATATCTAACCTTTACCCTCTAATGGATAATGTTTAGGAACCATGAGTGGCCAACTTTGTATTTATGTATGGAATGAGGATCCCATAATTAAAACAATTATAGACACTTCCTTTATTAAAAGAGAATGATCATCCAAATAATCATGGTTTATGGTTCACATAGTCTAAGGAAAAAATGCCATATATTCCTAATGATGTCTAGATAACATGTATGAGGGTTCCCACCTAACATATCCAAATTTTCTACCTAATATATCCTGATTATCTTCCTACCATGTCCCGATTATCTTCATGGTATGTCCGGATTTTATACCTGACATATCCTAATTGTTTTCCGGATAAGCCTGAAACATCGTAGGGTTCTTAACATGATTGAATTTGACATGAAAATTGTATTTCTCATGAAAACTATTACATGTATATTGGGATTTTCTTGATCAAAGAATACATTTTTAGGGATTTTCACATATTCAAGGACAACATGTCAAAGATATTCTGCATGATCTAGTTGATATATCAGGGGGGGGTTATCATAGCCCCCAAACATGTCTTTGGAGTATTCATGTGATTTATGTAGACACTTATAAGGGTTTCATGATATCGAGGCTAATATAACCAGATGACTTTGTGTGACTTGGTTGAAATGTCTGTAAGACTTCATGTGTGTTGGCCGACATGGATAGAATAATTCACATGACTTGGATGACATGTCAGTGTATTATCTCAAGATCTAGATAGGTTAGGAGAATATAATTACTCCTTCACATGATAACTATTGAATCTATATTCACATAAGTCTTACTTATTCTCCATACTTTATTTTATAAACTCCTCAATGTTTTTCATGCATTTACATGTTGAGATCTTACACAACCAATTCGGCACACGGAAACTCTTTTACGTAATTTGGTTGGAACACTATAATCCCTTCACATTATTATTAAGGTGATCACATAAAGAATATATACATTCTATGTAATCCCATAAAGAATTACCTGGGTTTACATGGTGGAATACCCTTATGATTTCATGGATTTCTTCTCAAATATGTATGTTCATTCCTCTGATCTATAATGTCTATCTCACATGTATTTTTTTATAAGGGGGAGGAATTTATAGGACTCACCACATGAGTCATATAACTCTTTATATGGAACGTATATCATAGATATGAGCTTGGTTTGATGGATAATCATGTGTTTTTCATGAACATTCAAAGGGTCATTAATGGAATTATCTTATGTTGTATAATAATCAGCAATGACAAGATCATTCTCTTATCACCATATTTCTTGAACCCATTTATTTTAAAATGGATTTATTATAATCAAATAGACATGTAAATTGGGATTTATAAGATTAGGATGACATGTTATGGAAACATTAGGAAATCAGAAATCCTGTCGATGATGTATTCGTATGATGAAGGGAGAATTTTTCAGTTCCCTTCATGAGATCAAGTTGGACATTCATAGGATATTTGTAAAATCAAGAAGGAATCTCAAAGGGAAATTAATAGATCTATGATCTGATCACATAAGGCACATAACCACCCTTCACATTAAAAATAATGTAGTTTTTCCTCACTTGAGGATACCTCCATTTCAGATTTTGTACATTATTTTACAAAACATTCATCATTTTAACCTGGATTGTCTGTTAGGGAATCCCATTATCTATAATGGATATGATGACGATGTGTGATCATAATCAGGGATGGGTTATCCACTTAAATGTGGATTTAGAGGGGCATCTCATGATCAAATAGACATTTCTTAGAGCCATCATGTGATGAATAAGGAACTCTCACCACATAGGTAATATGATTCTAGGGACCTCGCGTGATCAATGAATTGATCATATGATTCGTATAATCCCTTCATTTGAAAATATACATAGCTTCCATCACATGAAGAATCCACATATTTCATCTTCTATTTCAGAAGGGGATATGGGTGATTATTAGTCTTCTGTCTATTGACTTGTCTCGGGAATAGAGGAACTATTATAAAAGCCTTTTCATGATTATATATACTTTCTAGAAAGTATTCTTGTGCTAAATATGCCTATATTATTGGGATTTTTGTGATCTAGAAGACTTTTTAAGGGGGTTCACATGATCATTATTAGATCACGTGGAGAGGATGACTTTTCGGCATGATGTTCTAGGGTTATGTGATCACGTGTCCTCCTGAGGGTTACGTGACCTGCATAACCCAACCATATGATCTTCATGTATCCATACTACACCTCCATTTTTAAGGAATAAAATAATACTTATTGATTGGGTATTTATTCAATCACAGAATCTTTAATTCTCATTTAGAAAGAGTAAACCCCCCCCCCCCCCCTTTAGGATTGAGGTTTTCAGGGTAATAGACTAAGTTTTAGTGAGAGAAAATGTATTACTGAGTTCATGAGTCTTCTGATGATCAGTTTCTCGAGTGGATTTTGGTTCTCTTGGAGGAATTTGGAATTCTAAAGAGCACCCTAAGAATCGATAAGATATATATGTTCTCATTCCACCAACAAATCAGACTTCTAGATCTCTTTCAACATCTTGTGTCGCATTACTGCTTCACAACACCTCTTTACAAGAACTATTCACTTGACTTGATCACATGATCTCATTACACGACCTCTTCATTAGAATGAATTTCTTTATCGATCTATGACTTAATAAATGGTAGTTTAAATAGTCTATGCTACATGTATTTTACTATGGGGACGTTTTGCACACCTATTGTGGTCCCAAAATGATTTTTCAGGTCATCTATGGATCATTGTGTGACATGCATGACCTCCATATGGTCATTCCAAGATGATAATTAAAATTTGATCATGCGATTATGAGATTTTCTATGGGTCATGTGTTATATGATACCTATTACCAATCTTGAGATCACAAACCCTTATATGGGTCATGTGATTCATGATATGTTTCCTGCTCTGTGAACTTTTTAAACTGATCCCTTCTTTTCGAGATGCTACTCCTTCTCATATATGCTTCATATTCTTATTTAGATGGCTTATAGTTCACATTAATCTTGTAATTCATTTGGGAAGAGGGATATTATTATTAGTAATCACAATTTTGATCCTCGGTATCATGAATTGTCTCACAACAATGTTTTTATAGGGATTCTCTTGTCTGAACATCAGAACTACCATCTACCACCCAAACTAAATTTGTATGGATTTTTTCTTCTAGATGATACTTAAATTCCTTTAACTGATTATAATCTTCCATACCATGGGTGTCTTTCTTCTCTCGATTTCATTCAAATGAATTTTTTAGAAAATAACTAATTTTTCATGGAACCACTCTAGGGAATATAATATATGTAACCTTAATACACTCTAGGACCAGATGGTTGCGATCTCTTCCATAAAACCATTTCATAGATTTAATTGAACATACTTACCTCCTCTTAGATCAATATGATATGTGAATGGAGTTTATACGGGGTGTTAATTCTAGTGGAAAAGTTTTTAAAATATGGGCATGCATATTCAGGGTAAGTAGAGTTTCTTATAATTCTCTATTCAACCGCAGGTCATCCATCTCTAGGAAGTGCCGATTTTTCAATTTTTCTTGTACCATCATTATAAACTCTTCAGGGAGATGATCATGTTCTAGTATCACAACACTAATTTCTTTCATATGTCCCATGGTAAAGTAGGGATCATCCTCTAAGATATTTACCAGTGGGGGGGATACCTATAATTTGGTATATGTATGATGAAATCCTTCTAACTGCATCCATTTGGGATGAACCTAACAAACCCCATCCTTATAAAGGGACTTTATCACTTTTTAAAAGGTTAATTTAAATAAGGAGATGAACCTATGATAATTTTTTTCATTCAAGGATTGTATCGACATCTTCTTTTATCAAAGAGGGACTCAAAAAAAATATTGTACACCTTCATCAATGTCCTTCCCAAAAAGGTTAAAATTGTGAGGGATATTGTTGGGTAATTATTCAATCTAAGGATTAGCCTCATGGGGTAATATGTGATACAAGAGGTGTACCCAGACCCTCATTTATTGTTGTATTTTATACAGGTTTTTAATGGATGTATTTTCGTAGTTGGTGGAACATTTTTGGGAATTTGAGTAGTCACATTAGTTATGGATTTCTGATTTGAAGAGGGGCACCTTATTAATCATCCATGCTGACTAATGTTCACCTTTATCAAACCCTTGGTCATATTCATAAAGAAAACATACCTTAATGGATTATAATCCCTTTATGATTCTTATATAGATGAATATGAGAGGGTTTATAGAGTTAGAAATATCAAAAGAAATAATAAAATCCATTATGCTTCATTCTATGCTAGGTTGTTGAACATTTCTGGGGTTTAGAAAATTCCATTAGGTCCCAATGAGGTGATTGATATATTGATTCAACAATACCATTTCAACTTTATTCCTTATCTTGCATCGACCGGATAATTAATGATAGTGGAAGTGGTTCTCTCAATGACAGATCATATAAAATATCTCTCTGGTATGTGTCTTTGAAGCTTGTGTAGAAGGGGTGAGTATCTTCGACCCATACACCTCTTTTTGGTTTTCGAGACAGTTTTATTATATTTAGACAATTTCTTATCCTCACTTAGCTGGTGTGTGAGGGGAACAAAATCTCAGACTCATTCTCCAATGTTGGATAATGCTTACATGTGATGATACAAATACATATATAGTTTTTTTCCCTGTAGATTAAATTTTCTTATAGTCTCATCACTATGACAAAGATTGGGTGAATTCCTATTTGAGGTGTATATCAAATTAACAGGTCCTTCAAGTGGAAAATCCATGTGATTCACCAAATACCTTATCCGTGGTAGTAATGTATTTTTTAGGGTTTAGTGGTGCCTCAAAGTAACTTTTCTTTCCCTTGTAATGAGTTTACCATTAGTATTGAAGGATTAATTGGGGAAGCTATCCCTGTAATATTATTGACTGATAATGTGACAGATGAAGGTTTAGTATACAAGACGTCCTCTATGGGTTCCTTATCAACCTGAATATACTTAGTACGTTGGTAGATCTCATCATCAATTCCTCATTCTATTGTGATCTATTTGATGGTCTTCAAGAATTGGGCTTTATAAAGGATGATTTGGCTACAAATCTATTATCGTAATATTGAGATTCCCATAAAAGAGTTTCCTAGACAAGAGGAATTCCTTCATCAACTCATTAATGATATGGAAGTAGGGGTCTTTAATTATTGGAAGCTGTACAACATCATCATTCATATTTTCTGGACCTTTAAACAACTATCCAATAGTGAATAGGATATGTGCAAATTTGATGATAGATGTTTTCTAGTCCGATTCATACAAGATTCATCAGAGCTACTTGTGTAAAGACATTAGAAATTATATCAATTTTCAATGTTAAATCGATGATTTTACCATTGTAATATCATAACTTGAGTAACACATATCCCACACAAGGTCCCATCTTTCGAGGTGATCATCCTTATTAAAGACCAATAAAAAAGGAGGTGAAGAGCTATCTTATTTTATTGAGAAACTTTGTCCTCATAAAGTGGCTAAAGAAATAGAGTGGACAACACTTAAAATCTTAGTCAATGCCTCTCAGAAAATACTAGTAGATATAGAAAACCTATGTCACTATATTTTGTTATGTTTTAGATATAAACCTGCATGTTTTTTGTTTCCTATTTGTGAAGCCATGAGGGATACTCTATAATGTGGAGATTCCACAAACTTTTGTGCATTATGAGTGAATAAAATCATTCAAAACATTTAATGTTACTATTATTATTTCATTCATGATGTGAAGGAAAATTGTTTACACGATATCATATAGGTTATTAATGATTCCAATCCATTTTATAATACCATGTAAACCCAAACACATGTATTTGAATGCTTTAATCACAACAGATTTCTCATTGAATTTCAGATGAATGCCTACTGACATGAGTTTCCTCATTGACATACAGCTCGGGTTAACCTAGGATCACTTAGTTTAAAAGGTTAATTTGGGTGAAATATATTTCCTAGAGGGATATATCTCTAATTTTTATTATGTGAGTGGAATTAGTAGTATTAACTTTCTTTTTTTAGGTAATAATAATGATCCCTATAAGATTTATATATCATTTACCTATATTTCCCTACCATTTTCTTATTATTAATATGGGGGAATCTTAGTGGTCATGGAATTTTATTTTTCCTCAACATTACTCTTATGGGTTGATGATATGATAAGGTTTATGGATTTTATATTTTATGAGTGGTAAATATTTTTTGGATTAAAAAAATTGAATATCCAAGGAGCAGAGACTATACTTTTTCATAGTATTTCCTCTTTGGGGTTTTAACCTGGAAATTATTGTTTCTCTTTTAGTTAGATATTAATGGAATTGAAAGACAAAATATTTCTACACTAATTCTTAGGGTCTTCTAGCATGGAATATCTGACACAATAGTATAGGATCCTCTATCTTGGAATATCTATTTTAGTTGTTTATGGTCTTTTATAAATGAACTTATGTTTATGTATTTTAGGGTCTTTTAACTAAGACCATTTGTTGATGTAGATTATATTATTTTAGAATGAACCATTTATTACTTTTATTTAGGTTCTTTTAGATTAATCCTTCAATTTCTATTTTTAGGGAATTTTCACTCAAATAATGTATTGATGTAGTTTAAGGTCTTGTAAAAAAGACATTCTATTATTATAGATTAATTTCATTTAGGTTTTAAATTCTATTATTTGTAGTGAAGGATAGATATTCATGAAGGGTTCAAGAAGACTTCATCATTGATGGAATCTGAAGAAAAAGTGTTCAATAAGGGTTCTTATACCTTCTATTATTAATTGATATTCTAAATGATGAATATTCATGAAGGGTTCTGACACCCTGTTTTCTTGAAAAAACATTAAGGATAAATTTTAATGATGGTTTATGACATGGTGTATCCTTACGATAAATAGTATTGGTGGATGGTAAAATTTGGGAGATGTCAATTCCACTTGGATATGTGGAATATGGGTTGTGTATTTTATAACTAAGAAGTTTAAACCGACGATTATGGAATGGGGAATACTCGATGGGGATGCAATACTGGAAATGTGACCTTTCCCAACACTTTTATACCCCCTTTCCCAACGGTTTGGACAAACCGTTGGGAAATCCCACTTTTTGGCCACTTTTCCCAACGGTTTTGGCAAACCGTTGGGAAAGGGTGGGCTTTCCCAATGGTTTGGCCAAACCGTTGGGAAAAGTCCAATTTGTGGCCACTTTTCCCAACGGTTTGGCCAAACCGTTGGGAAAAGTCACCCAAAAACCAACCTTCCAGAATCAAGGAACTATACCAATGGTTGTCAAAACCGTTGGTATAGACTTATACCAACGGTTTTGACAACCGTTGGTATAGTTCCTTTGATTTTTTATCATATCCTCTTAACCAGAGCATTCTATAAATCAAAATTTAAAATAATTATGATAATACATAGATATATTTATGAAATTATGTTCAGAAAAGTCATGTTAGGTTAGTGGTTAGGTCGTTCAACGATAAACTGGAGGACCTGGGATCAAAACCCAGTGATTGTTTTCTTGGAAATACATATACCAACGGTTTTATGGAACCGTGGGTATAGATTTTTATATTAATTATACCAACGGTTTTCAAAACCGTTGGTATAGGTCTATACCAACGGTTTTCCAAAAACTGTTGGTATAGACCTATCCCAACAGCTTACTTTCCTACGGTTATCCAAACCGTTGGTATAGGCTATACCAACGGTTTGGAGGCCTATACCAACGGTTCCAAACCGTTGGTATAGGTTAGTTTTCCAATAGTGATGACAGAAAAGCATCCCAAGGAGTTGAGTTCTCCTATAGTGTTATCATGGCTCATGAGGATTCTAGGTCCTTTCCTATAAGGAAGATATGACTCTTGTTTATGGGTTAGAGGACCTTATGAATAATCCCATGGGGCTAAAAGCATGATAAAGTAGATGGGTCCCCACTCCTTTATAAGGGACATGAAATATTTTTGACAATTTATATGTACAGATGATGAAGCTGGAAGTAGGAAATATGGTATCCAAGAAAGATTTTCGAACACCTATGGAAATTTAATTTTTTTAGGAATCTTAGGCCTTATTCCATGTCATTTTGAGTCACATAGTATGGACAAAAAAATGGTTTGATAATGGTGTATCACATTCCTAATTTGGGAAAGGATATAATACAAAGTGATGTGCCATCGATGAATTCGAATCTTCTTGAATAGTCTAGTTGTGGGGATTTTAAATCATGATCTCGGTATATTAGAGTTAACTAGAGGTGGAAACTAGAGTGTACAAGTAAACTATTGGTAATGGTGGAAGTATATATTCCATGTGGGGAGGAAAAAAATCCTATATTTTATAGTGGGGGTGGGATATCCTATGGGAATAAGAAATTTTAGGCATGAGATCCTTGGTAGGGTTTATATTCTCCTGTAAATCCTAGAGGGGTCTTTTTAGATTATCCAGTCCCTATTAGTATTTTGTATCAAGGAATAACTTGGATCAAGGGAGCCTAAGTTACAAGGGGTTTCAAGAGAAAAACATAAACTCAAGGAATAGGTTCATATCAGCTTAAATTTAAAAGTAATGAATGTATTTTATATAAAATTTAATTTTCAAGAATGTTTCAGGTACCCTAAAAGATATTACACCACATAGTTAACACATTACTATAGTAAGGATATGTGAAAATCATTTCATTATCTTTTTATTCAACTATAAAGATGAATACTGCCTCAAATTTAGCCTCACATTATTGAGTGACAACTTATATTTTTATTAAATCGAGCTTTTAAAGTTTTCATATTTACCAGTATTGTTTATATTTCACTGGCTATTAGGGTCATTGAATGTGGGCCTTTTAAATAAAATTTTTAAGGTCATACAAATTTAAACAATGTGTAGGTAGTCTATGGTCATGATGAGCATGGACCTAGTATGAGGTGAGTGTTATGAAATAGCATAATTAGGATACCAAGGCTCAAGAGTACTCCAACATACCTTTGATAAGGATATAAAAATTTTATAAATAAAGTCTCATGTTTAATGATTCATTTGTAATGGTATTATAAAATCATGATGAAATTTTTCATCAATCACTCTAAGGTGACAGGATCCACTATATTGATGTCAGGGCTCACTAGTGTCAAATAGATCGTCTTATATGGCAATATTACCTATGGTATATGGGTATAAGGCCCTTATGTATATCCACATCTTGTATGTCCAAATAGAGAGATCGTTTATCCTTTCTAGGGGGTTTTAAAGGATTGTGAAAACCAAAAATGTTGGAGACATGAAATGCGATCTATGGTTTAAGGTGATTAAAATATGATATAAGCACCACAAACTATGGATAACTAGGGATAGAACATTGTGATCCGTTGATAATTAATGAATATGTGTAATGGTCGAAACATTTTAACATCATGTAGTGGGGATGTATTTGTTATATACTTTAACGTCATTCAACAAGGACATTTTTCTTGAGGTTTAATGCCATGTGGTAAGGACATAACAAATGAAATGAAATTGTGAAATATTTCATTGGGGAAACATATAATTTTTCAGGGGAATTTAGTTGTAAGAACCACATTTTATCTACTCACATGACAATATTTTGGTAACCATATACTATATCCCTTCTTGAACATATTTATGTCATGCGCAAGAAATACATACATAGATCTAACTCGTTTGCAGGCAGAGAAATTATATCTGATGTAACCCTATTTAAACAAATATATATTCTATTTTTAGGGATGTGATTACCTAGTTTTTTCTATATATTTCTTAAGACAATTAATAATTCCATAATTATCTCCTTTAAGAATATTCATCAGTAGAGATTTGACTTATATATAGGGATGATGGGAATTTTTTTTCTTCCCGTTGTGTGTATGGACATCAAGGTCATGAAATGGGTCCTCTACATAGTTCATGATCATATTTAGAGAGAGATAATTTCCATATATCATCATAATATAGAGGTGAAATATCCTTACCAAGCACATATTCATAGATAGAATGGACCACACTGAGAAATTTTAGGTCTTCTAGGATGTACCATATGTCATGAAGTTCAACATCATGAAACAAGGATGTTGTCATTAATGATAACATCCTGAGACTAGGATATATCATCAAGAGGAGTGTTTAACTTGGAGAAATATTTCCTTCATGGAAGAAGTATACCTGAAATGGAAATGTAAAAGAATACAGTTTCTAAATCTTACTTTGATAATTGGAGTGATTCATAGATGCGTAACATTGAGAGTATTTGAATATGGTTGAATTGTTAGGTTATGAAGATTGTAAATCTATCATGATACAACCCAATGGGGCTTGAGTCATGACTCCCAAATCCCTCCTCTAATAGGCCAGGGGCTAGTGTCTAGTTTCATGAAGGCTATAACACACACGGGAGGCCTTATCCTATGATACATGTATACACACACCCATATAAAAATTCATGCAACAATGAATAGATATATAAATTCTAAAAAGAAATACATGCATACATCTATCCAATAGCCAGATTAAAATAGAAGTACAAAAAGGGAAAATATAGGGCCCATAAAAGAAAACTGTAAAAGCATCCACCCTGCTTAGAAGAAGGGGATTTCTGTCAAATGTACCTGTCAGAAAGCTCTTCATCCATGCTCCGGTTAACACCCCGGTTAGATTAGCTCTCTATGCTCTACCAACAACGGGTCCTCCTAGGACTCCATCAAAAGGACTTTGGTCATCACAAGACACAATACCTTTGTGGGAAAGGATTATGCATGGGAGAGTATAAAGATATCTATAGGCACCCCAAAATCCCCAAACTAAAAAGTGATTTACAGATGGGCGTCATTTAACTCAAACCAGACCATGGGAACCCAAACAATAGAGGAAATAAATCACGAGACCACCCTCTGCTAAACCTAATTAGTTAGCTTTACATCCCTATCATGTCAATGAAAGGAAACATTCCACATAGACTCCTAGAACAAAACCCTTCTATACACATCTCAGGAACCATGCCTCATGAGGTTCCGACCTAATCATTATCATCATGTTTCTACTCAATGATATACTGACAACAATGCACTAAGCCTATCTCTAGTGCCCAGTACAAGAGATCACACCAATGATTACATGCTCCCAATGAAAGTTTAGAATAACTATGAAGATTCCCTCACCTGACCACTAACCTGCAGTTGAAGGATTACTAGCTCCTAAATAATAATCACAAGTAATAAGTGGAGGGGCTCTCTCCCCACTGCCAAATCGAACATAAGGGAACACTACTCTATAAATGTGAACCAGAAGCCTGATATGATAGATGAGTAACACCCTGAGAAACATGATCCCGCACTCTAATATGGTAGGGGAGCACAACTTAGTAAAATTTGGACTTTCACCCGAGTATGTAAGGGGAGAACCGAATCAACCATCTAGCGAGATTGGAGATACCATGCCCTATCAAGACAAGGGAGCTGTCCAACTACATGAACATCATGGGGAACCCGCACCCTGGTCCATCAGGGTAGTGAAAACCTTAGAGTAAAACTAATCAATGGTAACGAACCTACGACCATGTCATGGGGAGTCATGTCTCTACCTAAACAGAGAGTTAAGGGAAACTCGTGCCCTAGCCATAATGGAGTACATAACTGAACACATCTCTATAGAACAATCTGATAAAAAACTTCGTCACAACACCACTACATAGGATTTTTGCTAGATAAAACTCACCTCATATCCCTAAACCCATAGTAGAGCCCCCCATCACGTTATAAATGGAAAAACATGTTGGATATGCTACTTAATTACCCAAAAAAGATAAATGGGAAAATGGAACATTTTTATACAAAAAACTTGAATGAGTCATTATTGGGACCACACCTTGATCCCAGAAGATGTAAAATGGATCACTCCATTGTGATCATTACAAAAAAAACACCCCCGATCGACTAATCATTCATTAAAACAAACACCCCGTGAAAAAGTCACATTTCACCACAAATTCCCAGACTGGTCCTTATGGTTACCACACCAGGATCTTGGTTTGAATACCCAAAATTGGTTTTTGAAATGTCTACATTATTTCTATGATATCAACTCCACTGACGACACATCAAACAAACATCATATGCAAGAGATATGTCCAATCCAAGAAGCTCTATATAATAATAATTATATTATTATTAATATTAATTGATGTTTCATGCCACTAAGTCTCATGCCCACAGAAAAAGGTCCTCAATGAAGTATCCAAAGGTCCAACTCAAATAAGTGGTAAAACTTTCTTAAAACACACACAAATCAGACCCTCGGTTTTTATGTTACGAGGATTCTATTAAAAAACCATGGCCTGAACTGGCCGAAACCGCTTGGACCAAACCGGATCGGCCGGTCTGGCTCACCGATGTTGGCCAACAGCCTAGCCATGATGCCCCACTATGCCAGCCACCGACCACCACTGACTCCCGACCTTTCCACTGCCCATGATCCCTATGCTTCTTCAGCCTTCCGACCACTGCCACACCACCCCGGTGGCAACCAAACCACTTGGAACCTCCACATCGTTGCCGCACCTTAGTAGAGCCTCCCTTACTGGACCGTTGCACCGCCACATCTCAAAGACCATCGAGAACACTCTGGTGGTCCGAAAAATAATTTGAGACATGTTTTGGATTCCTCAGGACCCAATCTATATAGCCTTATTGATGAATTAGAGAAAATGATACATAAAAAAGAGGATCAAGAATACAACTCAAATCTTCCTACCTCAGGATGAAACAACAAAGCTTCATGGTCAGATCCACACTCCAAAGCTACTATAGCATCATCCAAGAGTGACCACCATCAATATTGGAGTCCAAAGGCACCTATTTCGCTTGATTTAGCCTCCATTTGTTTTTTAGAAAATAAGTAGGGAGGAGGAGTTCCTCATGTGTGTACTGCAAGGGGTGGGGGAGGAGAAGGGATTTTTTAAATGTGTCATTTCCCCCATTTAACTTTCCATCAACATGCCTCCATCCAAATCACCTAGCATAGAAAACATAATGTCGTACGTAGGGTAAATGTGACGTTCTGAACCAAAACATAGGCTCATACATATGATCTAAAACTCCATTCATGAGTTATTCGATCTAATGTACAAAATAAATAAATTAATTTTATTTATAAAAATGTCCTCAATAAAGTTTTAAATAGAAATCCTACACCCACAAAACTTATACCATGATCAGGGTAAATGACACACTTTAGAGGCAACTATTGCCTCATATTTCTGATCTGAGATACCATTTAAGGGAGAACCCATTTCCACCACATGCGTAGTATAAAAACAAATAATCCTTTTATATAATTTATTCTGGGTACACCGAGCCATGAAATTGCAATCCATATCAGCACTTAGGTCTAGAATTATATGTAAAAATATTCAGAAGTCTGGCAGGGCCAAAACTGAGTCACAACATCATCCCCACATTAAGGATTTTCATCCCTAGAAATCAAAAGTCCATGAAAAAGGGAATGAAACTAAAATCTTAAATGGGTCTACATCATCCAAAAGTTCTCCAAAACGACCACAAAAGGCCACCAAAATTTTCGACAATGCTGACCATCACTCACTCAGGGGGACCAAAAGTGATACCACACCCACGTTCAGATCATCCATGGTCAACATCATTTAACTGTGCACATTTTTCCATAGCTGCGACAGATGGGAACACCAAAAAGCTAATCTCCTGTAGCAATAAGTCTATGGGTACACCGCTTTTCTAATATGACGGAGAGACAAAATATCTCACTCCAAACACTCAAGTAAAAGGAACTCATCCACCACACCATAATACTATCCACTTTGGGTAGAACAGACTCATCCACATGGTTTTGTATTGTGTCTCAAGAATGCGTCTTAGTGGGGAAAGCACCCCTCATTCTTGTGAGTCTAATGCCACGTCTAACCCACCATGACATCCTCAAGTGACTTCCATACAAAGTTTATGCTAAACACGATAGGGTATAAATGTAAAAAATGGGTTTCCCAAACACACACCCTGGGTATTACAAGGCACTTCATGCAAACTTTTTAACACACAACCCCACCCTAAACACACATGTTAGAGGGACACATCCACAACACACTTGACTCTATCCACTTTGGGTGGCACTGACTCACCCACACGATTTTAGTCGCGTCACAAAAATGTGTCTCATTGGGGGAGGAATCCCTCTTTCTCATGAATTTGAAGCTATACTGAACAACACTAACACATGTTCTTACTGACGCCCTGAGAAAACATTGATCAAGAAACTAAAAGGGAAGAGTACCTCCTACCAGTGTCTAACAAAACTAAAACAGAAATTATAAAGGTCACAGAGAGTACCTCTATCCATTTACAGAGCCTTTGGGTCAACAACCTCTATGAAATTCAGTTTCCCACATTCTCATCCTCTATTTCCCTAATCCTGGAATGAACCACCTAGGGGTGGTGGCAAGGGAAAATCATACCACCTTCCACATCTTATGGCTGCACCCGCTCCTCCACAATGTCCCCTACCCTATGGACCTTCATGATTGAAATGACACCTCTACCAAGGTGGTATGTCAACCATCCACTTCTCATCAGTGCTACAGGTTAGAAAATCTCTAAGAGATGCCCTTGGCCATCACAAGCATAGCAGTACCTCTCATACTATGGACCAAAACCCTGGAATGGTTGTTACCTATCTTACCAATGCTTCTAAGTTTAGGCATGTGTATGCCTCCTGTGCTTCAATCCAGAAGCCAATTGTCTCATAGATGTGGATAATTTCTCTTCCTAAAAAACTCATCTATAAGCAAAGTCAGCTTGTTCATCTTATAAGAATATGTCAACCATCAGAATCCAATCTAGTACCCCAACATAGGTGGGAAGGCACAAGGATACCACACCTTTTCAGATGTCTCTACAGAGGCCTTGCTCAAAAGTATGATCCCTAAAGAATGGGTCCCAACCCATATCCAGGGAGTAACGTGATAGGTAGGTAAACTTCACCGAGTAATCCGCCATGGTCTTGCTACCCTACTGACGCTATATAATCTCTTGGATATGCATATACCTCAGTGTAGCTGATATAAAACTCCTCCCTAAAGAGCCACTAAAACTCAGCCGAGGTGAGCTCCTCTTTATTATGGGTATGTTTCACAAGATTCCACCTGAACTCATCTGAACCATGAAAAATTATTGTCTCTAGGACCACCATCTGATTGGGTGGTTTTCTCAGAAAGAAGAAAACACATGTGACTACTGTAAGACAATCATCAACTTTATGGGGGTCTAGGTCACACATAAACCTCAGAGATCACTACCTCTAGAACTTATGTATCACACTTAGCTAGAAAACATCATCATCCTATAATGACAATACGACTTGATAGTTGACAGGTGGTGGCCCAATTGGGGGACCACCTGGAGGTACTGCATTAGAAGTCATGCCCTGCACTAAAAACCCATATTCGGACAGATCTTCCCAAAAATCCCACCGTTGAACCCTATGTGGTTGTCGTCCTGTAGGAATCCTAAAATAACATCAAGATGAACCACATTCAAAGAGTATATATGAGGAGCTGACTCAAGAAGGATAAGGGAAACCTCAAAACCTAGTCATATATGATGCATGTACCATTGTTTCACTATAGCAAGTGTCCTAATTTCCTGAATCGAAAGGAAAGTTATCAAAGTCCTGGTGAATGGATATGTCAGGCACCACACCAACACTAGAGTCCGTAGCCTAAAATCCAAACTAGAAACTCTTTAACAATGTTTCAATGCAACCCAAAAAAAGCTCACAACTAGAACTATAACACTCTGATATCCCAAGGGCAGAACCTCCTCTCAAACCACTCTTTCAAAACCTAAACCAATGGGGCTCAAGCCAAGACTCCCCAAGACCACCTTCCATAGGACAGGGGCTGGCGTCTAGCACCATGTTGGATATCACACACATGGGAGGCCTTATTCTATCATACCTATACAAATGCACCCACACACTCCTCCATGTAATAGTGTATAGATATATAAAAACTGAAAAGAAAAGCATGCATACATTGATGTCCCAACCAAAATACAACAGATGTACAAAAAGCGAAAATACAGGGGCTTCCAAAGAAAACTGTAAAATCATCCGACCTTCTCATAAGAATGGGATCAATGTCAAATTCAACTATAAGAATTTTCCATAGAGAATCTCTAGTTAACCCCCTGATCACTCTAGTTCACTATGCTCTGCCAGCTCCGAGTCCTCCGGGGACACCATCGAAAGACTTGTGTACTTCAAAGACACAATATGTGTGCAGGAAAATACCTTGCATGGGTGAGTATAAAGATACCCAGTAGGCACCCCACAAACCCAAAGAAATGGAGTAACTGATAGGCATTGGTTAACTTGACCCTACTAGAGGGAACCAAAATGAGAGAGGAATTCCATCTCGAGACTAGCATCAACAACACCTGATTAACTAGATCAGCATACCTAGAATGTCAATGAAAGGACACATACCATAGATATTCTCATAAAAAATCTAGATAGAATCATCTCAGGCACCAAGCCTCATGCGGTTCCAACCTCATCACCAGCATCAGGCTTCTAATAGATGCTCCATCGACAACAAAAAACTAAGACCAACTCTATTGTTTAGCACAAGAGATCATGCCAATGATGTTCTACACCCAACACAAGGTCATATGAACTTCATTGAGTCTTTGACCGCACCAGTACCCAACAGTTGGTGGAGTACAATATCCTAAACAAGAAATATGTATAACAAGTGGAGGGTCCCGCTCCCCACTGCCAACTCAAACATGAGGGATCACTACTTTGCACGTGCGAAGCTATACCCAGGTACGATAGGGGAGTACCACCACTAGGAAAGTGAGACCGAACCCTAATACGGTAGGGGAGCACCACTCAGTAAAATGTGGGCTCGAACCGTTGGTAGGAGAGAACCACTACAAGTAATGTGATCTTGCACCCAAAATAGGGGAGCACCCCACATAGGCTAGAGGAACCAAAACCTTGTATGTTAGGGTAGAAATGACTCTACCATCCAAAAAGATTGGAGATATGACACCCTGTCAGGGTAAGGGAGTAGTCAAAAACAAAAAACATCATGGGGAACCCACACCTTGGTCTATCAGGGGAGTGAAAACCCCAGTGTAAAACTACCTAAAGGTAACGAACCCACTCCCATGTTGTGGGGAGTCCCATATCTACCTAAATATAGATGTAAGGGAAACCCATGCCCTAGACACAGGGGAGTACCCGAACCAACATCTCTCTTCACAACCCACCAATCACCAACATCATCCCAACACCACTCCACAAGAATCTTACTCGATTCAAGCCAACTCATATCCTGAAAGTTTTAATAGAGGCCACAATAATTTTATACGTGAAAAAATATGTAGGATAGGCAACTTACATGCCCAAAATGGATAACCGGGCAAAAGAGAACTTTTCTCCACAACAAGCCCAAACAGGTCATTGTGGGGCCCACACCTCAATCTTGGAACATGTTACAAGGATCATTCCATTATGATCCTAACACAAAAATCACATGGGATCGACTAATCATTCTTTCAAAATAGAAACCTGGTGAAAAATTCACATTTCACCGCAAACACCCAGACTGATCCTCATGGGTGACACACCATGATCTCATTTTAAACACCAGAAATCAGTTTTTGAAACATCCGAATTAATTACAGGGTCTCAAAACCATTCACATCACATCAACGGGACATTGGACACAGGTTATACGTCCGATCTAATAAGCTCTATGTAATAATAATTATATAATAATTATTTTTATTAACGGAAGATTCATGCCACCAAGTCTAGAGCCTACAAAAGGTCCTTAAAGTGGATTCAATAGGTCCTTCTCAAAGAAAGGTTTATATATTTGCAGACAGAATAAAAATCAGACCCATTGTTTGCATGCTACGGCAGTTTTATAAAACCTCCTAGTCTGAACGGGCCCCAACTGCCTGGATGGGATTGGCCGGTCTGGATCACAGTCACTGGCCAGCATCCCGGTCGTGATGTCCCACTATTCCCACCATAGACTCCTAGCTGCACAACCACCTGCGTGCCCTGTGATCCCGCCCACGCGTGCCGTGCTACCTCTTGCGTAAGCCGTTCTACCGCCCGCGTTCCCGACAATGACACCCCAGCCTACATGTATTTACTATGCCACCCCAGTGGCCTCGATGCCACCTATGACCTCTATCATGTCGCCCACCACTCGAGAGCCTCTCTCACTGGACTCGTGACTCACCAACCTCCACATACGATCAGGAATACTCCGGTGGTCCAGAAACAAATATGAGACACGTTTTGGAAACCTCGGGACCCGATCTACATAGTCTTGATGAATAGTCGAACAATATGATTCATAAACAAGGGGATTGGAATTAAAACGCAATTCTTCTTACCACAGTTTCAAATGTTGAAGCTTCAGGGTATGAATGATTCTCCAAAACTGATGCAACACGATTCGAGACCGATTTTCATCAAGATCGGAGTCTGACGACATCTCATTCACTCGATTTGGCCTCCAGTTGTTCATCGGTAAGGATGGATGAGGAGTTCTTCTTGTGTGCGTGGTAAGGTTTGGGGGAGGGGAAGAGATATATTTATTTTTTAAATAAATAATTTCCCCCATTCAACTCCCTATCAACATACCTCCGTCCAAAACACCGGGCACACACAACTTTATGTCGTACCAAGGGTAAACATGATGGTCTAAAACCAACCGTGAGCTCAGAAATTCAATCCTAAAATCCATTTAGGATTTATTAAATTTTAAATCCAACATATATAACTTTAATTTATTTACAAAAACACACTCAATTCATTTTACCAAATAAATCATGCACCCATAAAATTATACTCTGCCTAGGGTAAGTGACATGTTTTCGATGCAACCATGGCCTCATATTTCTGATTCCAGCTACCATTTAAGAGATAAACCATTACACAAAGTGAATATTATAATAATATTTAATATTTCTATAAAATTTATTCCATTCAAACTGGTCCATGGAATCGCAGACCGTTTGAGCATATAGAACTAGAATAATATGTAGAAATATTTAAAAGTCTGATAGGGCCAAACCCGAGTCACTAAAAAAATCATAAGCTAAAAATATATGAGTCAATTGGTGGTGGAAACTTTTTTAGAGGTCAAACAGTGATAAATATGGAATCCCATCTTCCATGAAGTCTGGATAATAACTTCTGTACTTAAAGGAGGACTCTCCTTTGGGAAAAACATCCTATAGAAACTAGCTCTTTTGAAGGGTGACAACTCTATAGAAAATACTTGTGGGGTACCATTGGATTTTCTATACCTTGTTACTAATTTCTATAGTGAATAACCATGATCAAGGGAGACCAACATCCATGGCGTTCTAAGATATGAGTATCAACTCAATTAATTGGTCAATATCAACATAGATATAAATCATATAAAGCTTGCTAACGGGGAAGATAAGATTCAAAAAGGGTTATAGAATACTAAAGGATATACTAGTGTGTATTGAACACATTTTAGAGGTGAAGGGATATGACATAAAATTCTGGAATACATATTCATCACGGAGGTAATCTATTTGACATGAAAACCATTTGTTTGGAAGTTTAATGTCATGCAATATGAATTTTTTCACACAGTTTGACATCATGTGAGTAGGGATTGGTCATTATGTTTAACATAATGTGACTAGGTCACATTTACCTATCAAATAAGCTCTCTATTTCTCTATACTATAATCTTGGAAGGTTCCGTAATCTCACATGTTTTATTATCTGCATGATAAATAAGAGATTGATGGGTAGTCAATTAAGCCATTATAGAATACATGATGGGTAATATGTGGTGTGTTTTTTAATTTTTTTGTGGAATAAAACCTACAAAAGTTGTGAGTGATGGAAACCCATGGTTGTGATAGAAATAGAGGATTTAGGCATAATTATGTAATCCATTGTTGTAGGAATCAAGCCACACATTATTTTTAAATGAAAAACTCTCCACACCAGTCTGAACCATGATCAGAGGGGGAATTTTTTCTTCAATATTGTAACTGGAACAAGGATATGGGATCTAGGAATAACTATGTATCCTTTAATAGTAGTAATCAAGCCACTTGAAGGTCTTTAATGGAAAACTTTACATGAAGTGCTTACCCATATGCATAGGTGGAATTTTTTGTTGATGTTGTGGCTAGATGTAGGACGTGGGATCTAGAAGTCACTACATATCCTATAGCAGATAAAATCAATCCTCACATAGTTCTTGAATGTAAAATTGTCTACACAGGTCTGACCCATATGTAGGGGGGAATTGTTTCTGTTAATATTATAGATGGACCAAGGATTTGGGATATGGGATTCACAATGTATCATGTGATTACAAGACTAGAGCCCCATGTAGTTTCTAAATGGAAAAATCTCCATTTAGGCTTTATCCATATGTATAGGGGCATCTTTCTTCCATTAATATTGAGGTTGGACCTAATATTTGACATCTAATATTCAATAAAATTCCAATGATATCATGAATCAAGCCCCACATAGTTCTTTAATGGAAGAATATCTACACATGTATGACCCATATGTAATTGGGGAATTTTTTCCATAGATGTTTTAACTGGACCAAGTATTTGATATTTTGGTGTCGTTATATATCCTTTGATGGTAAGAATCAATCAAAAAGTAGTACTTGAATGGAAAAATCCATACATTTGTTTGAAAAATACACAAGGGGGAATCATTCCATTGATATTCCATCTTGAGACTGAACTTTGGATCTATATATCACATAGAATAATGTGATATGAGGAATCAAGACCCACATATTTTATGAATGGAGAAAACTCCATGTAGTTTAGACCTATAAATTTGGAGGGGGTGGATGTTTAGTTTATTTTACAGTTGAGATGAAGATTTTGGATTTGGGTATCACTACGTATCCCACAATAGTAGGAATCATGCCACATGTAGTTATTGAATAGAAAATTAAATATCTGCAGTTCTGGAACATATGTAGTTGAGGAATTTGATTCCATTGATATAGTAGTTGGACCTAATATTTGAGATCTGGGATTCACTACATATGTTTTGATAGTATTAATTAAGGCACACATAGTTCTTTAATAGAAAATACTTCACATTTTTCTGACCCATATGAATAAGGGGGGAATTATTTCCATTGATATTTATACTGGACTATGAATTTGAGATATGGATATCACTACGTATCCTATGATAGCTATAATGAAGACAAACATAGTTCTAGAAAGAAAGAATCTCTATGAAGGTCTTACTGGTATAGAGGGGGTCATTTTGGCATTAATATTATAGCAAGAACTAGGATATGAGATATGGTTTTCACTATGTATTATGTGATAATAGGAATAAACCCACACATAGTTCTTGAACAGAAAATGATCAATATAGGTTTGACCCATATACAGAGTGGGGGAATTGTTTCTATTAATATAGTGATTTGACCCATGATTTCAGATCTGGGTGTGACTACATATCCTATGATAGAGGGAATCAGGCCACACATAGTTCTTGAATGGAAAACAATCCATTCACATCTGACCCAAATGAATATGGGGAATTATTTCCATTGATATTTGTATATGGACCAAAGATTTAGGATATAGGTGTCACTACATATCATGTGATAGCCGAAATCATGGTACATGTAGTTTGTGACATAAATACTTTCCATGAAAGTCTGACCCATACACAAAGAGGGGCATTTTTTCAGTTGATATTTAGGCATTACATAGGGTTTGGGATTTGGGTTTCACTACATATCTTGTAATAATAATAATCAACCCACATGTAGTTATTGAATGGGATGAATCCTTATATGGATCTGACTCATACATATGGATGCGGGTTCTTTATTTTTCATTCACATCGATCAAGATCATATTTCGAAATAATCTCTAATGTAATGTTCTCATTGGAGTTTAACATAATGTGGTAAAAAAATTCCTCTGTGTAGTTTAATTTTATGCAGTGATGATATATTTCATATAGTTTAACTTTATTAAAAAATGAAGGGTTTTTGTAGTTTATCTTCATGTGGAGAGGATAAAAGATGTTATCCAGTTTGAATTATTGTTTCCATGACTTGGGATGTTGGTATGTTAAATATATTTTATCCAGGATATATTCCATGTAGTTTTATGTCATGCAGTATGTGTGACATATGTTTATTCAATTATCCTTAGGTGAGGATAAAATAAGATATGGAGTTTAAATAATTGTTTTTAGGACTTGGGATGTTCTAAATTTTATGGTCTTTCTTCCATGACTTCATCCATTCAGTTTAATGTCATGTGGTAAATATTTATTCCATGTATCATATCATCATACGATCAGGATGAAAGATTCTAATCAATTTAATGTATTTCTAATAGAACATGGGATTTTTTCTGTATAAATTATTATTAACAAGAAATATTCCCTATAGTTTAACTTCATTCAATAATGATTACTTTCATTAAGTTATTGTCATGCGATGTGGATGCAAGATACATGACATAAGATATGAGAATTATATCTTGGGAAACCCTTCATTTGTGGGGGACGTAATGTATTCATCATGTACTATGTCTAATGAGTAAGCTCTATTAGAATAGGCCTTTTGTAGTCCTTTCCCACATGGGTTCTATATTTGGAGGTCTATTTCTAGGTATCATTATGTTTCTAAGATCCACAACCAGTTCTCATATAGTGAATGAGTAGAGAAAGTCCTATCTATTGAAGGATTATGCGATTTTATTCAGATAAATATTGAGGTTATGCAATGTATGAAATCTTTTATCATCGAGATATTCCAACTCATCCTTCCACTTTGACAATTTCTCTACACCTGAGAGTGGTCAACAGATAGCTATTCTGAGTGAGGGATACTCAAATTCTATAGGAAACACTACTTTAGTCCCATAAAACAATGAATATTGAGTATCTTGTGTGGAAGTGCATGTAGTGGTACTCTGGGCTCGTAAATCCTGAAGGATCATGTTCAAGAAGTCATTATTATCATTTTCCACAATCTTCTAGATAATATTTTATATATTCATGTTGATGCAGTATATTATCCCATTATTTATTGTATGAATATAGGATGAATTATTGGATTTGACTTGGTAGTTCTGGTATGATTTCTTTAATTTGGTAGAATATGATTTGGTTTCATTGTTTACTAATATCATGTGAGGGAAACCAAATATTGTAATGATATTAAATTTCACTCTGTTTATGATATTCTTTGTCCCAAATTACATGATGGGCATTACCTTATCCCATTTGAAAAAGAAGTTGGTAGTAGTAATGATTTTATTAAAATTATTAGTTATTGCTGGTGGATATGGCCCCATAATGACCATTCACTACATGGAAAACATCCATGAGTTTTTATCTGTATATTGAGCTCTAGGGGATGATGGATGAATATTTCATGAATCTGGAAGGCATACAATTTCTAGTTGAATCACACACCATCTTAAATAATTTTTTCCTATTTGTAACCAAACCACATAAATTTTTGTAATATTCTTGTACCAGACTGATGAGTATTGCTGGAGACCACATGGACTTATTCCATGAAAGTGGGAGTGTCTCCCACTTGCATGAATCTTCAAAGGATTCCATAAATGACACTTTTTTAAAAGGTTTTTTTCCATTTGTCACATCCCAAGGGTTAATGTTCTCTTCTCAGTGTTTAGTTGATCCCTTTTGTCTTGATCTAATTTGGTATATTCCATTTTAAAGGTAATTAACTATGAGGTCTATCCATTTAGAGTTTGATATTAGTTCATCATGCTTTGGGGTACAGTAAACATGATTTATTTTATCCATGTTACGAATGATGACTGATGAGACCATACATTAGTACTTGATATGGAAAACCACTTCATCTTGATTAGGTCCATCCAGTATTATGGATATGTTAGCCAGTTAATTTGAAAGAGAATTGTTTTATCGAGTTATAAGATGAAATGTTGCTTCAAAGAGGAATTCTTCCATCAGTATGATTAGGTAATTAATGAGAGGGGTTATTTATTTCTTTTTGATGGAATTATCACTATTATTTTTCATTATCACTATCTATAAATCCAATTTTATGTTTAGGTAGTAAATATACAGTTATAGAGCTAGTTCCAATCCAATAATGAGGGCTTGGTATTCTAGCTCATTATTAGTACAGACTTTGGTATGTGAGAATTGGTAGGGAAAATTTTCTTTCTCTATGTAAATAAACATAACTCCTAGACCAACCAAGTTGGGATTTGGTTTTTCCATAATATTTCCAATAGGACCTTAAAAGGCACCCTAAATATAAATATCCAACATTTATAGTGTGTCAATAGAAAATAAAATCCCTTTTTAAAGAATTTTAGTGTCCACTATTGTGATTTATAGGGTGGGATGATCCATATTGAAATTAGCCAGGGTTTTATCATTACCTGCCCTCTATAACACAAACTGGATTTCATATTGTTTCATAATAACCTCCCATTAGGTCAAATTTCTAGTCCACATAGGCCGTACATGGATGTACTTGAGTGGGTTCATGATTCTATAAGGAATTACCTTACTATTTGACTTCAATGATTAGTTTGTGGTTGTTTTTATTAATGTCAAAATATTTGGTCTCAATACATATCAACTTTTAATTAAGGTGGTGGAAGTTATTTTCTTTCCCTAAATCATTTTTCTTTTAAATGAGAGCACTAAGAGATCATTCCATGGTGAACCACATATAAAATAATTGTATTTTCATCAAATTAAAGAATTAAGACTGGTTGGTGTAGTTATTAATTCTTTGTATTCTCAAAGGATTCTTGGAATCACTCACCCCATTGGTAGAGGACACCCTTCATCATTATCATGGTGGAGGGTGTGGATTTTCAAACCATGTTAGCTATAAAATAATGAATATATGAATTTTTTCCCCCTGTGTTATTTATGATTCCAATGAGGCTACATTTCTAATATTTCACTAGCGTTTTCTTGATAAACCACTATGCCATGATGTCATACCATAAATTGAATGAATTTCCATGATGTTACCCTTAAAGTAAACTTTAGGGGATTAATCATCAAACTAAGAAGCCAAAACTTGTTGATGATTCTTTTGAGATCCCTTAGGTGACCAAATATCCATTGATATTTGATTAATAGGTCATTAACATAACATAATTATATTAAAACCAAAAGTTATTAAAGATATGATGCATACAAAAATGGTATGTAGAACCGACATTCCTTAATCCAATTGGAATGACATTACAGAAAAGATCCCCTGAGGTAATATCAAGGTGGATACATCCTCATATTTAGAGGGAATCCTTATATAATATTATGCTAAATACCCAACCATTAAGGAAAGGGTTTTGAATCCAAAATTTTCATCAATAATATTTTTTTGATCAGTAATGGGAGATCAGCATTCAGATAGTGTTTATTAAGGACCAAAAATCAATATGAAAACTGATCTTTCCATTATTTTTTTGAAGGGTATAATTTTGGAGATCCATTAGGGTATTGAAATGCTTATATAAATTCTCCTTTTTAACATGAGGTTTTACATATTTATTGTGATATGTGTGCATCCTCCTAGATACCTTATTTAAACCTCGATGGTTATTGGTTAAGCCTAGGGGCTATGTACCCACATCGAGGTTCATCCCATACATTGCAATATAATTACTATTGAACATGTATCAATGATTCTTTAGAAATTAAATTTACACCTCTTTCTTATTGAGAGGCATAGAAACACTAATCAATGTATTTTTTAGGTCTTCATCAATTCCTAGAATAAACTACCTAAACTTATTGATGGGGGTGGTGACACCTTCCTCAAATGAAAAAGAGGTGTTCCTGAGGTCAACCTCTTATTCTTTTATCTCTAGGTCTATGGATGCATTTTCATATAAGGTGGGTAATATGAGGGCATTGATATCAATGTTGAGGTAAGATGGGTCATGGTAAGAGACATTGTCATATTTTACTACCAGAGTCATCACAGAGTGATTCTTGGGATTCATGTTTTCTATTTTGCTTCCGCAAGGGGAAAGAGGAGCCTATACATCCTTAGTTATATATAATTTCATTGTGTAATTATCAATTTTTGATGATGGTGTAAGTAAATTATTATAACCATAAAAATTATTATCTTGATCTCCTTTTGATGAGTTCTTTTCACTATCATGACTGCTATCACATGTTCATGAACCGATGATGTTGTTGATTCATAATATCACTATATGATTAAATATTTTACGAAACATTTGGTTTAAGTAAGCACATAATCACTATTATGCATGCCCCATGGATTCACATGGCTACTTCCCATTCCATTTTGGGATGAAAGATACATACCATCATCCATAGTTTCTTTTTTTTCGTTTTTATAGAAAACATCATCAAAATTTATGTCTTCACAATATTCGATGGGGGAACTGTCACCATGTAGTATGTTGACTTACCAATAAATGGGGTATTTCAAGAACTGATGAATTGTCAAATGTACCATTATGTGTCTATGAATCCAAGGTATTACTAGAGGGATATTATATGTTTTTTTATTATTGGATAACTATGAACTCAGTGTTTAATGTGAGATCTCTAAACAATTCCTTGAGATTGATCTTCTCAAGAGAACTTTGCTCACTCTTATCATACCTTTAATTCTTATCATTGTTAGAGATAAAAACCCCTAAAAATATATGAGAAATTATAGGATTGGAATTGGGATGAGGTTGATCTTGGAACCATTTTCAACAAGTTCCCTTTAGATATTGATATTTTTGAGTTTTCTTGAAAAAAATAGATGTATGATAGTTCCCTAGATAACTTATTTATGATCCTATTATGTGAATGAGACAATGGAATAATATTCTTATAGAATAGTCCCCTCTTGTAAAAACTGATCTATAATAATTTCTATCGTGAACTTCTATGGGTTTGGGGGGGAACAATGAGTGCCTATATGTGTTCTTTTTAAATACGAAGAGTATCCATGATTGAGAGTTTGGATGGAGAAACTGTTAACTATTTTAGAATTGCGTATTTTTTCTTGAGGTCCACGCTTCCAAAGGTGGGATTTCTCTCTATTCTATATCTTATTAGTTATGGTGTATGAGATATTTTGTCCTAGTTTTTGATCATAGGTAGAAGGGGAATCAGATTCCATAAAATCATGTTATTTCATCCTTCCCCTTTGTCTGGGTTGATCATACAATCACACCATGACAGTATATCATGCGAAATGATTGGGATTGAATGACTATTGGAGGGCTATAAGGTATCTCTATTCATATATTAGGCTTCTTGAACTATTTTCTCTTGGAATCCAGATGTATATATGTGTTCTATAGGTATTTCACCAAAATGTTGGGATCGACCACACCCTTATCACCCCATGTATCTTTAGCATCTTTGTGTTCAACCTCCAACTCCCCTTTTAGATATTGGTAGATCATACTTGAAGTCATATTCATAATAAAAAATTGTATATCTTTTCCAAATGATTTTAATAGAAAAAAAATTATATCATCATCCTATGAGGGTTTCATTGGGGGGGGGGGGTGGTTCACTCTTTTTAGATACTAAAGGAAAGAAGTCACTAAGAGTCAGAGCTTACGCTAGATATTTATATGACTATTTATATAATCTCTTTGCCTATGTATTATGATTCCATATATCTTAATGAGGTGTATTAAATGATTCATGCTAAGGTATCAGGATCATTGGTGGATTGACAAGATGATCTCTCAAGGGGGCATGAGCTCAGTAAAATATCTTTTAAGTCATCCTGATATCTTAAATGTCTCTATTCATGGCCAAAATAACTTTCTAGACACCCCCTTATTTTATTGGAGTGATAGTAATAAAGGTCCCCTATATTAGGGGCCTCTCTAGTATAACCTATCTAGAATCAAACATTATCTGGAGGAATTATTTGACAAAAAGTAGTTATTGATAGTGTGACCCAACCTCGTATGAAAAGGGTGGTAGTGGGGATGATCCATGTGGTTGACCTTATTGGGTTTCCTAGGATCTGGTAGTTTGACTATCTTATTTTAAATGGCTGCAAGGAAATAAACAAGGACCTTATCATTTTGGAAGGAATTTGATTTATTCATATGTTCCTCAATTAATATGTAATACTGCTCTATTTTATATTCTAGTTAGATGTAATTTTGTTAATTACTGCCCTCTATTTGAGACGCCTGAGGATTCAGAAACTACCTGGGTTTTTGGACATGAATTGCTACTAGTTTTAGGGTCCAATAAATAAAGGCTTCCATAAGAACAATTTCTTATTTTTAGGGTAATGCAATGAGATTTATCTCTATTCTTGTAAATATAATCTTCTAGGTCTTGTTCCATCTTGACAAACTTGCATAATTCACCAGGATAATTCATCATGATTGAAGGTGTTTAAAACTCATCCTGAATGTTTTCAACACATAGTTCTAGCAATTCCACCATTGAGAGGAGGATTCTATGTTAACAGGTCGATACTTTCCATCTAGATATGAATTCAAATACCCATTAATTTTCACATTGATTGTAATGACCCAATATTTAATCAATGGGAATTTGTCCCTTCTTATAGTATTTTCATATAGTATAAATCACAAAACTTCACTTATAGGCCACAATAAATGGTTTTTAAATGATGAATTAATGAAATAATAAGTATTTCTAGATGTTAAAGAACCAATACCAATGAAATACTAACATAGACTTAGGATTAATAACAAAAACCTTATTAATAGTAAATTGAACAAATGAATAATAACCTCACCCATTAAAGTATAAATAAAATTTCGGTATCTTATAAGTAAAATAATGGTATAATTATATCATAGTATAAGTAAATGATTTTTTTAAACTTATTAATCATATATTTTTATTTTTGTAAGTCATAAATAATTTTTACAATAATATGATTAATTTAACAATTTAGAAGAAAATTTATTTTTATAAATTGTATTCATAAATTAATATTTTGATTTCGTATGATTATAAGATAATTTTAGGTGACCTTAAGTAAAATTTCAAGGTGTTTTAAAACCGGTTATAATTTAAAAATATATATTTTCCATGTAAATGATGATTTTGATTAAAATTTAAATCACTCATATTTAGAAAATTACATTCATTAAATGGAGTTCATTTTTAAATTCTAATCATTTAAAAAATTTTACGGTAAAGTTTTGGAATTTTTACGGATTACATGAATTTTTGGTGAATAGTGAAATACGATAATTTATGATATATATATATATATATTATAAGGTATATACACTATTAACTGAGTCATATCTGATGCAAGAACCATTTGTTTGAACTAAAATGATCTAATTATTATATTTATTCTCAATAATCAACATTATTTCTTATCATGAGAAAAATAATAAATTAATGAATTATATAATAAGAAAAATCCCATCTCCCCCACTATAAATACAAGCCTCACACCCTCTTCTCCTAACACATATAAATCTTTGATCCTTCCCCAAATTCTGACTAACCCTCTTCCCTAGTCCCTTCCCCACGTCCATGATATCTTTGTCTCATAAAAAGACCAATCCTAGGTGCCTTGAGGAGGATCTCAAGAGGAGAATTCAAGAGGTGAATCCTCTCTCTTTTTCTTTTAATTTCCATTCAATTTTATTTATTTTCTCATTCTATCGTAACATAATTTATTAATAATGTAATGATAAATACAGAAATTTAAATATACTGGAATTATATCATGTTAATGTAATATTAATCATTAAAAACCTCCCTCTTGCTCTTTTATTATGAAAATGAAATCGTCACTCGTGATGTGTCAATTTACCGACATCATGGGAGATGCACTTTAATTTTCCTTAAAACCCTTCAAGGTGGTAAATAAAAACGTTAAATGGTGTAATATGTTTTAATTTTTATGAAAAAATCCCCTTTATGTTCTATAACTAACATTTATACATAGTAAAAAATTATAAAACAAAATGAGTTTGTTGTTGTTGAAAAACCACCTAAATTAACATAAAACGATCATCATTAACTTTTATCTAATGATTATACCTCAGGGTATACTTTTTATAAGATAATTTAAACTTATAAAACATCATTATGAAAAAACAATAACATTTTTTTTATTTATCCACATTTTACATAAACTTCCATTCATGTATACAAGTGAAATGATCTTGAAAATCATGAAAATGAATGATCCTCAATGATGAAATTATTCTATATAACTCTTACAACGTACAATGAATGGACCTAATAAAGCTAGAAAAAATAAAATTTATATATAAAATTTTCTTCATTTTTAATTAATTAATCTAATGTTATTATACAAGATATTAATGTCAAGGAAGCATTCAGAAACAAGGTAAGTGGAATTATCGAACCCAAATCTATTTCTTTGTATTTTCCATATCTCACACCATATTCATTATGAATATTAATTAAATATAATTTCCTTATTATTATATTACATTTTATGGGATATAAATGTTTTATACTTGAGAATATGACAAACACAATGCTTTCCAAAAGAACTGTTCCTAAAAAAACACACGTTTTACTTATCGAGATTGTTTCTTCTTCACTAAATCATGATGATTCTTATATCATGAATTTTATTCTATATTATATTTGGGAAACCAATTTTCATACATTTATACATTATGAAATTAAACCCATTCCTTTACATGGGTTATTTTTTGGTCAATATTGGCATATCTTTTATGTGGATTGCATGATAATGTTAATGTTATGATGTGATGGGTGCGCCTGAAATTATATAGCAAAATATAAATGTTATGAAGTGATGGGTGTGCCCAGAAATATATAGTGCTCCAATACATTGGCTAATGTTATTTATCTCAATATAAAATTGAAATATGCATGAACATGACACTATCTTTGTTCACAACTATGTGTGGTAGTTAATGGCCAACACACGATTTTTTATTTTTATGCATTCCCATATTCCAAGCCTTAACTCAATGAATTCCCCTAATGATTATAATCCCATGCTTCTGTTATGATGATGATGTTATTTTTATACTCGCCCCATTTTTATTCTTTAATGTTCATAAATATCCTCTTATTGAGATTTTAGCTCACCCATTTTTTATGTATATCCTCAATTGATTACTTTTACTAAGGAGAACTCAAGGACCAATAAGAATATTGAGAATAAGGAATTAAGTAAATTTTTATGTTTTATTTTGTAATAGTAATGTATGGTCCTAGATTTACTAAGATACTAAACCTATAGATCCTATTTGTGTAGTTATTTTATGTTGATTATCTTTAAAATAATGTAATAGTATGGTAATAAAAAGTAGTGTCATTATAGTACATATTAGAAGAACATTTAGTTAATTTAGGAATTAAGATAAGTGAAACTTAGTGAAAATTCTTAGTATGAGGCTAAATATAAGTAAGCACCCAATACTATATTTTTAGAAAATTCTAAATATAGGAATCCCAAAACATATTCCTTTACACTTAAATGTAGAAAGGAATATATTATTTATTCTTGACTTGTCAACTTATGTTTTGTTTTATCATTTTCTATTTTAGAAAATGGTGGGAACTATGAGACCCCAGGACAACAACCTGTGAAAAAGGAAATACAGTAATTTCCCAAATAGCATTCCCAATGATTTGGGAGGTGGAGTTCAAAATTTCATGTCAATTATTACCTAGGTGTCTTAGGTTATCAACAATAATCTGTATAGTGGGGAGCATCGACCTTGAAATGACCCAAAAATTTATTATTGAAAATTTATAATGATCTAATTAAATGTATTATTATGTAAAATGGTTATATAAAATATGCACATCCTGAGTTTTATGTTTTTGGATTTAAAAATACCATTAATAATTGTTAACATTTATAATATATCGATTGAACAGTGATCCATTAATTATTATAAATATAGTGATTTAACACATCCAATTTACCAAAACAAAGGATGTGGTGGCCTCATCCATTAGAATTCTCCATATTAATCCCATTTGTTAGAACATGGAAATGACGTGTTTTCACTAGGCTTATCTATTGATCAAGTCTATGCTGAGCTTCAACACAATAAGCTCAAACGTAACCACCTATGGGAGAAGTGGAAGTTGATAGAGATTACCACCTGAGCGATTTATCCGAACCACACCAAGAGTCTATCACCATCACACACCTTACCATTAGATCATATGTTGATGGTATAAGGGGTTATGTAACAAGACCCTAGCACTATGATAATTTTCATTATTTGTGTACAGAATAAATATTATATATTCATTTTATTATTCTTAATTTGTAAATAGTTTTAAATAACAAATAGATTTTTTTAGTTAATATTCAATTTAGAAATATATTTTGATTAATTAAAGGATTTTTATTTAAATAATATTTTAATAAAATATTATTATTAAATTATAGTTTACGAAATATAAATGCTCGTATAATGTCTATGAATTCAACTGTAATTTCTATAATGGGTTGAAAGCTGTTTTTTTCAAAACTCGTGACTTTTTTATAAATGTCATTTTTTATTTTAAATGTAAAAATTCACATATTCAAAAAATTATTTAGATAAAATGAATATTATTTATAAAATCAAGATGTCAAAATTATCCAACAGTGAATGTTTCGAAATTTTCCGAGACAGTCGAAGTATTGGGTAAAAATTAAATATCGTTTAAATATATAATGTGGGTTATGACATCACAATGACCCAATAGTAATGAAATAAAATACTATAAATTGTATTTTAAAACAATATATGTTTTAAATTTAAAATAATTTTATTGTAGGTCTATTTGATTAATGTTACAAATCTTTAGTTGACCCTTCAAGACATATAAACCATTTTAACTTTCTAAAATGATTTCCTTGAGAGTGTGACTCACCTCCACATAAGAAAGCCTAATATTTTAATAATTTCGGATGTTTTCCTTATAAAATAATTTTTTCCACTCCAATTTGGAAAAAACCATGGTTTGGTTTGTGGTTTTGACTAGTTTAATGTGTAGTGTCCAAAACCTAAATAATAAATAATTACATCCCTTTTCCTATATAAACCCACCCACGCCCCCACTTCTCTTCACTCAAAACCCTTGGATCATGTCCCTAACATTCCCTACTCTCTCTAAAATCCTCCAAAGAAACCCCAAGCTCATAATAAGCCTCTCTCAATCCCCTACCAAGCCTTTGGGATCACACTTCCAAGTAAGGGATTCCTTCCTTTCTCAGTTTTTCCAACTTTCATTATTTTGTTATAACATTTTATTTTCAATTATAAATTTTGGTGTATGATTTTGGAACACTAACATATTTACCTCCTTATATTTTAATGATGAGATACCCCTTTCTATCTCATTAATTCCTCCCTTGTACACATGTTACCATGCTGAAATTTCGTAAGAGTTTTCTCTCTCTCCATTTAGATTCAAGAAATACTTTTGTTTTATGAATATAAATTCCGTTACATATGGTGGGACATGAACCTTTATAAACCCATTAATTTACATATTATGTGACACCAATTTATCTCTCATCAACCATTTTTATGAATTTTTATGCCATGTCGTTAGGGTGCCGAATTTGCACCACGATTTTCCAAGCCAAAGTCACCATGTAGTGAATACCATGACCTTTTCTTTATAAAGGGTATTCAAATTTATGAAAATTTACTTATTGATTAAATTGTTTAATGTAATAATTCCACATTACTTTATCATGTAATAAATTATAATGTTTAATGAACCCATTTTGTATGATCTTTGTGGAACACTTATGCATGAAATGAAATGATTTAGAAGGGTCCACCCTAATATCGCTCAAACTCATTGGGTAAAGATCAGTATCATGATACATCAAGTGAAATGAGGGATTAATCATGATAATTCATGTTCAATGAGGGTTTAATCATGATAAATGTTAAATGATCCCTATCTCATGCTAATATCATGTTAAATATTGTTTCGACATTTCCATGTTATGATAATCATGCTATATCATGACTTTATGTTCATGTTTCTCTTATGACCAATTGATATGACTATTGACTAACATGTACTTTATTCTTCATTTTATGCCTGTTTTACTCCCTTATTGGGCTTTACAACTCACCCTTTTTATCCATGTCCTCAGGCTATCCCATGCAATGCAAAGTATGAAAGAATGTGTGTGGTCAATTAAAAGAAGTTTTCAATAAAGATGTGTATTCATGATTTACGTTTTTATGTAATGTTACTAAGCCCCCCAAAGACACTAGACCTCTATATCTTCTATTTTTTATCATGTGAAGATTTTATGTAATAAATTATGTTTAGGTATGAAATAAAGAGAAGGGTTGTTATAGTTGGTATCAGAGGATATGTTTAGTTATTTTTGGGATTAAGATTATAAAACCCAAGTAAAGATTTTGGGATAAGAATAAGTATAATAAAAGCGTCCCTAAATTTATATGATTATTGAGTAAGTGGTTTATCAATAAAATACATCATTTTTTGGATACAAGAAGGTAGAGGATGCTTTGGCACAGATGTATATAGGGGTAAAACCCAAAAACACTACTTTGAACTATTCTGGAATGGGAAGTGGTTCATGAAAATGGTCATTGATTCACTATTAGTTACGACACTCCTGTGGGATATGATTTGGTAAATTAATAATCTTATTATGAACCATTATTAAGGGAATTAAAAACATGCCCCAAAGAATATATGTTGGGAAGTAGATCATGGATAACATACATTCAAGCCTATAAATTTATATGTTAAGGAAATAAAAGTAATTTGTATGTCATCCATTTTTGTCTTCAGATTACCCTTTATCTGTTACCTATAATTATCCTTTTATTCCAGTAAATGGATGGGTTATAAGTTGACTTGAGCTAATAATTGATGTGAAGATCAAGGTGATGACTGTTCTAAAGAGATTCCCAATCTGATGAGAGTGAAAATCACAAACCTTTTCCTGATACTCTACCAGTTAACTCAAGTTTTGAATAGAAACATTGGTCAAGAGTAGCGTTCAACCCCCCCACCCTCACGAAGAAAGAACAAGTCACAATCTAGTGATTTATGAGACAAAGTCCTCCTATTTTTAATGGATCATCTGATCCCTCAATTGTCTAAAAATAGATTAACTTTATTGAAATGATCTTCTCCGTACTTCAATGTTCAAAATAAGAGAAGGTTTTTATGGATGCTTATCGTATGGAGGGTGAATCTGATCAATGGTGGACATTGATAAAAAATAAAAATCCTAATGAGGAGATCTAGAAGTTGGAATGGTATGATTTATAAAAAATGATTTTCGATAAATATTTTCCTCGCACCCTCCAAATTAAGATGGAATGGGACTTCCTTCCCCTCAAGAAAAAAGATGACGAATCTATCATAGAATATGTGGAAAACATCACAATGATTTCACGATATTCCTATAGCATTGTTGTTACCTCCAAATTCAATGTTTAACACTTCTTTGGTGGTCTAAAAACTCACCTATAGAAATCCATTGCAATCAGTGACTTTGAGAGCTCTGAGGAAATTTTCTGATGTGACCTAAAAAATAAAATAGAGATCAAAAAATCGCAGGGGTATCGTGGGGATAATAAGATTAAGATTGAATTTAATTATGGTGGTCCGATGGATAAATCCAACAGTGCTAAGAAAATCCAGAACCTCACTTACCAAAGGTGCGGAAAGATTCACCCAAAAAAATTTCCTAAAGGGGATGAGGAAACACTTTAGGTGTTGAATAGAAGGGAACCTATCCATTAACTACAGAAAATAAAAACCTATCGCTACAATAGAGAAGAGGAATGCTCTGTTCGACCCTGAACATATTTTTCATTGATTCAACATCAAATAACCAGGGCATTTTGAAAACCACTTCCTTAAGATAAGGGTTTTCAGAGGAAACCAACAACCCACAAGGCATCAAGGGCAAGCTTTTTCCATCAGTACTGCTGAATTGAACTCCAAAAACGACGTGGTGGTAGGTATTGTAGTTATTAATTCTATAATAGAGAACAAAATTTGTTATTTTGGTTCTATGAATTCTTTTATATCCCAAAAAATTAGTAGAACAATCCCAAAACTACCACAAATAATGGATGTGAAGATGTTGGTGAGAATGGAAAATGGGTAAATCATTTCATACCAAGTATAAAACTCCTCCGATATCATAATTTATTGATTGAACTTTCCAGAAAACCTTGTCATACTCCCTCTAGTATAATTTGATTCAATTATTGGCATGGATTGGCTTCCCCTATATATATCCAACATAAATTGTCGTGAGAGAGAAATCACTCTCCATATGGCGAATTGACCCCCAATTCTATACAAGTGAAAGAGGAGGATGAATCTTCATTAGAACTATTATCTCAAGTGTGGATATTACTTCCATATGAGCATGTGTATCTTTCTAAGATGATTTAGTATAAGTAAGATTCCATCCTTGAAAACATTTCTATTGTGAGGGAATTTACTGAAGTGCTTCCCAAGGAATTGCCTAGTCTTCCTCCTAGAAGAGATGTTGAATTCTCAATTGATCTTATACCAGGGGAATTGCCCATATCCAAGAATCCATATAGAATTAATGTTGTGGAGCTTGAGGAGTTGAAGAAAAAACTATTGTATAATATTTATAAAGGGTTTATATGCCCAAGTGCTTCACCATGGGGTGAACCAGTCCTCTTTGTCAAGAAGAAGGATGGATCAATGTGCCTTTTCATTGATTATCATAAGCTCAAAAAATTAACGATAAAGAACAAGTATTCTATTCCACGAATTGATGACTTTTTTGATCAGCTATGTGTTGAACAATACTTCTCCAAGGAGGATTTTCGGTTGGGATATTTCCAAGTAAGGGTGAAGGAGGAGGATATCCCCAAGACTACTTCTCATTCATGATATGGGCAATACGAATTCATAGTTATTCCTTTCGGACTCACTAATGCTTTAGAATTATTCATAGACTTTATGAAAAAAGTCTTTATAGATTAACTTTAAAAATATTTGGTAGTATTTATGGACAGAATTATAATATACTCAGAAACTAAGGAGGATCATGAAGAGCATATAAGCACTGTACTAGAGACCTTTCAAAAGGAGATTATCTATGAATATTATAGAAAGTGTGAGTTCTGGTTGAAGTATGTCTCATTCATTGGTGATATCATCACAAGAAATGGTATATAAATGGATCCCTCTAAGACAGCTGCAATAGAGGGATGGATAAGGGAAAAATTGATAATAGATATCCGTATCTTCTTGGGGTTAGTTGGATATTATCGTTGATATGTGAGAAATTTCTTAGGATTGTCAAACCCTCTTACCATGATTACTCGGAATAGAGTCAAGTTTTGATGGAGTGATTAATGCAAATATATATTTAAGGAGTTGAAAAGGAGGCTTATCACTGTGCCCATTCTCACACTACCCACAAGTGTAGAATGTTTTGTGGTGTTTAATGATGCTTAGAAGAAGGTCTTGAGATGTGTGTTGATAAAAATGAAAAATTAATTTCCTATGATTCAAGGCAATTAAACGTTCATGAGAAAAACTATCCAACACATGATCTGGAGTTGGATTCAATAATATTCTCTTTAAAAATTTGACAACATTACCACTTTGGGGAGAATTGTGAAATATTCAGGTATCAAAAAAGCCTCAAGTATATATTCACATAGAAAGAGTTGAACATACTCCAATGGAGATGGCTAGAAATGATCAAAGACTATGACTGCTAAATCCATTACCACCCTGTGAAAGAAAAAAAGGTGGAAGATGATGAAAGGAACCAACTATTCTATCATTTATTAGAATTAAAAAGGATCCAATATTCTTAGATTTGATTAATATGAACATGAGAATAATAAATAAGGGGACATCATCAATCCTTTCATAAATTATTGATCAACCATCTCTTTTGGAAAGGTTAATGGATGCTCAAAATGATGAAGTGGGAATTCAGAATAAAGTGGAAACTATCAAAAAAGGGAAATAATCAATGTTCAATATTAATGAATAAGGAATTGTGAGATTTGGGTGAAGACTATGTGTTCCATCATATCTAGAGTTAAAGAAACAACTTTTGGATGATTCACATAGTTTGAATTTCCCCATTCACCTAGGAAACACAAAGATGTATCGAGATCTCTGAGAGATTTATTGGTCGGATAACATGAAGAAAAATATCACCAAGTATAAATTATTGTTCCAAGTATGTCATCATGGGAAGGCTAAGAGGAAGAAGTCTAAAGGGACGATGAAACCATTACCCATATCAACATGGAAATGGGAAAACATTAGCATGTAATTTGTCACCGTAATTCTGAATAAATCCAATAGAAACAATGCTATTTGGGTTGTTTTGGATCCTCTTACAAATACTGTACACTTCATTGGAATTTGGGAGGATTTCGCATGGTATCAACTGGCTCGGATATACATCAGAGATGTGGTAAGGCTGCATGGAGTACCACTATCTATTGAATCTGATCGAGATCCAAGATTCACCACTATGTTTTGTAAGATTCTTAAAAATAATGAATACTAAGTTAATCATTAGTATGGATTACCATACTTAAATTTATGACCAATATGAGTAGACTATCCAAACACTTGAGGACATGTTGAGAGAATTCTCCCTAGACGTAAAAGGAGGATGGGATCAACATCTTCCTCCAGTTGAGTTATATTACCACAACAGTTTCCACTCAATAATACAAATTAATTATTATTAATCCCTTTATGGGAAGTGGTGGAGAACACAGACATATTGAGATGATGGTTAGGAGAGAAAACTCCGAGTTCTAGAAATGGTTGATGAAACGGTAGTGAAGGTTAAGACCATCCAACCTCACAATAAAGCTACTCAGAGTCGATAAAAGAGTTATGCTGATAATATTCAATGATACCAAGAGTTTGATGTTAGAGACATGGTTTTAGTCCACTTATCACCATTGAAGAGAGTTATGAGATTGGGAAAGAATGGAAAGATTAGTCCAAGGTACATTGGCCCTTTTGAGATCCTTGATTGCATTGGAGTAGTGGCCTATCGAATAGCACTCCCATCGAACTTCTCTCAAGTACATGATGTATTCCATGTATCATTATTGGGGAAGTACATACTAGACCCATCACGTTTACTCAATCCAGAGTTGGTACCATTGGATAATGACCTCTTTTATGAAGAGAATCCAATGAAGATATTAGATCATAAGGAAAAAGTTCTATGAAATAATACAATACCCCTCATGAAGGTGTTGTGGCAAAACCAAAAGTTTGAAAAGCAACATGGGAATCAGAAAAAGTGATGAAGAAGAGTTACCCACATCTTTTTCAATGTGGGAAAAGGAAATTTAGAGGGCACACTTTCTTAATGGGGGAATATTGTAACAACATAATCATTTATTAATGAAAATTCCTCTTGATCTAATTAAATGTCTTATTATGTAAAATGGTTATATAAAATATGCACATACATGGTTTTATGTTTTTGGATTTAAAAACCCCATTATGAATTATTACCATTTCTAATATAGTCATTGAAAAGTGATCAATTTATTAGTATAAAATATAGGTCTTTAACAAATATAATTTACCTAGACAATGGAAGCGATGACCTCATCCAATAGAATTGCACCATACAAAGACCATTTTTCAGAACTCGGAAAGGATGTTCCATCATTGGGCTTCACTCTTGAGCAAGTTAAAGATGAGCTTTAACAAATTAAGCTTGAATGGAACCACCTAGGGGAGAAGTGGAAGTTTATAGAGATTACCACTCAAGCGATGTTATCCGTGCCACCCCAAGAGTCTGTCACCATCACACACCTTAACCTTAGGTCATATGTGGGTGTTATAGGGGGTTATGTAACCAGAAACAAGAAATATTATTATGTGAATTATTTTTGTATAGAATAAATAATATAAATTCATTATATTATTGTTACATTGTAAATAGTTTTTAAAGAACAAAAGTATTTTTTTACTTAAAATTCAATTAAGAAATATAATTTGATGAATTAATGGATTTTTGAATTAAATAATATTTTAATAAAATATTATTACTAAATTAATTTTTATTATATACAAATGATCATATAATTTTTATGAATACAATTAATATTTTTATTAAGGTTTGAAAGCCGTTTTTCCCAAAACCCATTAGTTTTTTATAAATATCTATTTATATTTTAAAATTAAAAATTAAAATATTTAAAAACCTATTTAGATAAAGTTAATATTTTTTTCGAAGTAGGATTCAAAAGTTATCCAATGGTGAATTTTTCATAATTTTTTGAGACAGTCAAATGTTTGTGTAAAAATTAAATACCATTTAAATATATAATGTGTTTTATGACATCACAATGACACAATAGTGATGAAATAAAATACTATAAATCGTATTTTCGTCCAATATATGTTTTAAAATTAAAATAAGGTGATTTTAGTTTTGTTTTATTTATTTTACAAAGCTTTAGTGGACCCTCCAAGACTTATAAAACATTTTAACTTTTTTAAATGATTCCTTTGAGAGTGTGACTAACCTACACATAAGCAAAAATAATATTTTAATAATTTTGGAAATTTTCCTTATAAAATATTGTTTTACACTCCCCTTTTTTAAAAACCCATGGGAAAAAAACGATGGGTTGTTTTGTGGTTTTGATTAGTTTAATGTGTGTTGTCCAAAACCTAAATAATAAAGAATTCTCTCTCTTTTCCTATATAAACTCACACAAGATCCCACACAGCTTCACTAAAAACCCTTGGAGCACGTCCCTACCCTTACCTAATCTCTCTAAAATCATCCCAAGATTCCCCAATATCCCAATAAGCCTCTCTTAGTACCCCTACAAGCCTTTGGGATCACACTTCCATGTAAGTGATTTCTTTCTTTCCCATTTTGTTTCCAAATTTTATTATGTTGTTATTCCGTTATTTTCAATTACAAATGTTGAGGTATGATTTATCACCTCCCCCATACTTCCCATATTATGTTTCAATGATGAGATACCCCTTTATCGCTCAGTAATGCCACCCATGTACACCAGTTACCATGCTGAAATCCCATAAGAGATTTATCTCTCCTCATTTACATTCAAGATATTATTTTGTTTTATAAATCTAAATTCCATTAAATATGTCAACAAAATGAATATTTATGACCCCATTACATTCCATTTCATGTAAATATTATTAGACACCCCTTTATCTCTCATCAACCATTTATATGAATTTTTATCTCACTTTGTTATGCTTCCGAATTTGCACAGCGATTTTCCAAGCCAAAGTCGTTGTGTAGTGAATACCATGACCATTTCTCTATCAAGGGTATTCAACTTTATGCTCATTTACTTATTGATTAAAGAGTTTCATGTGTGAATTTCACATTAATTTATCATGGAATAAAGGATTATGTTTAATGAATCCATGTTGTATGATCGATGTGGCACACTTAGGCATGAAATGGAATGATTAAGAAGGGTGCACCCTGATAGCGCTCTAATGCATTGGGTATAGATTAATATCATGATATGTCAAGTGAAATTAGGGTTTACTCATGATAATTCAAGTTAAATAGGGGTTTACTCATTATCCAGGTGTAATGAGCCTTGTCTCATTCTAATATCATGTTAAATGTTGTTGCTAAATTTCTATGTTATGATAATCATGGTATATCATGCCTTTATATTCATGTTTATATTATAATCCATTGATATTAATATTTCCTAAAATGTATTTTATTATTTATGTTATGCCTTGTTTACTCCCTTACTGGGCATTACAGGTCACAATTTTCTTATTCATTTCCTCAGGTTATCCCATGCAATGCTAAGTACGAAGGAATGTGTGTGGTCATGTAAAAAATGTTTTCAATAAAGATGTGTATTTCATGTTTTAAGTTTTTATGTAATGTTCATAAAACCCAAAGACCCTAGACCTATCAATATTAAATGTTTTATCAAGTGAATATTTTATGTAATAAATTATGTTTAATTATAAAATAAAAATCAATGTTGTTATACACCTTAACCTAAGAGAGAGAAACTTTCTATCGCGTGTTTTATGCGGCAACTACCCCCGGTGTTTTGTGGATCTTCCAATCCACTAGTTTCAGAATAGTGGGTAAACATGATTGAGAATAAATATTCTATTGTTCAATGTTCTGAGATGGAAATGTTGAATATTGTGGTTTATCATCTATATGGAGAGTTCAGTCAATGGTGGGTGTTGATTAAGAACATTAAGATGAGGTACGAAATTGAATAGATAGAGTGGAATGAATTTGAGATAATGTTTACTAATAAGTATTTACCTATAACTCTTTGAACAAAGATGGAGGGAGACTTCATAGAGCTTAATCAAAAGGAGTGATAATTTTTCATAGCCTACTATGAGAATTTCATAAGGCTTTCAAGGTACACATGGGTTCTGTTACCAATAGTGATAGAAAAATTGATAGATTCTTTAGCTATTTATAACCAAACCTTCGAAAGGATAATTCAATTAGAGATGTTGGGAGTTATGAATAATTAGTTTGATATGATCTCAAAGTGGAGATAGAGTTTAGAGGATGGTCCCATGGCTATAGTGATAAGAAATGAAAGATGGAGTTTCAAGCAGGAGGATCTAATGAGAAATGTGGAAAGAAAACTCACCCTCCCACATATCAAAAACATGGACCGAAGCATTATGGGAACTACCTAAACGAGACGGGGAAATGCTTCAAATGTGGGATAGAAGGACACCAAGCTCATGAATGTCGAAAAGAACCATGGAAGTAGGGTAATGTGGTGGAGGAAAAGAGATGTTTACCCATGGTCAAATACTACAACTATAGGGAGTAAGGGAACAATGAAAGGAGACAACCACCCTTGGGTGACCTGTTTCAAGCATTTGGATAAGGGTGGTCTTGGAATCCAAAAACGTAAGCTACTTTAGGATTCTCTTCAAGCTAGGATGACTTAGAAGTTGCTTCATAATAACTCTAATTCCATTGCCTTTCTAAAAAAAAGATTCATTACCAAGCTTGCGAATGGAAATTTGAACTACATTACTTCTACCATCTGCCCATCCATTAAGATATCCTTCACCAGAATTATGAACAACTCTAGATGGATGGTTGTTGATGCTCCTTTCATCACAGAATCTAAGGATCGAAAATGGGGAATATCTTAGCACAAATTGATTCATCCTTTGAAGAAAATATAAAAAATCGACAAAGGGATGAACAAGGAGAACATTGCCCATAGGTTGCGTAAGTTCCCTCATTATCGCGCAGGCCCACCTACGCGATGCATGATGGTCGTGCAAGTGACTTGCGTGACCTAAGTGATAACCGCCCGGGGTCTTCTCCTTCCTATAAGTAGACCCTGTGGGCCCCCCATTTAGAGGACGATTTTTTTTCCAAAAACATAGATTTGAGCTCCCAGCGCCCTAGTCTCTTCTCAAACCTTCCGAAAAACTTCTAAGGTAATTTCTTACCTAAAACAGAAGATCTAAAGAGTGGGAGGAAGGCCTAAGTGTTGAAACTCATCAACACTTGCGCACTTGAGTGGCTATCCCTTAAGGGAAAAGGCCACATTTGCGCGCCGCCTTACTCCTTCAATAGAAATTGCACGCCCATTTTCTGGAAGAACCTCAAGAGGATTCTAAAGGATTTAATCTAGAGTCACTCAAGTATTACCCTGCTGGTTAATTGTTGTGCAAGTACACCATGTGTCGCGCAGGCATACCTGCGCGACTAGGACCTGCGCGCCCACGCAGTGCCTGCGCGCCTGCCAGGACATGCGCGCCCCTGCCTTTTTGGGTGCCCTTCATGCCCATTTCACCCCTCTTAAGCCATTCCACCTCTCCTATTCAAGATCGAATCGTCAAGACACTCTTCAAAGCCATTTATGGCATGATTTCTTGATTTTTGATTCCTTATCTGAAAGGAACTCTGTAGAATATCTCTCAAAACCTAGTGATTTACAAATCATTATTTCACTAATGATTGAGATATCATTCATTCAACCTCATCCTTTAAGATGAGAGAACTCAATCGACCTAGGACTCCTTTTCAGGAGTACTTCCCAGTCATAAATCTCTACTTGGGCATCCTCCTTAGGATTAAGCCCTAATTCTTAAAGTTCTCAAATTTGGGAATCTTCCTTAGGAGTAAGCCCCAGTCCCCTAATTTGGGCATCCTCCTTAGGAGTAAGCCCCAAACCTTAATTCCCTTAACCTAGGAATCCTTTTAAGGATAAAGTCCCAGTCATAATTCTTGACCTGGGCCTCCTTTTCAGGAGTAAGTCTCAGTCTTTATTCTTAACTTGGGAATCCCCCTTAGGAGTAAGCCCCAATTCGTAAAGTTCTCAAATTTGGGCATCGTCCTTAGGAGTAAGCCCCAATCCCCTAATTTGGGCATCCTTTTTAGGAGTAAGCCCTAAACTTTAATTCCCTTAACCTGGGCCTCCTTTTCAGGAGTAAGTCTCAGTCATAATTCTTAACCTGGGCCTCCTTTTCAAGAGTGAGTCTCAGTTATAATTCTTAACATGGGCATCATCCTTAGGAGTAAGCCCCCATTCCTAAAGTTCTCAAATCTAGGCATCCTCATTAGGAGTAATCCCCAGTCCCCTAATTTGGGAATCCTCCTCAGGAGTAAGCCCCAAAACTTAATTCCCTTAACCTGGGACTCCTTTTTAAGAATAAGCCCCAGTCTTAATTTCTCTTAACCAGTCCTAATTTACCATTGATCTGGGATTCCTTTTTATGAGTAAAACCCAATCATAAGTCTTCTCCTAATTTGGTCCTCCTTTTTAGTAGTAAGCCTCAAGTTAGAGTATTCAAAATCTCCATGAAGCACATATACCTTTATGGACCCTACTCCTGGATTTCTTCCCTAAAGTAAATCTTATCCTTCATTTATCTGTGCAGTCATACATACATAAGCCCCATATTATTTCTTATGATTGCATCTATCATGGAACAATTGTCTAATTTTTACCAATACATATTGTTTCTCACATCGAGCATGACTCACGTGAGCTTAGAGGTTAAAAGTAATTATGACATCCTTCTTTGAGCCATCAATCATAAACATAATATTCCCTTACTCGAACTACATGGGTTCTGATTCCTTTTCTAAACAAAGGATATGTAGGTAGCCCTTCTGTGGGTTTGATCCCAACTCTGAAATAATCTATGTCCTTTTTAATGAGAATAAACTTCAAGTGCCCAACTGAGTGGCTTTAAAAATAGCATGATCGTCATAATGACCAAGAGAATTCTATATAAATGTGTCGAAGGGTACCATTGACCAAGAATCTCTAATAAATACTGATGATTCTCTATCGATGAAGAACCTCGAATACATATAAAAGATTCTCTAAATTTCCTACATATCGATCATTGATTGTAATTTCTAAAGGAAAACTCATTTTATACTTGGTAATGTAATAAGGATTCACGAACATAACTTAAATCTATAAAGAGGGTTCCAGAGTAGACAATAATTCCCCTCAAAAAGGTGTGATGAGTCCAACCTCCCATCCTATCGACCAATGAAAATTACTAAGCCTCATCAGTCTGCAAACTAATAAGCTCCTACCCTTGGAAAGTAGGTCTGAATGGATGTGGAATCATTGGATGTTTTGGTTCTACGAACAATCCTATTAGAAACTGGTCGGAATGTTTGAACCTCCCATCAAAAAGAGGTCATCCCCGGAATCCGAGGGAACAAAAATGGTGAACCCGACGTGAATCCTTAACCAAGTTAAAATGATGTTTTACCTATTTCATTAGGCCCCTATTTAAAACTCAATGAGAGGGCCAACAAAAAAATCATTAACATATGTGCTCATCCAAAAGATGTAGTGGCTGAATTTATCTTGATTACGTCTGTTATATCAAACAGGCAATCTTTTCCATGATCTTATGCATTTCTAGAATGGATGCTCTCAAGTTCACACCTGTGAATACTGCTGCTACAAATGCCACTGCTGCTACTCCTGATGGATCGTCATCCGCTCTAAGGACGGTATCACCTACTCAGATTCTTCAACACTGGGTATCAAACGCACTGGTTAAGGAGTACCGTCAACACGGTACCATCCCAACTCTAGAGGCTACCCGATAAGCCCTCCAAGTAAACAACTCACATCGGTTGTCCGGACAACGACGGACAGTGATCAAGAAGCAGGAGGTGCTGACTACCGTCTCCAACCATTTCGGGTCGTTATCCCCAGAATGCAATCACCATTCGCTCCCTTATTCTGGAGAGGTGAATGAGCAGGTCCCTTAGGGCCTTAATTCGAACAGAAAAGAGTCCTTACTAAGGGCTCCCACCAACAATAGCCGCAAGACTCGTGCAGTAGTGCACCCTCAACATGTTGAGGGTACCGACTCCCGGCGTTCGTCTTAGGTTCCTCGAACCCAAGTAAGAAAGATTAACCACCAGAGGCAGAATCTGGTCAACAGTGAGCAGGTTCTCATCTCTGCCATATCCGGAGAATTCCCCCAACATAACTTGGTGGAAAGAAATGAGAATGCACATACACCTTCCCATTTTAATTCTGCTGTCCAGCAGACTCGTCTGGCAGCATCCCTCCAATCCCGTCATGCAATTCCGGCAGAGTACTATAGGTAGGAATATACACCTGTTTATACATCATCAGCTAGTCAGCAGGATCGTCTGACTATATATGATGGATCTCGTCAACCACGTTTGGCGAAGTGCAATCAGCAGGCACATACACCTACTAGTATTTATCAAGCCTATCAACTGTCTTGCTTGGTATAATTTGAAGAAGTTAGTCAGAATGCCCCGGCAACAAATAGGAGGCAGACTCAACTCTCTGCCCCCACACTTGAGTACTGTCAGGATTCACTGATAGGAAAAGGAGGACAGGAGCAGGCACATACACCTACTCCAAGCCTGGAATGGACGTATATTCTTATTCTGGCAGCTGAAGTCACCATGTATATTCTATCAATGGTGAAAGAGTAGAAGCAAATCCCTGCTCATATTCTGGATGCATGCCAGGATATTATAACAACTTCTAGCGGCATCTCAGGGAAAGACACATAAATCTATCCCTCCCAGTGGAGTGACACATAAAAAATTCACTCCGGAACAGACACACACATATGTTCCAGTCCAAGAGGGTTGCGGGGAATACTCCCCCATATCATACAAACAACCATGTCAGGAACATACACCTGATTTGAGTCGAGATCGTCAGCCGAACTTGTCCATCTTTCCTGATCAGGCATGTATAGCTGCTCAGAGTAGCCACTTTTATCAACAAGTTGTTTCCAAGGAGAGTAAGAAGGCATCTAAGAAAAAAGACCTGCCCAGCACAGTCAGGAGATGAAGAACCAATCTGTAAGAAGGCCTTGCTTGATTCTGGGGTTCTTGAAGCCCTCAGACAATTATCTGTTGAAATTCATGATTCTACTACCTCATTTTCCAATAGTGGGAACATTAATTCCGAAGGTCTTCAATAGACACTTCCTCATGAAGGCTTGCTTCATGAAAATTCGGTCGATCTCGAAGTTTCATATTCAGATGAGAGCCATAGAAACCCTCTGTGTGGTCAGAAGAACAAGGATCAAGAGATATCATCTTTTTTTGTAACCCATTATGGTGGTCCTCCCATGATGATGAATTTTTCTGCGAATGTCCTCTTCGCAGTAGTGATGCACATTGCCCGAAAAATGCTCCAGTGGACAATGTAGTGCCGAGAAATCCCTCTTATCTCGAGGCACATGAAAATGCGAAACCAGTCATGCCCGAAGCTTCATCACTAGTAGGTAAAATACTTCTCAATCAGAAAATAGCCCAGGGTGTAGGTCATTCTCCGAACCATCCCTAAGTCATGCATCTTCTAGTTTGATCAGTGATTTCTATACCAATCCTATTGAATCCCATGAAGCAACCAGGAAACACCAACTCTGGTCAAATCAGGTAGAAGAATATTCATCCAATGATAAAGAGGAAATGCTGAACATGAGAAAACAACTGGCGAGAGGTGAAGTGCCAGTCATGTTTTAGCCTCTAGTTGACTCTCAGTATAATATTCCAGAAACGTTGACGGAAGATGAAATTTATGATACTCATCTCAACATATGGAAAAATCTTTGTCAGTTAAAAAATAAAGTATTATCTTATGATGAATATGAAAATCATCTTAAGATAAAAGAAGGTTTACAATGTCAGATTGATTTTGCGTCTCTATCAGTCTCTCGGTATTCGAAGGCTTAAAAGAAGCAGAGAGCCCATCAACGTTCATGCTTTGGCACACTAAGAATATTGCATCAGTTAATTGATAATGCCCTATCTGGTATTTGTGTCAGAGGATGGGGTGTTCAAGGAGAACTGCATTTCATGGTGCTTTCCAATCAGCAAAGCCCACCGAAAATGGTCTCATGCAATGTTATTGCCCATGGCCGGCCACAGTCAATGGGATTTTTTTGTAATCAAAAGCTTTCCCAAGAACATGCTTCAACTAGTTCCTCTCAAAATCAAGAATACAGAGAACAAGTTGTTGAATTACTTCTGCATTAATCAAACGAGAATATTAAATAGGCCTCTCGTTTGGATCATGCATGTCACCAAGTGACAGAAGTGTCAGAAATCATCCAACAGTATTCTGAAATGGGTGATAAAAGCGGATACAGGTTAATGCATCCTGTTAAATTATAGTATAAGGTTCACTAGATCAGGAGGACTTTCAAGAAAGTCTCAGAAATAACATGTCAAAAAGCACCCCAGCTCGCCAGACTGGGGACTGTTTTAAACCAACCCTTGGAATCAACAAAAAGGATTCGGGTAGTTGAGCGAGAACAGCAGGAACAGCCCCAGTCCACTGGACTAGGGACTTTTTAAAATCATAAATCCTATCCTCATAGAAAGTCGGTATTTTCTTGATTGGGGAAGAAACCTCAAGAGGAACCAAGAGCCAAATTATCAGGATATTCCCTCCAAATTACGGTTCATCAAGAAGTTCCCGAGGGATCAAATCAACAAAATGAAATGTCTCATCAAAGACATGGAAGAAGAAAATATCACAGAAATGATGATAGAAGGGATGCGATGAGTTATGCATCAATCAATGTCATCAATGCTATTATTGCTGATCCACTAGATGAGTCCCACTAAGGGGATTTAGATGAAGAGGTTTGTGCTCAAGAAGATGTACGCACCGACACAAATGAAGAAGGTGTGCGTACACAAAGTCAAAGGATTACTTAGAACCTAGGTAATCCTTCAAGTAACCCACTTCCCCCTCTCTGAAAAGGATCCAAAAAAGGGAAGGGAAAGAACCAGGTCACATATCCTTCCTCTGGAGAAGGCCAATCGATCTCACTAGAGAAAAGTTTTGCACAACAGGAAGAAGAAATGAAGGAATTACGATGGTTGAATGCAGAACTACTTTAGAGTAGTCTTCTTCTTAAGCATGCTGGAGTCAGTCAGCCAAAGGAATTTGTTGGAGCTACTAAGATTGATCAAGAATATCCTCCTCTCTCAGCACACCCTCACAGGTCTAATCCTACGGGTCATGTGCAACAACAGTTTGCAGTGCTACCATCATTTGTAGCACCAATCGCCACATCTGTCCAAGCTCCAGTCATTGCACCTACCCAAGTCCAAGTTCAACTGGATGTTTCTCAAAAGTCAATAACTACTATTGAGTCATTAACAGCTCAGTTAGAAACTATGGAAGGGAAACGTGTGCAAGTTCAACCAGAAAAGAATGTTTACCCAGAATGGGTAGATTCAATTTCTCCTCCATCCAGTTTTGGGAACCCTGTATTCCATATTTTCAATGGATCAGGCGATCCTGAACAACATTTGACGCATTACATGTCTTGTTGCGATCCTATGATGGGAAATTCAGAGCAGTAAGAAGTAGTGAAACTCAGATGCTTCATGGTAACCTTTCAAGGACCAACTTTTGTTTGATATACAAGATTTCAATCCCAGTCAATTACAGGATGGGAGGACCTTCACCAAAAATTCATCCTTCAGTTTAGCTCAATTTTTCCAAAGACAAATGTTTTCGATCTTACAAACTATAAGCAAAGGGAGAATGAAAGGGTATCTGATTTCATTGCTCGATAGAAGGGATTAACATATTCCTTGAGTTTATCACTCCCGCAAGAAGAATTTTTGTCAATCTGTGTGGAAAATATACGTGACGAATTACGCACACCGTTAATCCCTATGAAATACACAGGAGGGTTTCGAGACCTTACTTCAATCGCTCAGCAGACTGAAGATTCCCTTTTACATGCTGAGGCTAAATCTGATGTAATTCCATCAGCTCCAGGAAGGAGAATGGGTAAAGAAGAAACTCCTACAATTATTCTTAAACAAGAACCTCTACCTGTTTCTACCTCAAAACATTCATCTTCTCGAAGGGATCCACCTTCTGAGCACCAACAACAAAGGTCTTTCCATCTAGACGATCAAAAATATCAAATACGAAATCAATTTGAGGATCTGAAGAGAAAAACATATTGTTTCCTAAATGAAGATGTTCCTGGTTATTTCATTTCGGCTATGGAAAACAATTTGGTTCAATTGCCAATACCCAAGAGGCCAAAAAAGAAAGGAGATAAAGACCATCCTAATTATTGCCCTTTTCATCAAATGTTGGGGCATCCCATCCAGGAGTGTTTTGTCTTCAAATACCTCCTTCAAAAGATGGTCGACTCGGGATATGTCACATTGAAAGGCTCCTCATCCCAGGTAGCATGTGTCACTGCTACAGTTCCATAGGAGGAAGGTTAATGGCAAGAAGTAAAAAGCAAAAATGCACAGAAGTATGATGATTGGATGGTTAGAAAGACAATAAATCGAAATCATGCTATTTTGAGAAAACAATTAAAGAAACCAATTGTGTCTTCTTCCATGAATGTTGCGGAAAAACCCTCTTCGTCAGAGGGAAAGTCCTCAAAGAAACGACATGATTCAAGGAAAGAAAAAGAATCAGAAGAAGATGAGTATGTGTCAAAGCCTAAGTTGTCTTTGACTTTGGTGGACTTCATGCCATCTACTTCAAAGCCACGGGCACCACCCCCCCCCAAACGGTACAGCCTAAGAAGGCTAATCAGGAAGAGTCTTCATCAGACGAAGAGTTAATCTTCAGTTCTGTTAATATGATTCAATTAAAAAATCCATATACCAGTCGAAGTTTCAATTTCAATGAGCTTGAATTCCTTGTATGAAATAGAGGAATCAGAGGAAGTTCCTGGGTATCAGGATAAAGGGGAAGACATGGATCTTTCAGAAGCCACTATTCCAATTCTACCCTTGCTAGAACTGTGTACGGAGCAGAAAATCGTGGTAGAGCCCTTCAGCGAGCTCAGCAAGAACAAGCAAGTTATTCTACCAATAGAAAATTAAGCCCTTGCACCATTATTTTGGAAGACAGGTTAAAGGTTCTATCTTATTCCTCTCAGCAATTAAATGGATCTAATCGGTCTAATCTTCCAAAACCAGGAATATTTCCAACTCCTATCCCAATACAAGATGCATCAACAGCCAAAGCATATGCTTCCAAGGTACCTGCTAAACCACATATTCCTATTGGGAAACACAGACCTCTGGATCAAAAGTATGATATATTGAAACACTTGGGCCATGTACCAGCCATGTTATCAATTCTGGATGCTCTGAATCTGTCAAAAGATCTTCGGGAAGCACTCATTTAGGCTTTGTCAAGTCCTCAGGAGTTTGAAACTTAAATTGATGCAGCTGAAGTATATCACATAGAGAATAATCCTGCAAAATTCCATGCAATAATATCCTTTACTGATGAAGATGAATATGATGTTGTGCATGGAAATATTAGACCATTGTACTTGTCTGGAAAGGTCAATGGCGTGGATGTTTGAAGAGCTTTCATTGACAATGGTTCAGGAGTCAACCTCATGCCCATTCATACACTTCGTCGATTGGGCCTCACAGAATCATATTTATCTCCTTCCACCATGATGCTATAGGGATATGATAAAAATGAACAAGAACCACTGGGTGAAGTTACACTCAGAACTCAGTTTGGATATCTTGTATCCAATTCAGATTTCATGGTTGTTGATCAAGACTCAGCCTTCAACATCTTTCTTGGAAGACCCTGGCTATATCAACATGCGGCTATCCCTTCATCATACCATCAATGTCTCAAATATTGTTTCGATTATCAAGTTGGGACATTATATGGTGATAAGGCCCCATTCAAGATATGTGAGTCTTAATCCATTGAGGCAGAATTCTATCACATGAAGCAAAGGGAGAAATCCATAACAAAGGAGATTACCAAAGTTAATGATCCATATGGTTTGGAAAAAATTCCAGTAAATCCATTTACACATGTGAGTACAGATTATGTGTTGCCTATCAGTCAAATTGAAAAGATAGACCCAAATCAAAATACTCTTATGGAAAGATCCATAATGTCGATTACGACAATTGAGCTAGACAACATGGGAGAAATTGGTAATCTTCCAAGCAGTGATGAAAGAAAAAATGGTGATGTCTTCATTTCATCTGGTGAAATCCAAGAAGTCTATTCTTCCCCAATTAGTCCAAAAGAAATTATATCAACATCAGAGGTCAATAATGATGTTGATTATCAATCCATCATCTCCTCTCTATTACCCAAAGAAGACCCTTCATCATCAATCGGGTCAGAAATGGATGCTTATTCTTTAAGATATGTAAATTTTGACATCTCTTCGGATCATGAGAATTTTACTTTATAATCTACTATGAAACTAGAAATGGAAGAAATAACACATGAAGAAGAAGAAGAGGAAGATCTCAGAGATGCTCCTCCATCATTTGAAGAGGGTATCTCTACCACTGTGGATGAACTTAGAGAAATAAATCTGGGTACAAAAGGAGATCCACGCCCCACTTTAATCAGTGCGGCCATGAATCTTGAAGAGTAATAGATGTATATTTATTTTCTAAAGCACAATAGGGATATATTTTCTTCGAACTATATAGAAATGCACGGGCATGATCCTGATGTTGCTACTCATCATTTGGGATTACCAGAAGAACATCGAGGATTTAAGCAAGCCGCGAGAAGAACATACCCAACTTATGCTTCCAAAATTGAAGCTGAAGTGGATAAGCTTATCAAAGATAACTTCATTAGAGAAGTTCAATATCCCAAATGGTTGGATAATATTGTCCCATTAAAGAAAAAGAACAGACAAATTCGAGTTTGCATCGATTTTAGAGATCTTAATCGGCATTGTCCTAAGTATGATTTCCCAGTTCCGATTACAGAACATCTAATTGATGCAACAGCTAGCTATGAAGCACTTTCCTTCATGGATGGATATTCCGAATATAATCAGATCTGAATGGCCCTAGAATATGAGGAATCTATAGCCTTCATAGCCCCTCAGGGTGTGTTTTTCTATCGGGTAATGCCCTTCGGCTTAAAGAATACAGGTGCAACTTATTAGCGTGCCATGCATTGTATCTTCAAACCCTTCTTAGGGAAGTTTTTTGAATTCTATGTAGACGATTTGGTAGTTAAATCCAAAGAACATTCTAATCACTTGGCTGATTTGGAAGTCATATTCTGCAAGCTTTGACAATATAATTTGAAGATGAACCCCTTAAAATGTGCTTTTGGGGTAACCTCAGGGAAATTTCTCGGCTTTGTTGTACACCATCGTGGTATTAAAGTCGATCCTGAGAAGAAAAATTCAATCCTTGGTATGTCACCTCCTCAAAATTTGAAAAAATTTAGAGGACTTCAAGGACACTTAGCCTATATTCGGCATTTCATCACCAATTTAGCAGGAAAAATTTTACCCTTAACCAAATTGATGAAGAATGGAGTCACTTATGAGTGGACTGAATAATGTCAAGAAACATTCGATACTCTCAAGAAATACCTCTTGAGTCCACCGGTACTCATGCCACATATTGAAGGAAGACCACTTATACTCTATGTGACAGCTCTAGGGCGATCATTGGGTGCCTTTCTTGCTCAAAAGAATGATGGTGGGAATGAAAACAGTCTATACTATCTCAGTCAAACCATGCTTGAAGTAGAAACCCAGTATTCAAGTATTGAGAAGTGCTGCCTGGCATTAATATTTGTAGTCCAGAAGTTGAGACACTACCTGCAACATCACTAGGTCCAATTGGTATCTCGCAATAACACACTCAAATTTATCCTAAGTCGTCCAATGCTTACAGGACGTCTGGCAAGGTGGGAAGTTATTTTGCGGCAATTCGACATTCAGTATGTCTCTCAAAAGGTGATAAAGGGCCAATCTCTGGCTGATTTCCTCATTGAACACCCTTTAGTGGAATACACTCTTAAGATATTGAACTCCATGATGAGGAAGTCTTCTCTATTCAAGAAAGTCCTCAGGAATGGGAAATGAATTTTGATGGTTCTTCTAGAAGTCCAACAGGGAGGAAAATGGAAAATCCTAAATTCAACAAAGTTGGCTTAGGAATTGTGCTCATTTCTCCAGAAAAGGCAGTGTTACCTTATTCCATCTTATTGTGGGAAGGTAGTACCAATAATTAAGCAGAATACCAAGATCTCATCGTAGGTTTGGAATTAGCACTTCAAGCGCAAGTGAATCACTTAAAGGTGAAAGGTGATTCAGACTTGGTAATCAAACAAGTCTATGGGGATTATTCCATTAGAAAAGAATAAATAATCCCTTTGTATGATTACATCAGAGAGTTAATGGCATAATTCCCTTTGTAACCGACATTTTCTTATGTCCCAATATCACAAAATGATCAAGATGATGCATTGGCTAATATAGCCACATCTCTTGAAGATCCAAATTGGGACAAGACAACCATCAGTATTTCCCACTGTTGTGTAATTTCACCTTATGTTCAAATCAGAACAGAGGAAATTAATGAAATTTGTCCCATTCCTGAACCGTATGGTCATACTATAGGATGGATGTCACCTATCAGGGAATACCTTAAAAATGGAACACTTTCACCTGATAGAGCTGATAAAGAACAAATCTGATGACGTGTGGTTAATTTTACTCGTTATGATAGCCCAGATCACCTATAGAAAATTCTCTACAAACGCGGTTTTGATGGAGTTCTCTTCAGATGCATTGACGGTGAAGAGACACTGGCTGTCATGAAAGAAGTGCATCCAGGAGTCTGTGGTGCCCACCAGTTTGTACATAGACTATCTGATCAGATTTGAAGGCTTGGATACTTTTGTCCTTCAATGATACAATATTGTGTCGATTTCACAAAGAAGTGTCATTCATGCCAAGTACATGCCAACTTCATTCATCAACCTCTAGAGTTGCTTCATACAGCTAAATACTCATGGCCATTTTCCACATGGGGAATGGATGTGGCGGGACCTTACCCTTTGGCTACGGCGAAATAGTTTAAGTATATTCTTAATACTAATGACATCTTTTCCAAATGGGTAGAGGCAATACCTCTCAAGGAAGTCAGTTCTAAATGCATTGTTAGCTTCATCAAGTCTTACATCATTACCAGATTTGGTGTCCCTCATACCATATTGATGGACAATGGAACCAATTTCTATTCATCTGAGGTGAAGAAGTTGTATCAAGAATACAACATCAAATCCAACCATTCATCTCGGTATAATGCAGTGGCCAACGGCCAGATATAATCCTTTAACAAGACTCTTTAAAATATACTACAAAAGATGGTAGATAAACATAAGATGTCATGTCATGATAAACTCTTTCATGATTTATGGGCTTATCGGACTACCACCCGCATTGCAACTCGGTCAACTCCATATTCATTGGTATATGGAACGGAAGCTCTCTTGCCCATTGAAGTTCAACTACCCTTGCTCAGAGTTGCCATTTGTGATCAATCATCTAAACATGAACAATATAAAAAGCGATTGAATGAATTGGAACGGTTAGATGAGAAACGATTGTGCACTTTGCACCACTTGGTAGTCTATCATAATTGAATAGCACAAGCTTTTAACAAAAAAGTTTGTATTCGTTCATTCACTCAGGGAGAATTGGTATTAGTTATCAGAACTCCAATGATACCAGGAAAGAAACCTCCCAGGCTTGAGACAAAATGGGAAGGAACTTATTCAATACATAAGGTCTACTCCAATAGAGCTTATTCATTAGTCTCAATGTATGGAGAAATCATCACTACTCCAACCAATGCCATATTTTTGAAGAAATATTTTGTATAAACTACAATATACCTTTTTCGCCCTTTCTATATGACATTAAACTATACAGCAATGGTCCATACATATGACCTTAAATTATTTTTATTAATTTCATCCCACATGACGTTAAACTGTGAAAAAGTTCCCTAAATGGTGTTGTATGACCTTAAACTACATCAATGGTGTAGTATGACCTTAAACTGCATCATCAAAGGTCCATACATATGACCCTAAACTATTATCAAGTCCCTTACATCCAGCAAGATGTTAAACTGTGACGTCTTAACTACGTGACGTTAAACTGTATAAAAGTACCTTACGTCTGGAAAGACGTTAAAATACATAATCATCAAAGGTCCTGTATGACCTTAAACTACTCGCACATTCATCCAACATGACGCTAAACTGTGGAAAAAATCCCCAATGCGCCCAAAATGATGTTAAATGGTGTACTCTTTTGTCCTCCCTACATGACATTAAACTGCATAGTCCCCTTTTTGTCCAACATGATGTTAAACTCTATTTTCCCCATCGTCCTAACTACATGACGCTAAACTGTAAAAAAATTATGTGATACGTCCTACATGACATTAAACTATATTTTTTCCCTGCTACATGACACTAAACTGTGCAGCACCAATAGTCCTAACTGCAAGACTTTAAACTGCATAGTCCCTTTATATGTCCTACATGACATTAAAATATGCATCGATAAGGTTGTTCTTACCTCTTGTTTCTCACACCGAGTATGAATCACATGAGCATAGAGCAAACCTCAACCATAACACTCTCTCTGGGCCTCTAACCATGTGTATGTCCCAGCAACATTCTTTTAGGTCGTTGTCCCGAAGAACAACTTGATCATTAATTCATTCTTTATTTGAACTATGCGAACATTGATCCTTGCCTTCCAGGCTGGGTACGTAGGCAACCTCCCAAGGTTCAAGCGCAAAACCAATCTATTCACATTGGTTCATCTCTATCTCATACGATGTTGATTCATGAAACCGCCCCTAGAATCAATATATTTACATTGGTTCACATTCTTCCTTGTTATACGACGCTAAACTATACAACACTTTTGTCCAATATGAAAATAAACTACAATATTCTTTGATACCCTCACCTGAGAGGGAACCATTATTTACATTTATTTTTTTTAATTATGATTCATTACAAAGACTACGTGCATACATGGCAATGGCCAAGCCTTTTATCTTGTGAAAAAACATCATTGTACAAAAGTCCCCTTTCATCCTTCACATGTACGAACCAAATTTGTACGAAGGATATTTCTAGAACTACGTGGGCTTGATTCCCATCCTTATGGGATACGTAGGAACATTCGAGTGTCCCTCGAATCCAGCCCCAAGTCTTTGGGACTAACCCCAAATTCCTCTTTCAGTCTATTGGCTGAAAAGTCCCCATGAAAACACACACTGTGTATTTCTTACAATGGTCCAAGCTCTATGAGCATAAACAAAGATCTCTAATACTTTTGTCCCACATGACACTAAACTGTAGTTTAAGAACTATGTATGGCTTGATTCTCATCCTAATGGGATACATAGTGAGGTCCAACATTTCAATTCAGGAACCAGCCACAACATGATTATGGTTAGCATTGATCTGTGAATCTCTGTATAAATTGAACAATACCCATCTTTATGTGTCATAATTCTAACCTTAAATATTTTCAGATCCTCATAACCATTCTCATGACTTCTAGTCACAAAAATGTCAAACTTCTAAGAGTTATTTTTCCTGACTATGCAGCATGTGCCCATAGGCGGCCTTGCATAAACAGTCTACATAACAATCTTGTTATCCAAAAGATAATATTATTTGACTATGAAGCCAATTCCCTTAGGTGGCCCTACATAATTCAACCCCCTAACGGGTTTGTTGGATTGTAGAAACTTCATTCTTGGGAATAATTCATCTTTTGTCCTTATTTGTCTTAAATGAAAGTATGTAGGGATCCACAAAAAATAGCCATCCTTAACATATTTGTCCCATATCCTTTTTCATGATCTGAAAGTATTCAAGTCTATGGTTTATATTCTTCTTCCCTATGTGTGGGTCAGACCTTCGTAGGAGTGATATTCATCCAGTTCTTTGATAATATTGTTTGGAAATATCTTCTCCATATTCAAGTACCTCTTTCCATACAACAAACTCTATACTTTGGAAGATTTGAATCTTCATAAACTTTCACTGGCTTTTAGCAGTAGGAAAGTAAATTTCTGAGAGTTCTTTTTCCTGACTATGAAGCACGCACTCATAGGCGGCCTTGCATAAACAGTCTACATAACAGACTTGTTAGCCAAAAGATACTATTTTATTTAACTATGAAGCCAATTCCCTTAGGTGGCCCTGCATAATTAAACACCCTAACGGGTTGGTTAAATAATGGTAACTTCATTCTTGAAAACTACTTATTGTAATGAATTTTAGCCCTTTTTCATATCATTCCTCAGATTTAAATATTCTTAAGTCATAGCTTAAATATTTTCCCTCATACTTGAGTATGGTAATAGGTTTTCATATGAATTTTCAAGGAATTGAGTCAATTCAAATCCATTTCGGTCAAAGCTATTTCGATCTTAAACATTAGCCTTTTTTTGTCCGATGTGCATGACTTTAAACTGCCCAAAAAGACAAGGGAACTATGAATAAAATTCAAGTTCCTAGCTCACTAAACATACATTTTGTATGATTTAGGTAACATTGAGCAATTAAAAGGTTCGAAGTTTGTAGGGTTATTTTCATTAATCCTATAAAAAAATCAAACTATGTTTTCTAGGCCCATTGGTTTAGGTAAAATTTAAACAATATAGAAAAAGAATTCAGTTACAAATTATTGAAGATGAAAGTGTTTTTTCATTGATACATAATAGTTAGAAGGACATCCACAAACTAGAGTCTCTTATCTTTTTTTCAAGAATTACAAGAGGCTTTCAACATAACTATTCATTTGATTTAAGGCATCCCGAGCTTCATCAGAGACCACCTAGAATTCATTCATTCAGCTGAATACAATAAGAGATGCAGTGATACCAGCTCTTCTTGGAATAATTGTAAAAGGATGTTCTTGAGTGCGGTTTGAGAAAATTTTCTGCTGATCAAACAGTGACTACGTTTCTATCCAAGAGACTTGGAAGATGGGTACATGGATTTGAGAATGGAGCATTGGAAGTAAAGAGCCATTTAGAGAGAGTACTCTTTTCAAATATTACTCTAATACCATTTTTTTCTTCTCTCCACCAACCGGCAGTGGAAAAAATTTTGGCCCATGGGTTTTCCATTTTAATATCTGCAAGGAAATGACATGGAGGAAGAATTTAAAAGTTCACACCATTGTTGTTGCTCTTAATGCACAACATAACTGAAATGGAAGAGTAGCAGTGCAGCTGCATTTCAGGTGTATAGTTCTTTGCATCTGGAACATTGACTCCTTGTAGATGACCATGACCATATAAAGGCAGGTAGATGCTCTGTGGGAAATTAAAATGATATTTCTTCAAGTACATATCCAAATCTGGGAGTGTGTTGTCGCATATATCATAGTAATCATGGCCAATTATGTTCATCATGTCATCAATCCGCTTGCTAGCCAGTTCATCAGCCATTTTAATTCCCTTGGGAGCCATTGAATTTGCACAAAAGTTGAATAAAATAACTCTTAAATGTGTTTATTTTTCATTAAATTTGCGAAAGAATTTGAAAAAAATGGCTAAGGCATTAAGGCGCGCAAGTGTAAACTTGATGCGCAAGTATTTGTGTGCAGCGCTAGTTTTTGATGCGCAAGTATAAACCGCCCAAGTACAAATACCTATACAGTAGCGCGACAACAAAGAAACATCGGAAAACAGAGCAACCTACACGTCTAAGGTGACTTGCACGGCGAGAGCTCCAAAGTTTGAAATATGAAAATCCATATGCTTGTACGGAAGTGAGGCCCTCTATTTATAGACATGGTCGGGACCCTGTGCACCATACCCTGCGTGATCAAGGGCCGTATCCCTGCGTTTCAGGCCTTGTGCGCCCAAATATCTTTTGCGCGCCCTACCTTGCGCGCTGCAATTTCCTTGTGTTTCTCGATTTCCTCAGAGTCAAATCATCTATTATCTCCAGATCTAACTCTGAGGGAGGAGTTTTGTTGATGCTCCTTTTGTTAAAGAATCTAAAGATCGATAAAGGGGAATATCTTAGCACAAATTGATTCAACCTTTGAAGAAAATATCAAAAATAGACAAAGGGATGAACAAGGAGAACTTTGCCCATAGGTCACGCAAGTTCCCTCATAGTCGCGCAAGTCCAGTTGCGCGACGCATGATGGTCGCGCAAGTGACATGCGCAACCTAAGTGATAACCGCCCAGGGTCTTCTCCTACCTATAAATAGACCCTGTGGCCCCCCCATTCGGAGGAGGCTTTTTTCCAGAAACTCAGATTTGAGCTCCCGACACCCTAGTCTCTTCTCAAAGCTTCCGAAACACTTCTAAGGTAATTTATTACCTAGAAAGGAAGATCTAAAGAGGGGGAGGAAGGCCTAAGTGTTGAAACTCATCAAAACATGCACACCAGAGTGGCCATTCCTTCTTACTCCTTCAATAGAACTTGCGTACCCCTTTTCTAGAAGAACTTCAAGAGGATTCTAAAGGCTTTAATCAAGAGTCGCTCAAGTATTAACCTGCTGGTTAACCATCACGCAAGTACACCATGTGTCATGCAGGCATACCTGCGCGACAAGGACTTGCGCCCCCACGCAGTACCTGCGCGCCTGCCAGGACTTGCGTGCCCCTACCTTTTTGGGTGCCCTTATTGCCCATTTCACCCCTCTTAAGCCATTACACCTCTCTTATTCAAGATTCAATCTTCAAGACACTCTTCAAAGCCATTTATGGCACCATATCTTGATTTTTGATTCTTTATCTAAAATTAACTCTGTATAATATCTCTCAAAACCTAGTGATTTACACATATTTATGTCACTAAAGATTGAGATTTCATTCATTCAACCTAATCCTTTAAGATGAGAGAACTCAATTGACCTAGGACTCCTTTTCAGGATTAAGTCCCAGTCATAATTCTTAACTTGGGAATCCTCCTTAAGAGTAAGCCCCAATTCTTAATGTTCTCAAATCTAGGCATCCTCCTTAGGAGTAAGCCCCAGTCCCCTAATTTGGGCATCCTCCTCAGGAGTAATCCCCAAACCAAAATTCCCTTAACCTGGGCCTCCTTTTCGGGAGTAAGTCCCAGTCATAATTCTCGACTTGGGACTCCTTTTCAGGAGTAATTCCCATTCATAATTCTTAACATGATCATCCTCCTTAGGAGTAAGCCCCAATTATTAAAGTCCTCAAATCTGGGCATCCTACTTAGGAGTAAGCCCCAGTCCCCTAATTTGGGCATCCTCCTCAGGAGTAAGCCCTAAACCTTAATTCCCTTAACCTGGGCCTCCTTTTCAGGAGTAAGTCCCAGTTATAATTCTTAACCTGGGCCTCCTTTTCAGGAGTAAGTCCCAGTTATAATTCTTAACTTGGGCATCCTCCTAGGAGTAAGCCCCAATTCTTAAAGTTCTCAAATTCGGGCATCCTCCTTAGGAGTAAGCCTAGTCCCCTAATTTGTGCATCCTCCTCAGGAGTAAACCCCAAACCATAATTCCCTTAACCTGGGCCTCCTTTTTAGGAATAATCCCCAGTCTAAATTTCTCTTAACCAGTCCTAATTTACCTTTGATCTGGGATTCCTTTTTAGGAGTAAAACCCAATCATAAGTCTTCTCCTAATTTGGGCCTCTTTTTCAAGAGTAAGCCCCAAGTTAGAGTATTCAAAATCTCCACGAAGCACATATACCTTTATGGACCCTGCTCCTGGATTTCTTCCCTAAAGTAAATCCTAGCCTTCATTTATCTGGGCAGTCATACATACATAATCCCCACATTATTTCTTATGATTGCATCTCTCATGGAAAAGTTGTCTAATTTTTACCAATACCTCTTGTTTCTCACATCGAGCATGACTCGCGTGAGCTTAGAGTGTAAACGTAATTATGACATCCTTCTTTGAGCCATCAATCATAAACAGCATATTCCCTTACTCGAACTATGTGGGTTCCGATTCCTTCTCTAAACAAAGGATATGTAGGTAGCCTATCTGCAGGTTCGATCCCAACTCTAAAATAATCTATGTCCTTCTAAATGACAATAAAATTCAAGTGCCCCACTGAGTGGCTTTAAAACCAGCATGGTCATCATAATGACCAAGAGAATTCTATATAAATGTGGCGAAGGGTACCATTGACCAAGAATCTCTAATAAATACAGATGATTCTCTATCGATGAAGAACCTCAAATACATATATAAGATTCTCTAAATTTCCTATATGTCGATCATTGATTGTTAGATATAAAGGAAAACTCATTTTATACATGGTAATGTAATAAGGATTCACAAACATAACATAAATCTATAAAGAGAGTCCTGGAGTAGACAATAATTCTCCTAAAAAAGGTGTGATGATTCTGAACTCCCATCCTCTCGACCAATGAAAATTCTTAAGCCTCATCAGTCCACAAACTAATAAGATCCTACCTTTGGAAAGTAGGTCCGAATGGATGTGGAATAATTGGATGTTTTTGGTTCTATGAAGAAACCTGATAGAAACCGATCAGAATGTTTGAACCTCCCACCAAAAGGAGGTCATCCCCGGAATCTGAGGGAAACAATGGTTAGTACCAATTATGCCCTGAATTTTTGGCTTAACAAATGGACTAGTGTGCCTTTCATATCTATGCTGACTCCCTATAATCTTACTGATAATACTAACTCCACTATTAGGGATGTTTTTAATTTTCATGACATCACCCTCCCTAATAACCTTAGTATTGTTATCGACAATTATCCATTCTCCAACTCTTAGGATTTCCTCATTTGGGAACCCGCTTATAATGGTGTTCTTGATTCCATTTTTTTTAAATTACATTTTCATAAATTCTGATTCCAACCTATATTGGTTGAAATCTATTAGAAAAACATGGATTAAGCCCTAGATATTTACTCTTATTGGGCGTATTTATCACAACAGAGTTCCCACTGATGCCTTCCTACAATCTGTTGGGATTCATCATTGCTATATATGTCACCTATGAACCCAACATAGAGAGACAATAATTATTTGTTTCTGTCTTGTGCTGTTGTTGTATCTATTTGGAATTAAATTCTTGACATTTTTTGTTTCATATGGATACTTACGGATTCAATAAGTTCTCAATTACAACATTGTGTTGATTTTGAGTATTCAAAACAAATTAATAATCTTTTTCAAAATGTGGTTTATGAACTCCTACATGTGATATGGTATGAAAGAACTAATATTATTTATAATAATCACTCATTCAGGCTCAATGAAGGTAGGAAGAAGATACTCATTGGCATCTAGGACGCTGCCTCGATCCAAAAATGTTATTGTGACAACATTTTTGGTGACTTTGAGATCCTACAATGACTTAGGATTTTTGGTTCATACAGACAGCCTCAAGTCACCTTTGAGGTATTCTGGAGAGATTCACTTTTAGGATGGATCAAATTAAATGTCGATGGTGCCTCGAAAGGAAACCTGGGACCTGCAGGATGTGGTTCTATTTTAGAGACTATATTGGCAGGTTTCTAGGATGCTTCTTTGGCAGGTGTGGTATAACCTCGTATCTAGAAGGAAAAATGATGGAGGTGATCCATGTCATGGACATTTCCAAAAAAAAGGTTGGAATAATCTTTGGATTGAAAGTGATTCAACCACCATTGTCCATGAAATTTGAAAGGGGTGGTGTATCTTTGCTGGACACTTACATCCGATTAGATGAATTTCCTTACTAGGCTCATAGAAATTAATTACATTTCCACTCATGCCTTTCATGAATCAAACATGGTTGTTGATGGTCTTGCCAACATGGGGGTAAACTAGGACATTACATGGAACAAATATTTTCTTGGGGATTTTCTCCCATTATATGATAAATATTGTAATAATATTCCATCTTTCAGACTCTTGTAACCTGTTTTATGTATTCTTAATAAATTGTTACCTGGTCTATGACTAAAGTACCACCTTATAAAATAATATTCCTTATGATGAAGCATACCTCACTCAAATGGTTGAGTCAAAGAAAGTTATTATCATTGGGAAAATTCCCATCATGAGGGAATACAATTTTGTATTTCTAGAAGATTTACTCAGAATTCCCCTAGATTCTGAGGTAGATTTCTCAATAGAACCCACACATGGATCTACTCTTATCTCAAAGTGTCCATTTTGGATGGCTCCTATCAAACTAGGGGAGTTAATGAAGAAGCTGCAATAACATTGGGAAAAAGGGTTCATAGGCCGTAGTGTATCACCTTGGGTGCCCCATTTATCTATGTTAGGAATAACGATGGATCAATGCGACTATGTATCGATTATCGGGAACTCAAAAATATCACTATAAAGAAAATGTATCCACTTTTAAGTATTGATGATATTTTCGATTAGGTGAGAGGGGTTAAATAAGTTTCAAAGGTGGATATCCATTCTGAATATCATCAACTAAAGTTGATGTAGTAAGATATTCAGAATACTGCCTTCCGAACAAGGTATGGGCACTATGATTTTCTGGTGATTTACTTCAGACATACTAATTCAACTGGAATCTTCATCTATTTGTTGAATAGAGTCTTTAGAAATTACCTTGGAATTTTTTTAAAAGTGTTTATCAATGATATTATAATCTAATATAAGATTAAGGAGGAACATGAAAGACATATAAGCCTCATGTTGGAGACATTGAAGAATAATAATTTTTATCCCAAGTTCAACAATTGTGACTTTTAGATGCAGCAAGTCACATTCTTGGGACATGTGATCACAAGTGAGGGAATTTCTGTGGACCCCTAAAAATAGGCAATTGAGGAATTTCCAAGACCCTATAGTGTCATAGAAATCCATTATTTTCTTATATTAGCATGGTACTATAGATGTTTTTTGAGGAAGTTCTCATGATTGTAAAGCCCGATAACTAAGTTTATTAGGGAATGGGTAAAGTATGTCTGGATGAAAGAATTTGAGGAAAGATTTAAGGAGCTAAAGAAAAGGATGATCAATGCACCTATAATCACATTATCAAAAATTGTAGAATGTTTTGTGATGTATAGTGATGATTTCAAGAAAATATTGTGTTGGTTACTCATGAAAAATGATAATGTGATAGCATATGACTTAAGACAGTTGAAGATCTATGAGAAGAACTACCCGACGTATGATTTGGAGATAGAAACTGTTATTTTTTGAGAATATGGTGGCACTACATATATGGTGAGAAGTGTGATATATATACAGATCACAGGAGTCTAAAGTATATATTAAAATCAAAGGAGATAAATATGCTTCAAATGAGATGGTTAGAGATAATAAAAGACTATTATTTATCTATTCACTATCATCCTGGAAATGGGAACAATGTAGTAGATTCTTAAGAACAAAATAACCTGCTCCTCTATCCATGGTGTGTATTGAGAGATGCCCTATTTTCATGGACATGAAAATGATGGATTTGGGAATCCTAAGGGATAGGAATACATACTAACATTCCCAAATGATTTCCCAACTATCTATCAGATAGAAGATTAAGGAAGCACAATGGAATGATCTGGAGTTGCAAAAGATGGTGAATAAAGTAATGAAAGGGAATCTAGAAAAAATCAATATCGATGATGTTGATTTTATTTTTTTGGAATGTGGATTTTTGTTCCTTCAGCACTTGGGATAACAATGGAACTGTTGGACCATGAAAATAGATCAACTTTCTATATCCATCATGGGAGTTCCAAGATGTACCATGATCTATGAGAGCAATTTCGATGGGAAAACATGAAGATGAATATTTCTGAGTATATCTCCAGGTCCTAGGTGTGTTATAATGTTAAATACGAGTGATATATTTATAAATTGATGATGAAACCATTTACTAAACCCATATGGAAATTGAAGAATGTTAGTATGTACATTGTCACGGGTCTCCTGAAGAAATCCAAAGGAAATAATGTGATATGGTTTATGGTGGACTAACTCACCAAGACCGCCCAATTTATCACTATTTGGGAAGATCTATCACTTGAACAAATTGAAAAGATATATGTGAAATATGTGGTGAGACTAAATGGGGGTTCACATTCAATTGTCTCTGATTGTGATTCCAGGTTCGCATCTAAATTTTGGAGGAGTATTCAATATGATTTGAGTACTGAATTAAATGTTAACACGGCGTATCACCCCCAAAATAATGGCCATTATGAAAGTACTATTCAGAGGATTGGAGATATTCTAAGTGCATGATCTTTAGAATTCAAAGGTGGATGGGATCAGCATCTCCCATTAGTTGAGTTTCATATAACAATAGCTTCCACACAAGTATTCAAAGAGATCCATATAAATCTCTACAAGGAAAGCAATATAGAACTCCAACCTGTGGGGATGAAGCTTTAAAAAAAATCAACACGGAACTGATCTTGTGAAAGATATGATAGAGAATTTAAAATCCATCAAAAAAAATATCAAAGCTTCTAAGAGTCAGAAAAATAGTTATGCTGACAACCGTTGGGACATGGAGTTTGATGTTGGAGACAAATTCTTCCGTCAAATATCACCATGGAAGAGAGTCATGAGATTTGGAAATAAATGGAAGATAAGCCCAAGGTCCATTGGCCCCTTTTAGGTCATCAATCTCATATGATTAGCAGCTAATCGACTTGAACTTAGCCCGAACATGGCTTAGATTCTTGATGTGTTTCATGTATCACTTTTGAGGAAGTACATACTAGATCCCTTACATGTGCTAAACTCTCACATGGTATAACTAGAAAATAAAATCTCATATGAGGATTAAGTGGTAAATATTCTAGACTAGAGAGTTAAGATTATACGCAACAAGACAACCCACCTTTTCAAATTGATTTGTAGGAACCATAAGTATGAATAAGCAACTTGGGAACTAGAGGAGGTGATGAAGGAGAAGTACACTGAACTGTTTATGTAAAATGAAATTTTGGGGTAGAAATTTCAAAAGGAGGGAAGAATATAATGACCCAATATTTAATCAAGGTATATTTATCCCTTATTATAGAAGTTACATATTGTATAAATCACATAAAATCACTTATAAACCATAATAAATGGTTTATAAATGATGGATTAATGAAGTAAGAAGTATTTCTAGATGTTAAGTGACCAATACTGATGACATTCTAAGTAGACCTTATGTATAATAATGTGACCCTTATGAATAGTAAACCTGACAAATGAATAGTAAATTGAGCCCAGAAAGTATAAATAAAATTTAGGCATCTTATAATTAAAACAATGGTATAATTATATCACAGTCTATGAAAATTAATTTCGTAAAAATTATTAATCGAGTGTTGGTATTTTTGTAATTCATAAATATTTAATTAAAATTTTATGATTAATTTACTAATTTAAATGAAAATTTATTTTCATAAAATGTGTTAAAAAATTAATATTTTGATGTCTTATGATTTTAAGATAAGTATATGAATCCTTAAGTAATTTTTCAAAGTGTTATAAAATCTGTTATAATTAAAAAAAAATATTTTCCATGAAAATGATGAATTTAATTAAAAATTAATTTATTAATATTTTTATAAAATATATTTAATTTTTTAATTCTACATATCAAAGTGAATTTTTTGGATTTTTTTGAATTACTTGATTTTTTGGTGAATAGTGAAATATGGCAATTTATGATATAAATACATTATAAGATAAATACACTATTCATTGAGTCATCCCTGGTATAAGAACCAATATTTAAAACTAACATGATAGAATTACTGTATTTAGTATCCGTAATCAATATTATCACTTATCTAGGGAAAAATAATAATCTAATGAATTTAATAATGAGAAAAAACCTCTCTCTTCCACTATAAATACCACCCCTCACACCCTCCTCTCCTCGCACATCTCAAGCATTGATCCTTGACCAAATTATTCCCAAAATTAATCCCTAGCCCCTCGCCCATGTTGAGGAGCTCTTGGTCCTATAAAATGTCCAAGACAAGAAGCCTTGGGGAGGATCTCAAGGGGAGAATTCAAGTGGCGAATCCTCTTTTTTTTCTTTTAATTTCCTTTCAATTTTATTTATTTTCTTATTATCTCCTCACCTCCCATCATCCAAATGGAATGATAACTCTAGTACCTTAAATATAATAGAATTATATCATGTTAATGGATGTTTCATCATTAAACTCTACCATATCACTATTTTATTATAAATATTAAATCATCGATTGAGATGTGTCAAGGTACCGATATCCAGGGTGATGAACTTTAATTTTCTTTAAAAGACTTCATGTTTTTGAATAAAACTAATAAATGGATAAAAAATATTTTATTTGTAGTTATAAAATCCTATTTATTTTACGTAACTAACATTTATACATAGTACTAAATTATAAAACAAAACGAGGCCGTTTTGTTTGAAAAACTACCCAAATTAACCTAAAATGAACATCATTAGATTTTATCTAATAATTCATCATCCTAGTATATAAAAAATTTATTATAATATAATTTAAAATTTTATAAAATCAGTAACAAAAAAAATTATTTTTATTTATATATATTTTACATGAAATTCCATTCATGTATACAAGTTAACTGATCATGAAAACCATGAAAACGAATGCTCCCGAATGATGAAATTAAACTCTATAACTCATCAAAAGTAACATGAATGAAATTAAGAAAATTATAATGAATAAAATTAATGTATAAATGATTCTATATTTTCGATTAATTAATCAAAATTAGGTATACAATATATTAAAGTGAATGAACCATGAGGACATAAGGTAAGGGAAATTATTGATCCCAACTATCTTTCCTTGGGGTTTCCCTCTTTCACCCAATTTTCAGTATGAAGATGAATTAAATATCATTTAATAATAATTATATTACCTTTTGGGATATAATGTTTTTATAATTGGTCTTATGACGAACACAATGTTTTCCAAAAGAACTCTTCTTTCAAAAAACACACATGTTACTTCTTGAGATTGTTTCTTCATCACTCAAGGTTAATGATTCTTATATCATGTATGTTACTGAATCTTTTATTTGGGAACCCAAATTTTTGGAATTTATTATTTATTAAATGAAACCCATTATTTTTCATGGTTTATCTTGTATTCAATATTGACATATGTTTTATGTGGCATGCATGATAATGTAAATGTTATGATGTGACGAGTGCGCCCGAAATTATATAGTGTAATGTAAATGTTATGATATGATAGCTGATCCCATAATAATATAGCACTCAAATTAATTGGTTAATGCGATTTATCTCATGATAATATTTTAATATGCATGGACATGATGATATATTTGTTCACAACAATGTGTGGTAGTTGACTACTAAGACATGATGTTTCATTTTTATGCAATCCCACATTCCCCGCATCATCTTATTGACTTCCTCTCAAGATTATGATACCATGGTTATATATTTATGACAATGTTATGTTTATAATCATCCCCTGTTATATTTTTTCATGTTCTAATATATCCTCTTACTAGGGTTTTAGCTAACCCCTTTTTGATGTACATCCTCAAACGCTTTCCTATACTACAGAGATCCCAAGGGACAATAAGAAGCTAGATAAAAAGGAATTAATTAAATGATTATGTTTTATTTGTAAAATTCATGTAATTTCCTAGTTTTCCCGTGATACCAAACCTTTGGTTCCTCTTTGTGTAATGATTTTATGTTTATTGTCTTTAAAATGATGTAATAGTAATGTATGAAAAAACAGGGTCTCTATATTGTTTGCAATTTTTGAGATAAGTAATTATAATTTTCTATAACGTCTAGCTAAAATGATAATTGAATTGATGATCCAGGTCTTAACATAATGAAATGGATCTTATTGGAAAGATATTATACTAAATAAGGGATTATAATACTAGATTCTATAAAAAACATCTTAGTTTGGTAACCTTTTACGGTTCTTTAGGGCCAATCATTGGGCCGCATCATGATACGAAGTGTGTGAGATATTTTACTAGATCTTTTGTACCATCAATGGTTCATAAGATTTTATTTAAAAAATTAGGTTGGGGAAAATTTTCATCCAACCATTATGGATATGTATTCTTCTTGAGATACATGGACTCACGACGCCCTTCTATGGCTTCTATTCGAGTAGATAGGGACTCAATACCGTTGAAGAGTTATGGAGGACAAACTTTCTACAATACCTTACATATATTAAGATCAAGAGAAAATTATTGAGTTGGACTCATTTATATATCCTGATATTTCAATATTTTAACTAGGACTGAATGATCACCCTAATGGGAGAGATTTTTCATTTTAATAGAGGAAAGTGACGACCACCCTCGACTTCCTTAGTTGGTGCATACAGATCAACTTCCTCTCAAGGTAAAATTTCTAAATTGAATCCTTATATGTTTATATCTAATTTCAAATCATTTTTTGTAATTATAATGACTAAATTCACTAAAGTGTATCAAGAAAAGGTAGTTATCACAATACTCTCAAAGAAACATGATTATTCTACAATACGTACTCATTTGAGAGTTGAATCAGGGTCATTTATCTTACCCCTAGACATATTGGAAAATTATTTCTTACAAAAATTATGAGGTTTGATTGCCTTCACCATATATTCCTCCCGTATCATTCTATAAATAGTGATCGTAAGGGTGTTTTCTATCATGTTTTCTAAATAGGACCGAGTAGAAAATTATGTATCATGGTAGTAGGAATGTATGGGATGTCTGCCATCGATATTTTCCACCAAACCTGGAGAAGGATTATTCCTTCTAGGGTGATGATAGTTATGAAACCTCCCATAAAAATGTAGTTTGGGGATGATTTAAGGATACTACTGGATCTTTTTGATCATATTGTTAGGGATCTAATAGATCATGAGACGACAATTTATATATAAATTCTTTTATCCGTAATATATGGGGTTGATAGAGAACTAATTCTTATTTTTCTAGGACCCTCTTTGGGTGTGATGAAATGACGTAAACCTAACATAGGGTGTGGTAAAATAAAATTTATATTCATAGAGAAGAACAGTGGGTGACCAGGGTCGTCTCACTTAAGGAACGTCACAGTTGGTCCAATAAAAAATTCTAATTCACCTAACGTATTTTTTGGGTTTTTGGAAAATGTGGAATAATTCAATGTAGGATTTAAATCTTAATGCAGATGCATTTGTAGACTGAATGAAATTATGGAAGAAAGAACACGTTACTAGGGTTGGTTAACACAGGTTCATCCATTATTTATTTATTGTTTTAAATTCAATTTTAAAAATCATTTATTGGAACCTCATTAATGAATTAATTTCTATTGATTTATTGAGTGTGTGATTTTAGTATGCGTCTGAAACACCAAACCACACCTCCTAGAATAGTGAAACAGGGTAACACCTCAACCGAGAATGTTATTCCTAAAAGAACCAGCTTCACTGTATGTTGTTTAAACCCTTATGGTAACCACAACTCTATTGTATGATGGGTTTTACTAAGATAAGGAATAGAAAATGATTAATCAAGGAAAATGAATTGCTTTCTAAATAATGTCGTGGTGGATGACTGCTGCACCTGTAAAATATTCCCGTATCCATCAAAAGTAAGACAAAAACATTTTGAATTGAAGAGAAATAATGATGAACACTATAAATCTTCCCAAAGGGCTAAGCCTCGGGTTAGTCACTTTCCATTTCTAAGTGAAAAGAGATCATAGTGGAAATATGGAAAAGAGATACAAATTAGATTAAAGTTGGAAAAGAAATAAGGTGAAAATGTAGGTGAAAAAACATTAATTAAAATATTAATGCATGTTACAAGACAAAAGAAAAATAAAAAGAAAAGAAAGAATGAGAAAAAACCTAAGAAATAGCCCCACACTCTATTCTTTGGTCCAAGATACTTTAGAATAACTTTCCACAAAGAAATATTTTTTTGGGGAAATAAAATTTTGAATCATGCTTTTCTCCCATTGAAAATTATTTATCCAAAAAATCAAGGTTTTCAACAAAAACTAATCATACAATTTGGATGTAAATAGTAAAAGATATGAATGAAATACTAATGTTATTAAAATCAATAAAAATATAGAAATATGCCATATTTTTATTTAAGCTCAAAATACTTCTAAAACCTAAATATGTGATAAATTCCCATTAAATTACACTATATTTGGTTTAAAACCATTTAATTAACACATACAGTATGCACATAAATTTTCTCTGTCAAATACCTCTATACTTAAACCATTCTTTTCCTCAAGCATGAGATCTCAACATGGAATTCCTAGGACTCAAATGTTACCAATATTCAAATTTCAAAGTAATAAAACCTAAACAATTTTCAATGTAAAATAAAACTTTCAAAGATCCACATGTTTTATCAATTTAATTTATCATTTTTGAAATAAATAATCCATTCATGTATTTTACACCCCCCCTTGAAATATGATTGAACATATCCATTCATTAATTCATTCTCTATAATTAATTATTATTAAACATGCCATGTCATGATTTTATTCACTTGAAATTTTTTTCCCATCTCTCATGATACAGTTAAAGTAGAGTTATGCTCATATCATTAGAACATGATACTAATCTATAGTATTGTGAAGGAACTACTTTCTCCAATTTATAATGACAAATGACACATAAAATCATGATGAATTGCAATAAAGGTTCAAATGACTCTAAGGCTTAAGGCTGGTAGGATTTTATGTTTTCAAAATTAAGGCTCAATGGGGAGGCTAATCTCTTAAGTACAGTGCATGATATCAAAAATAAAAGTGTAATGAAATTCTCCCCTTAAATGCTGCAACAACCACTTTCCCCAAAATTCAAAGGAAGGTCATGATCAAAAAAACATAATGAATGATTTGTATACCCTCTTGATGTTTTCTATTTTTATTTTTTTTAATTTTTTTTATAAAATATATGATTAGATTGAACCTCACATCTATCACCTAACTACATACGATCTAAATATTTTTTGTTTGTGAAATGGTGATTTTTTGTTTTCCCAAATCAAAAACCATTTTTTTCTTTTTTTGTCATTTATTTTCTATTTTTTATTCAAGAGGGGAAAAACAATAAAGAGTAAAATGAATTAATTGTTGGATCGAATATGTGGATGTATATGTATATTAGATGGAACAATACAAGAGGGGGGGGGGAATTGTAGGTTTAAAACTTTTTGTTTAATAACTTAAGAAATTAGTTTAAAAGATCTTAAACTAATACAATTCAAACAACCACTATTGTATTGAATATAGAGGTATGATGTAATGTAAGTAATTGTATTCAAGATGAATACAATAATCAGAGTAATATAAGTGCGAGAGATTCTACCATAAAGTGTATATAATCTATTAATACAATATGTAATGAAATAATTGTAATTGAAACAATTACAATTGAAAGTGTAATGACGAAAGGAAACAATACAAATTGTTTTCTAATACAAACAGCAGCGGGAATGTAAAAGTTTTAAAATTCTTTTGACCCAAAGAGAAGGGTTATCCTTTCACCTTGGATAAGAGGTCTGTCTTACCACCACCTTGGTAAGACCTCGATATGATTATTGGTTATTCTGTCTGCCTATCCCCAGCAGCCCTCGATACGATTATCGGTACATCTGTCTACCTATCCCCGAAAGCCCTCGATACGATGATCGGTACGCCTGTATGCCTATCCCCAGCAGCCCTCGATATGATGATCGGTCACACAATGCACAAGGCATGAGAGAAGTCACATCGTCTCTATCTAGAACTTGATAGAATCAAAGTATCACATTTGTTCTTTCTCAGCTTCAAATGACCTCCTATTTATATGCCTCAGGTTCCAACGGTAACATTTCCTCCAACGGTCATATTTCTACAAAAACCTCAGAGGGACTTGGACACATAGCATTATAATGGTCATATTGAAATAGAAAGCAAGACATCATTTTGATTAGTTTGTAACTAACTCAGCGACATCATATTGGGTAAAAGATATATGAACATGATAATCATTGGTACGATTGATCTAAAACAAGTCTTTTGATAAAATAATAAAATCATGCATGTGATAGAAGTATGAGTACTATCAGTATTACTAAATTAAATGTATTGATATGATACAAAGTAAGATACAAAAAAGTGAGTACAAATGACAGAGTCCGTAGGATACGGTTGACAGAGTCAGTACAAAAATTATAGTATGTACGATTAGTATGGTCAGTACAATCTACATGATCAATACGATCATCATGGTCAGTACGATCATCATGATCAGTATGATCAGCATGGTCAGTACGATCAACATGATCAGTACGATCACCATGGTCAGTGTGATCACCATGATCAGTACGATCAGCATGATTAGTATGATCAGCATGATCAATATGATTAGCATGGTAAAAGACATTTGTGATTTCCAAAACAAGATATAAAAGTGAAAAAAAGACTTTTGACTCAACAATATCCCCCTTTTTGGAAAGCACAAGACACAAAATAAAGACATCAAGAAAAACTTATATCCCCCTGAGTTATTAGAAACTCTTCTGAATATGAATTTGAATACAACTAACTCCCCCTTAGGTATATACCTTCATAAGGATTCTATTCACAGATTTTCCTTGGTTTTGAAGTATTTGATTAAAACATTATCCCTTTGTAAAAAATTCTCCACTTTTATAAAACATTCTCCCCCTTTGTGATTTACAAAAAGAATGGGGTAACCTTGAGTTGCCTGAAAGAGTTAGAGAAAAAAATTTCAGGACAAAAGAAAGAGTAACATAGATGTCATTACAAAATAAAGATAGGTTCTATATGAAAAGAAAAACAAATACAATAGTCATTTGTTTTCTCTTTCCTTTTCCTTCTTAATCAGCTCATGAAGAACAGCTTCCATATTCTTGATTTCTTTCTTATCTTTAGAAATTGAAACACCCTGAGTTATGAGAAGCTATTGTTGGTTGGAAAAAAGATGATCTTGATTCTTGATAGTCTCCTCCTGGACTCTGATTACTTCCTCAAGAGTATCAATTCTGTCTGGAAAATTCTTGTTATCTTTGGATAGCACAGAATTTTGTTTCTTCAAAAAAACCATTTCATCTTTGAAATATGAAACCTTCAAAAATTAAGAATGAAAGGCATTCATCCTCTCTTTCAATTCATTCAATGAAGGAAAATAGGCTCCATGAGTTTCCTGATTCGGTATTTCAATAGTTTCATTGTCAATATTATTGAAAGTAATCGCAAGATCATCTGAAAACCTCCGTACGTCTTCAATTTCTATCTCATGGTCATTCAATGAGCTCTCTGTTTTATATGACCACTTGGTCATCCTGTTGCAAGCCTTCTTATGAGCAGGTGAAGTTTCAGATAGAACTTTCAAATCAGCTTCAATTGACAAAACTTTCTTTCTTAATTCTCTTATATAACCAAATTTCTTTTTCTGATTGTTAGTAATGAAATAAATTTTTCCCTCAAGCATTGGAATGTATGGAATAGTATTTTCAACCCTCTTTAAAACTTGAACAATGTAATCACTCCTCTTGAGAGAGATTATTTGTTCTGAATCAGTATCTTCATCGTACGAATTTATTTCATTCAATCGGCTTGAGTCTACAACTGGATGTTTTCCTTTTGCTTTGTCTTTCTCTTTTCTTTCTTCCTCTACTTTATCACTTATGACAATAAATTTTTCCTTATGAGAGGATTAAGAACCTTGCTTTTCTTGAGAAGGTTTTTTATCTAGAGTTTCAAAAGATTCAGTCGGTGTTTAATCTCTATGAGGAACTTGTTGAATACCTTCAATCTATTTCAAACATTGAAGGAATTTTAAAAGAAAATATCCTTTCTCTTCTTCAACTTCTTCTACCTCTTCCAACATATGTTTCCATTTTTCTTTCTCTGGAAGACTTTGTATGGTAGGTTCTTTATGTATTTCATCAGTTAGTTGAGCACTAGAATCCTCAACCATTTTCATTACTTTAGATATATCAATGTCTTGAGCCTTTCTTTTCAAAACAGTCTTCTTTTTCTTTTCAGCTTGAAGGGTTTCCTCTACACTTATTCTCTCAGCAAAGGCTTCAGCTGGATCAAGTCCAAACACTGGATCACCTTATTTTCTCTGTTCCTTATCTTTTCTCCATTTGGCCACAACCTCCTTACTATACTTGGGTTTGCTCTTTGGTTTTGAACTGGTTTGCAGATCTGACTTTTGAGGAGCACCAATAGAAGGATTATCTTTGACCGGCCTTGGTGTCGATTGATTCTGAGCCTATTCAACTTCCAAATATTTTCCAAAAAGTTTTGAATTTGGGTCAAAACAAACATTCAACTTCTTCAATGTACTCTTACTAATTTAGGATGGCTTCAAATCTATCATATTTACTTTTAAAAGAATATTGAAAAACTTCAAGCTCTCAAGAATAAACGTTGTAAGGATAGCTGGATACATAATCAAATGGGATTTTATTGCTCTTGACTTGACATTCTTAATCGTTTCAACGATGTATCCCATAAGATTTACGTTTCTCATTTTGACAAGATAGTCCAACATGAAGATATCAGAAACCTTCAAAGTCTCTCTATCTCCTTTCCTTAGGATATAAAAACCTTGCTTCCACAGTGACACAAATCTGTTATCTACAGAAAGATGAGCCACTTTCCTCTTCTCTTCATTTATAATAAACAAATACTTTTCAGCATTTTCTTTGTTAAACGTACCAACTTCCTCTGGTAGTTTATGATATGGACAGAAAGAATAACCTTCTATTAGAACATTCAGAAAACGAGCTGCTTGATTCACAGACATAGAAATCATTCTACTGTACACAACAACGTTGATAGTCATGTTCTTATCGAATGATACAGTTTTTTAAAAATGACCGACTTCATCAATAAGAACAGGACCTTGGGATACAGGGTTTTAAACACACAAATGCTCCCAGCCTTGAAACAAAATGATTCTTTTAATTTTAGAATCATACAAGTCGAAAAAGTCCCGAAAAACTAACCTTTCTCTAAACAAATCTTTCCCTGAAAAGAACTGTGAAGACATTTCTGCAGGTGTATTGGCAGAGGGCTGAGACATATAGTAGAAGCTTCTTAATGATCGTATGATGACTTAAATTGGTAGAGCAGAGCTTTGCCAAAAATCCTGAAAAACCGGTGTGGGATTGGGGAGGGGTGGTATATTTATAGGTGTCAAAAGGGTGACAATTGATCTTCTACAGTTGAGATTAGAAGAGAATAAATCAACAGTTAGGATTAAAATGAGAAAAATAAATTTTTAAAAAAAAATTTAAAAGTATGTACCTACCAGAGATCGTAAGTTAATTGTTGGTTTAGATAGTATTAATTGTGAAAGAAAAACACAAGCGTACAAAGTAAAAAAACAATCAACTGTCATGCCGATGGAAAATAAAGTTGTTACCATGAACTGACGTGCTAATTGAAAACAATCTTGTTAGCACAAACTGACGAGCCGATGGAAAAGAAATTCATTACCATGATCGGACGAGCCAATGGAAAATAAATTCATTACCATGATCATATGAACTGATGGAAAAGAAATTCATTACCATGATCAGACAATATGATGGAAAAGAAATTTATTACCATGATCGGATGAGCCGATAGAAAATAAATTCATTACCATGATCTGACGATATGATAGGAAGATAGGTAAATAATACAATAAAACTATCAATATGATAAACAGAAAGACAAAAACACATACTAGGAGAATAAATAATTAAATATCATAAGATAAGAAAAAAACAGTAAGAAATGTTCTCCCCCTTTCTAATAGGTGTTGTTTGATGTAAGGAGAAATGTAAAACATGAAGTAGATATGAATGATTATTTTAATGTAATCATTACTAGTTTCTGTTTTATAAACTCAAATCTATCGAAAGGTAATGTTTCTGTAAAAATGTCAGCAAGTTGTTCTTGAATTTTGATGAATTGTAACATAATATCTCTTTTTTGTGTGTGATCCCTAAGAAAGTGATTCCTAACATCTATGTGTTTTGCATGAGAGTGAGGTGATGGGTTCTTACTAAGAGCTATGACACTAGTATTATCACATAGAATTTGGGTTTTGGAAAAACTCAATCCTTAGTCAGTGAGTGTGTGTTGCATCCACAACACTTGAACACAACAACTTCTAGCTGCTACATATTTATCTTTAGCATTGGAAAGTTCTATCGAGTGTTGTTTTATGTAGGACCAAGAAACCAGAGAATCTCCTAAGAAATGACATGTTCATGATGTAATTTTTCTATCCATTATACAACCACCAAAATTAGCATCTAAAAAACTTTTTAAAACAAAATCATTTACAGAAGAGTAAAAAATTCTTAAATCCATAGCACCTTTTAAATACTGAAAGATTCTTTTTACGAATTTTAAATGAGAATCTTTTAGATTAGATTGGTATCTTGCACATAAGTATACAAAAAACATTACACCTGGTCGACTAGCTGTCAAGTATAACAAACTTCCTATCATACCTCTAAAAATTGTTTGATCTACTGGTTTCCCAGTTTCATCTAGATCAACTGAATTTGAGGTACAAATTGTAGTGCTAATACTTTTAGTATTGTCATATCCATGCTTCTTAAGTAAATTTTTAATATACTTATGTTGGGATACATATGTTCCTTCTGGTTTTTGAGAAATTTGAAAACCTAAAAAGAATGTTAACTCACCCATCATACTCATTTCAAACTCATACATCATTAAATTTGAAAACGTATCAGTTAAATATTGCTGGGTTGAACAAAATATGATGTCATCAACATAGATTTGAACAATCAGAACATTTTTATTTTCCATTTTTATAAAAGGGTTGGATCTGCTGTACCTTTTGTATAATTGTTTTGTAAAATAAATTCTGTTAGTCTATCATACCATGCTCTAGGGGCTTGTTTAAGACCATATACGGCTTTTCTAAGTTTAAAAACATGATTAAGATGTTTTGGGTCTAGAAAACCAGGAGGTTATTCGACAAAAACTTCTTCTTGAACAAAACCATTTAGAAAAGCACATTTAACATCCATTTGAAATAGTTTGAAGTTAAAGTATGCTGCAAAGTCTAATAGTATTCAAATAGATTCAAGTCTAGATACAGGAGCATATGTTTCTTTATAGTCTATTCCTACTTTTTGATTATAACCCTTAGCAACAAGTCTTGCTTTATTTCGTACAATGATTCCATTTTCATCACATTTGTTTCTGAAACCCCATTTTACTCTAATTACAGTTGTTTTTGTAGGTCTTTCAACGAAAGTCCAGACTTCATTCCTCTCAAATTCAGTTAGTTTATCTTGCATTGATTTGATCCAATATTCATCACCTAAGGCATCACTTGGACTTTTAGATTCAAATTTGGAAAGAAAAGCTAGATGTTCTATTTAATTTCATAAGGAATTTTTGGTCCTTACAGGTTTATTTACATCACCAATGATGTTATCACTGGGATGATTCCTAAGAAATAATTGATTTGGGTTTTGTAAAACCTGTTCATCAACATATGGTAGAAATTATTCTATGGTAAATGTTTTAGAAGTATCTTCTTGAACATTTTCCTTATCAGAAGTATCTTGTAACAAAGGTTGATAATCAGTTTTTGAAAACACATCTGAGGATGTAGGCTGGGATGATTTAAAAAAAGGATCAGTTTCATCAAATTTTACATGTACTGTTTCCTCAGTAGTACAAGTGTTTTTATTGAAAAATCTATAAGCCTTAGAAGTTGTGGATTAGCCTAGAAAGATTCCTTTGTCATATTTTGGTGAAAATATGTGTAGATTATCTTTTGTATTCAGAATGAATACTTTGCACCCAACAACTTTGAAGTATGAAATTTTAGTTTTTCAGCCAGTCCATAACTCATAAGGTGTTTTATTAAGAAGAGGTCTGGTTAAAACATGATTTATAGTATAGAAAGCAGTACTAACAGGTTCATCCCAAAAGTGCTTAGCAATTGAGTATTCACTCAACATAGTTCTAGTCATTTCCTAAAGAATACGATTTCTTCATTCAACAACACCATTTTGCTGAGGGTTTCTTGGAGCTGAGAAATTGTGAGTAATACCTTTCTTACTAAAAAAAGATTCAAATTCCCAATTTTAAAATTCACCACCATGATCACTATGAATAGTTATCAACGGTAGGTTATTCTCATTTTTAACATGGGCTCTAAATGTTTTGAAATTTGAAAAAGCTTCAGATTTATTTGTTAGAAAATAGACCCATGTGAATCAGGTAAAGTCATCAACTAAAAAAAATACATAGTATTTTCCTCCAATGATTCCAGTTTGTGAAGGACCAAAAAGATCCATATGCACTAGCTGTAATTCATTAGAAGTTGAAACTTCATTAATTGATTTAAATCTAGTTTTATGTTGCTTTCTAAATTGACAAGGATCATAGACTTTTGAAAAATCATATCTAAGAACCGGTAGTCCCTTTACAAGTCTTTTCTCTGAGACTTTACAAATGTTTCTTAAGTTGCAATGTCCTAGTCTTCTATGCCATAGCCATGATTGGTCTTCTATTTCACTTAAGCATGGTAAATTTTATCTTCTAAGGTCTTCTAAGTTAATAGTGTATACATTATATTGCCTATGGGAAGATAGAATGAACTCTTACTTGGAATTGTTAAATAAAAATTTATCATTTCTAAAATTCACAAGGTAACCTTCATCACATAATTAACATATGTTGATGAGATTGTGTCTAAGACCTTTAAAAAACAAAACATTTTAGATAAGAACTTTTCCAGGAAAAACAATATTACCTATACCAAGAATATTTCCTTGACCATTATCTTCAAAGGTATCCTTTCCTCCTTTTGTTTTGAGAACATTTTCAAAGAAATCTTTGTTTCTGGTCATGTGTCGAGAACAACCACTATCCATGTACCATATATTCTTGTTGGAACACTTCTCATTTTCCTGAAAAAGAAACAATTAGTTTTTTCGGAATCCAAACTTGTTTGGATCCATAATGATTAGATAAAATAATTTTAGGAATCCAAATTTGTTTTGTAAAATGATCTTTATGAAATGCTAAAGACTGAGTTCTATTAGGAGAAAAATCTATTTTCCATTGTCCACCACATTGTCACTTAGAACAAAAAGGGTTATTTTTGGAACAAAATATTTATTACTTAAAACAGGTTTGAAATGAGTATAACCAAGTCTATAATGATTTCTCAAAGGCCAGATTTGGGAATACATTTTGTCAAAGTTCTCCCTGCCAAGAGTAATGTTTGACAAACATTTCTTTAAAGAGAAAATTTCTGAATTTAGTTTTAAAACTATGTTTTTATCCTCCGAAAACATTTTATTTTAAACTAGAGTTAGGATCTAAAACATTTTTATTAGAAATTACATTTTCTAGATCCTTAGAAAATTTATCCTTAACAGATTTAAATTTCTAAAGGGTTTTTAATATACTTTCAAATTCAAATTTTTTTTTATCAAGATCATTAGAAAGATCTGATACTTCTTTAGTTAAAACTGAAATTCTAGAATTTGGTTTATCAGGTTTTTTCTTAAGTTTAGAATTATCTTTTTCAAGTAATTTCGAAAATCTAGATACTGCTTCAAAAGATGGTAATGCATCATCTTATGATGATGAAGAATCATCATTTTAAGATTCATAATATTTGTTATCAGTATAATTTTCATTTAAAGAGACATTTGTAATAGCCTCAGCATTGTGTAACTTAGCCATAAGACAATAATCTTCAATTGGTAATCTGGCTATAAGTCCAATATTTCTCTATCCAAAGGACTCATATTCTGAAGAATTATCTGATGAATCTCTACCACTTGTTCTCCAAGTATAATTTTCCTTCAATAATTTCTTTGTCTTATAATACTTTTTGTTATTTCTTTCGGAAATTTTCTCCTTTTTGTCTTTTCTCTTCTGTAAAGGACAATCATTCCTTTTATGACCTACTTTATTACATTCATAACAAGTTACCTCTAGATCTTTCTTATCCTTCCTATCTTTCTTTTTGAATCTTTATTGGAAGTCTTCATTTACCACAATATTGTTCATCCTTCGAGCAATATTGGCTAACTCATTATCTGAGTGATTACTATCACTTGATTATGATATAACAACTTTCTTGGCTTTGGATCTTGTTATCCTTTCAGGTGTTTTGGCTTTAGATGTAAAGGCTACACTTCCATTCCCATTTTTCTTTTTATTAAAATCAGAACCTCTCTTCATTCTTGTCTCATGCTGTAAAATATTTCCAAATAGTTCATCAAGAGTAATCTCGGAAACTTTTATATTTTCATCAATAACTGCCCTTTTTGACTCCCATTCACTTGGCATTATATCAATAATCTTATCTACAAGAGCATCATCATCAAGACCTTTTTCTACCATATATTGTAAACTATTGTCAATTGTCATAATTCTTTGTTGCACTTTACATACTGGCTCTCCATAAGGAAAAACAAATCCATGATACTCTGCTCGAAGCATTGCTCTTCTTGTTTCTATAACCTTGGATGTACCAAAATGTGTGACTTCCAATTTCTTCCAAATACAGTTGGTTACTTCACAATAAGATATTTGGCTATATATATTCCTGGTCATAGAACATAGTAAAGTATTGAATACCTTGTAATTTAGTTGATATTCTTGCTTCTCTCGGTTAGTGAAAGTACTGACTTCTTTGTCAGAAATTTTGTAACCTCCAGTAAGCATAATAAAATTCTCTACACCAGTATTGATCACGAATGTATTCATTCGATCTCTCGAGTTCTCATAATCATTCCCATCAAATATAGGTGGTCTAGAAGGATTTAGGTTGTCAATTGACCCAATATTCATTCCTTCCATCTTATAAAACAAAATCTTTTCCACTCCACACGTTAGTGTAGTATATAATTGAAACAGTAATATGAAAGAATACAATCTAGTAGTATAAATCAGTGGAAACCTCCTCTGATACCAATTGTTGGATCAAATATATAGATGTATATGTATATTAGATGGAACAATACAAGAGGGGGGAGGGTGAATTGTAGGTTTAAAACATTGTGTTTAAAAACTTATGAAATTAGTTTAAAAGATCTTAAACTAATACAATTCAAACAACCACAATTGTACTGAATATAAAGGTATGATATAATGTAAGTAATTTTATTCAAGATGAATACAATAATCAGAGTAATATAAGTGTGAGAGATTCTACCATAAAGCATATATAATCTATTAATACAATATGTAATGGAAGAATTGTAATTGAAACAATTACAATTGGAAGTGTAATGAAGAAAGGAAACAATACAAATTCCTTTCTAATACAAACAACAGAAAAAATGAGAAAGTGTTACAATTTTTTTGACCCAAAGAGTAGGGTTATCCTTTCACCTAGGACAAGAGGTATATCTTACTACAACCTTGGTAAGCCCTCGATACGATGATCGGTTCGTCTGTTTGCCTATCCCCAGCGGCCCTCGATACGATGATCAGTACGTCTGTCTGCCTATCCCCGGCAGCCCTTGATACGATGATTGGTACATCTGTCTGCCTATCCCTAGTAGCCCTCGATATGATTATCGGTCGCACAAAGTAAAAGTCATTATAGAAGTCACAATGTCTCTCTCTATAACTTGATAAAAGTAAATTATCACAGTTGTTCTTTCTCGGCTTCAAATGACCTCCTATTTATAGGCCTCAGGTTCCAACAGTCACATTTCCTCCAACAGTCATATTTCTCCGAAAAACTCAGAGGGACTTGGACACCTGGCATTATAATGGTCATAGTGAAATAGAAATCACGATTTCGTTTTGATTAGTTTGTAACTAACTCAATGACATCATATTGGTTAAAAGATATATGAACGTGATAATCATTGGTACGATTGATCTAAAACAAGTCTTTTGATAAAATAATAAAAGCATGCATGTGATAGAAGTATGAGTAGTATCAGTATTACTAAATGAAATGTATTGATATGATAAAAAGTAAGATACAAAAAAGTGAGTACAAAAGACAGAGTCAGTATGATACGGTTGACAGAGTCAGTACAAAAATTATAGTCCTTACGATCAGTATGGTCAGTACGATCAGCATGATCAGTACGATCAGCATGGTCAGTACGATTAGCAAGATCAGGATGATCAGCATGGTTAGTATGATCACCATGATCAGTACGATCAGCATGGTCAGTACGATCACCATGATCAGTACGATCAGCATGATCCGTATGGTTAGCATGATCAGTACAATCAGCATGGTAAAAGACATTTGTGATTTCCAAAACAAGATATTAAAGTCAACAGAAAACTTTTGACTCAACATTAATATAATGACCTTTATCATTACCCAAAAATAGAACCCCCACACTTTTTCCATATAATTTATAACATCCCTTCCATAATGATTCCCTTCACCCCCACACTTCAACTATAAAATATGATAAAAATACCAGGAGTACTGTAGGAATGGATACAAAGGGCTTGAAATGTGGCTCATTCCTATAAAGGACATTCATGGCTACTAAGGGATAATGAAGGATTAATGTAAATGAGGTATTAAAGGATACAAGCTTTTCAAAATATACCTAAATAATTTAAAATATATTGTTGCACAGTCATAGCTTTGACAAGTTCCATTACATGTTATGGTAGGGGACATGTCCTATGATCACTCAAGAAATATTCTCATGATAAATAGGAAGTACATGGTCTAGAAATCCTCTCAAGAATGGGAAATATAACATTGAAAAATCACTCATGGAATGAATAATAATAACAAATCAATTCACATGATCTTCAAAAATTAAAAGCATGAACGATGGTAGGGAAATTTTAATTTACAAGAATTAACCAATTCATTAAAATCATCCGTCATTATTTTAATATCAATGCTTAATTTTAAAAATTCAATTATCTATTTTACTCATTCAATCTTATTAACATTGAAATCTAAAAAATGGAATCACTATATTAATAAGAAACTAATCTATCCTACATATGTTGAGTAAAACATGAATTCAAGTGTGAGCATGAAATTTCACTTTAACACTCAAAACAAGTTGTTGGAAAAAAATTTAAGGACTGTAAAAGTTTAAATAGTAAAAGTGAACTCCCTTTTGAAATTAAGCTTATTACACTTCCTTTTTTTGAGGCTACCTTTTTCCATAATGGTCCTTCAAAATAGAATTACACAGTTAAGAATAAGGATCAGGTCATTAAAGCACAAAACTATAGAGGGAGTGCACTGTATTATTAACTAATTCCTAAGAAATAAAATCTAAATTCCTAGAAATCATGTAAAAATAAATCCATGTATGATCCCCCTAGTGGGCCCTGACTTCTTTTACTTCCCTGAGAGGGCAGTACCAGTGATAATTTTATGTCTGATGGTGGGTGGAGTTTCTTGAACTAGAACCAACACATATGACTTTTCCTATAATCCACTTATTTGTTCTTTTTGAGGAGTGATCAATGGATAGAGTACACTAGATCCTACCCATGAACAATTAGGTACCGTTTGTATGATGGGGGTAGGATGAAGTATGGAACCCCCTCATCTTTCATTTCTACATGAAAAACATCCTACTTCTCTACTTTTAGTGGTTCCTCCATATGTGTCTTGGGTTTTTTAGGTGGAGCTATTGGTATCTCTATATGGTATTCCTCTAGTAGATGTCCAATGCATTCAGGGAGTTCCATATGTTCCTCAACAAGTTCAATTTATTTTTCTTCCTCCTTGTTATAGAAAAGAATGTCAAATTATGTAAAATAAGAGGGAGTGAAATAAAATTCAGACCCAATAAAACCAGAAGTGATAGAGTCAATGAAAGGTTCATCTCACTGAGTTTGTTCAACTTCAATATCTTTTTGAGTTGAAAGTGCCTCTTAGAGTTGATTATTTCAAGATGGAGGTAGGTAGTCTGGCTCCTCCACCTCAAGTTCTTCTTCAACTTCATGGATGTCCTTTGTGGAAATAGTGAAAACTAGGGGAACATATTTCTTGGCATTGAATCTTTTAATCTCAGTTTTTATTTCACCATCCCTGGACATCAAATCCTCAAGTGAGATCCATGTTTAAGTTTCTCTTTGCTTATTCCTGACCATTATCATAAGTGAATCAACCCTTCATTGGAGGGCCTCCTCAGTGTAGTCAGTTTCTTCTTTATGCACCATTGAGTAATTGTTCCATGAAAATAATTTGAATTTGAATTCAATATGGAAAAAGTGTCTTGTTTTTGAATTTTTTTAAAATAAATCAAAGAACAATATTTACAAAAATGTGAATTTTGAAAAAGTGATCGAAATAACTGCTCACCTCTCCAAATATGGTTCCATTTTTGAAGCACGTCTATCATAGGGCATAGAAAAAGAAAATTTATATTCCTAGTGAAGCAAAGTGGCCGACCTGGGTTATCTCATTTGTGGAGTGTCTCAGTTGGTTCAATAAAAAAATTCTAATTCAACTAATCTATTTTTTTGGGTTTTTGTAAAATGTGAAATAATGAAATAAAAATTTTAAATAAAAATGTAGGTGCATATGAAAAAAATGAAATTTGGGAAGAAAGAACATGGTCCTAGGGTTGGTTAACACAGGTTCATTTATTAATTATTTATTGTTTTAAATTCAATTCGATAATTCATTTAGTGAATCCTAATTAATGAATTAATTTCTCTTGATTTATTGAGTCTGTGATTTTAGAATGTGTTTGTCACACTAAAACACACCTCCTCCATTATTCATAGAGGGTAAAACCACAACTGAGAATGTAATTCCTAAAAGACTCGTCTCCATTATATCCTGTTTCAACCCTTATGGAAACCCAAACTCCGCTGTGTGAAGGGTTTTCCTAAGAGAAGGTATGGAAAATGAATAATCAAGGAAATGAAATGGATTCTGAAATAGTGCCATGGTGGATGACTGTCGCACTGGTGCAATATTCTTGCTTCCATCACAAATAATTTTTTTTAATAGAAGTGTAATAATGAAGAACACAATGAAACCTTTCCAAGGTCCGAGCCTCAGGTTAGGCACTTTCCATTACGAATTGAAAATAGATCATGATGGAATTATGGAAGAGATATATAAATAAAATTAATGTTAGAAAGGAAATAAAATGGAAAATAATGTGGAAACACTTCAATTAAAATATGAATTCATGTTACAAGAAAAAAGAAAACTAAAAAGAAAATAAAGAAAGAGAAAAATCCAAAGCAGTAGCTCCAAGGTCTCTTCTTTGGTCAAGGATGCTTCAGAATAACTTTCTACAAAGAAATATTTTTTAGGGCCATAGAAGATTGAATCAAGATCTAATCTAGTAGAAAATTATTTATCTAACAAATCATGGTTTCAAAAAAATCATACTATTTTGAACCAAATTAAAAAGGATAATACTAAAATACTAAAGTTATGAAAATCTATAAAAAAACCATAATTAGGCCATATATGCATTTAAGCTCAAAATACATTAAAAAAAATACTTGATAAATGTTAATTAGATTAGTCTATTGTGGGTTTAAAAAAATTTAATTTACATATATAATATGCACATAAATTTTTTCTTCCATGAACTTAGTGACAACGATTGAGATAAAAATTCACCCATCCATGCAGGATATGGTTGGTTTCTAGTTTCCACCAATTTTTTCTAGATCCTTTCAAGGTTTTATGACCTAAGGAATAGAGGATGCAGTAAAAATTCCCCTAAACCAATGGTACTGGTTTTATCATAGATGGATTCTATATCAGTTGATGTTGAAATCCAATTGATTTGGTGAAATTGTGGTCACGTATGAGATGGGTGAAATGAATGCCTATGATGGTAGTCATCTTCTACTGGACACTATCAGGTAGTCCAATACATTTACCTCAATTTACAAAATGTGTTCCAATATTTTCAAGGTTTAATATCCAAATTCTATTCCTTCACTCTCCATCTATGTAGGACATCTTTTCACCTTCAATGTAATGGACTTTAACTATATTAACAAACTAGATGGTGTGTTAAATGATCCCTTGATTTATAAAGTAATTAGTATGTTATAGGTTTCCATATCAATAGAATTTTATTGTTCCATGGATACAAGGAAGTTCAATGATCCATATGTTTTCTATCCTTAGATAGATATATTTGATGATACATCAATTATTAGGTTACAATGAGTTTTGGTTCAACGGCGATAATGGTGATATAGATTTTCTCATTAATTATATGGTCTTGGGTCCCATGATATAGAGATATCATTAAGGTATATTTGGAAATAAATTATGTGTATAGTATGAAGGTGACCCTCATATCCAAGATAGGGTTGGTTCAAATCCATTAAAAACAACTAATTCTCCCACATATTCATGTATATGTAAGGAAATCACTTCTTCTCCAGCTCATATTGGATCTCATAGTCCGAAACAGTGATCTTCCATAACATAGTTGGGTGGTTTTTCAATATATATCTCTACATATATCAACATAGGTCTCTTATTCATCATATTTATATACATCCACCAGGTTATACCATAAATTTTTATTCTCTAGTTCACATCCTTACCATGGAGAAGTGTTGCTGATATTTGAGGGGGAACTACATACGATTAACCATGGAATTTCAAGAACCTATATTTATAACGGTGTTTCTGTTTGAATAAAATATTTATAAAAAGGTGTATGAGATGGGGGGATTTTCTTCTCCCAGAAAGATGTCACCATGGAGAATTTGACCATAAATGATGTATGGAGTAGAGTCCATAAGATCAATATTAGTACTAATTTGAGAAGGGCAGTCGAAGTATTGGTCACCTTCTGATTTAGTTAAAGTGTTTATGGACCCTTAAAGTGTTTTTGATACGCGTCAAATGGATTCAAGGGAACTGGAATTGAAAAGATTAAGGATATGAGCCTCATTATACATCATGGGTGAAACATGGTGGCTTTAATTTTTGGGTTTAATAGGGTTATGATCCTATTGCATGATGGTTTTTAAAATATATTGATAAACCCATGGTGGTTAATGGAAATTAGACTGATCATGATAAGCTTCTCTAGTAATTTAGTGTGATTTTATGTTATTGGAAGGAAGATAATCCTGTCTATCAGTGGTAGCTGAAATATGTTGGGAAAACCTTGATGAAGAGGGTCTATGATCATAGTTAAAATATTCATTCCCTCTAGGAATATGTTGAAAAACCTATAAATGGGGTAGGGGTTGTGAAACTTTTCCTTTATAGAATACGAAATATAATAGTTCATTCACTCATCAGATAATGTATGGATATGAGGATAGCTTCTATAAGATGCTTGAATATACTGAGTAGCTTCATTTTCAAGGATATAAGCTAGTCTAGTTCAATTTAATTATGCAACTATAATTGTTTTTATAGGAATGTATGATTTTTTTGACAAATGATCCAAACTGAGCTGGTGATCCCTAGTGTGAATAGTTATATATGAATGGTGTTGTGCCTTTATAGTATGATGCCGATTTTTTCATGAGGACCATGAAACTATCCTAAGTAATGTGCCAATTTGATTTGGAGAGACCAATTTTGAACTAGGACATGATGCTGGTCTTGTGCATTTTAAGTATGCCAGTGGAATTTTTCAATAAGAATGTATGCCTATCATAAGGCATGTGAAAAACTAAGTATGTCAGCCCTAATTATAATGGGCATATGAGCATATTAATGTGCCTCATCCTTTTCCAAAATATATCAATAATCCTATTGGATAAGAGAAATAATGTGTGCTTTCTCTAGAGTGGCCACCTATTCATACTGATCATGATGATATGCTTCTCTTGCTATTGGGAGAAGATTATGTTTTTATCCATATATCTAAAATGCTGGAGTTTGTTCTTTGAAACCATATTCTGTATAATTTAGGATAACTTGTATAATTTTATTTGAATATAAATAAACTTGTTATCACATCATGATTGTGCTTCCTCGTAAAATAATTTGTGATAATATTTTTAGAGTTTTTGTTGTGTTGAAAGGTCATGCATGTTTCCATATATGATTTTAAACAAGATGTTCCAGGATAATATTATTAAATATATGTTCTATATTCAGATAAAATATTTTTTGGGACACATATGATATATGTTATCAGGGGTGGTGACACATACGAATTTCAATCACCTTCTCATGGTGTATTCCATTGGTAATATCTAGTGTAGGATATTATGATAATGAGATCTTCTATTAGGAAATCCACATTTATATGTATTATTGGATTATGCTATCTGTAGAAAAGTGTATTGATCCTTATAATTTATGATTATTATAATTAATGAGTATTATAAGTCATGTACTTTGATGTATTGATGAAAACCATGATGAAATATGTATGCGGTAAGGTAGGATAGATTGGGTGAATCTTGATTAATATTTCATTAATGATTAATGTGAGAAAGGTTTTGTACCTTATGTTCTTTAATAGAAGTTGATATCTATGTCCCTTTTATAGAAATTTTATAGCATAAATTAATCCATGTCCATGGAGTTCTATAAGAAATTTTGATTTCTAGAATGTCAATGAAGGATACATAGATCATAGAGGTTGATTTCACCAGAATTAAATCTTCTTGATTATAGATATCATAATAAATAGATTGTATTCCATATTAAGAGTTTGTATGAGGTATTATATGATTCTGGCATTAACATCATTGTCCATGGGTACCTTGGCATGTTGCATGGTGATAACCTTGGACTATATGTTGTTTCACCTAATCACACTGAGAAAAAGTCCTTGATATCCACAAACTAAATGTATCCACACTCTCAATTAAATAATATATTATTATTTATTATTTAATAATTTCAATAAATATTATTCCTATAAAGGTTTTAATAATTATTAAGGTTTTCTTGATTGTATATATTCTATCACTATTTATTAGAGAAAATATTAAGTTACTAGAATACATTACAAATATTTATTTTCTATTTAGTGAATATAATATTTACTTATGTATGTGAAATTAATGTAATTATTTTTTATTAACTAAAAAGTCATTATTCAAGGCCCAAAAATATCATGGAGGAATGGAGGACCGAGTTTAATGGTCCGTTGATAAATAATATATATTGAATATTATTTGAATAAATCGTAATTAATTTAATTCACGTGTTTAGTGAATGTTAAGAAAAAATAATAGTATTTTAATTATTATAATAGAAATGTGTATCCACATGGATTACCCTAATAATAAAGATTGCATGTGGAATTGATATTTTCTACATATAGTGGTATATAAACCAAATTATATTTTTTTCTTAAGAGAGCCAATTATTTTTTTTCTGCACAAAAAAATCTGAAGAGAATCATCTAAAGTACCTTGAGAACTCCATATACAAGAATGTTGACATGAACAAAGAGAAATCCTCCTCCCCCACCACTCACAAGTCAATAGAGACTGAAGAGAATCCATTATTGAAGTTTTTTTATCGACGATCAAAGGCAAATGATACAAGCATTAGGATATGCTATGGTAGCTTCTGAAGATTCCTACAATAAAATTTAAAGGTTCATGGAGCACGTGTGGATCACCACTAGAATTAATATATTATTGATTCCTATAATTAAATAATGGTATGATGTAGTGAACTTTTCATATTCTAGAATTAATAAATAAATTATTTTAAGGTAAATCTTAATTACATAAATTAATTATATATAATATACGATGATCATGTTCTTGGTTATGGTGTTTATCCAATTTTATATTGTTAGATTCAATTCCATTTATTATAGAATTTATTCCCATGTAATTATCAATTAATCATCGATCATGAAAAAAATAATGGTTAGGAATTCCCCATCTGATGCTTCTACTATGACCAAAATTTTGAATTGGTATCTGATATGTCTAATAATTTAAAAAAAATCATGGATTGATTTATAATTTTTTAATTAGTTTTGAATTAAAATTTAGTCTTCCTTTAATCAAAATTAGGGGATCTGATTTATTCCTCTTATTCTATTTTAATGAAAATCAAATTGATTAATTTTAGGAATTAAAAGAATTCAAATATATTATCTGGACGTGCCATGGAGTTAGTCCAGACAACACAAAAGTACAATCATATAACCCAGAGGTACATTCCATGTACTAGTGTTTAATGAAATACTAATTAATTCTAAACTAAAATAAGTTGAGTTCATTTATTACATGCGATGAGTTTATTTACACACCAAGTGTTCACAAGGACAGCATAACACATGGCCATCCAATGTACACATCAAGGAACTTATTTACACATCATGTATCATATGTATCCCATGTAAAAACCTTGTACCCCAATTTATCCATGGCATGAACACACAGTAAGTCCCTAGGTGTCTAACACAGATAGACGGAGAGAATATAAATGCCTTGAAATTTTAGAAATGTACATATAATTGAAATTTATTTTACTATACTATGAAATCATTATCAAAATGTGTTTTGTGTGGACATTAAGTTGATAATACACAACATGTGTTGGGTTATATATATATTTATTATTTTATAATTTATTTATTCATAATTTTTGGATTTACATATCTTTTATAAGTCATATTAATTTATTTTCTCTATATGCATTCAATCATAACACGTTACATAAATTCCATGTGTTCCATTTGGATATTAAGTGAATATTACAAGCCTTGAAGATATGTGATAATTCATGTATGTCACATGTCCCAAGAATAAATATTATATAGGAATAATACATGTTGGGTACTACAAATGAGTACTCATTATGTTTCCTCTAAGGTAATTTTTTCTACAGTTAATTTCAATTCAATTTATTTAATTTTTTTATAAATTATTATGGATGAAAAGCTCATTATTTTTTTATGAGAACTAAAGTAAAATAATTGATCAATTAAAGAAGTTAATTAATTTATTTAGTCATGATTTATCTTTATTAGGAATGATTATAATTGAATGTAAATTTTATTAAATGTTTGATTCATTGCATCTATGTGGATAATCATGATTTTATGTTGGAGCATTGTATGTTATTATTTTCATTTAATTTATTAACAAAATTTAATTTTTTTTCCTATGTGTCATCTTTCCTCTCATTTTGTAAGGGACTGCATGCCCATGGATTCTTTAAAAAAAACATTAACCAATATTTTCGTTCCCTCACATTAATGTGTGTAAATTCAAATATAATGGATGGAACTCCCATGTTAGTGGCGGAATTTCAAGTTAATACTCACAGAATAAAATTTAAGAGATATATGTAGGTGTAATGGTGTAAAGATAAAACATGAACAAAAAACGGTTCAATGTGTTCTTCCCAAGGTCATTGGTTAGTTTATCATCCTCTAGATAAACTAACCATTAGTAAGAACTTTTGATTAGACCACTTTATTATTTTATTTCTATCAATATTCATGGTTATTTCAATATGGATTTCTTTTTTTTAATAACATGAATTAATGAATTAACAATTATAAATGATATAACTAAAATAAATTTACATATTTGTAAATATTATCTAATACATGGAAAATCAATTAATTAAATCCACTTAATACTAACAAAAATGCATCAAAGATAATAATCTGATATTTAGGCATAAAGGTAAAATCTCTCAATTATATATATTATGTTGGTATAGCCTTCCAATAATTTATTTAAAATCAAATAGTAGTTTAGAATTCTTGACCAGCCAAATTTGGGGTGCTTTCAGTTATCAAGGAATTATAACATGATGTTTTTGGTTGAATTAACTTTGTTCATATTAATGGCTGACTCCCAAAGTAGGACACAGTGTATATAAGAGGAAAATGCTGAGAAAATCCAATTCAATGATTTTAGGATTAAAGAGTCCAATCATAATATCAAGGAACTGTGGGTTAATATAGTAGGAATTTGGAATACCAACCTAAAAACATTTAAATTTCCTGACCAATATAATTTATGGTGATGAGATGTGGAACATGGATCGTTGTCAATAGAATTTCAAGACAATAGAATATTCTAAAGCTAATAGAGAGTGATATTGTGGTTTGATAAAATAGTGGGAGATTAATAAATATAATCTATATTTATTTTTTGTAAATTTTATCAGATAAAGTACTAGAAATATTAATATATTATTTATATAAACATAAATTAAAATGAAATTAAACATATCACTGCAATCCATACTTGATAAAGATGACCTTATCACCTGCAAAAAATTAACAAGAGTGGAAAAGTCTCTTACGATTTATCTTATTCCATGAAAGGAAATTGTATCTTCTAGAAGAACTTATTTCTACTGTTTTTGGTAATGTGGATAGTGAGGAAGAGCTATCTCTCTATGATAAATATTAGAATAATTTTATAGATGTTCTGTGTTTCTTGTTATGTCTATGATTAATGAGATTCTAAAGCAACTTGAGGACATGTACAATGATGTTCACAAATAGGATATCTCTAAAGAGAGTATCAGATAAAAGAAATATGATAACTCCAATGCTCTATTTACATCTCTATGATTAATGAATTGGCACAATCTAGGCTCCTGTAGTCAATATTATTGGATACATTAAACTCTTAGAGATTAGATAAAATAAATTACCTGATGATTTTCATATAGATCTCATATATTCCTCACTAGAAAATTCCGTCTCCAATTTCATTAGTAATTATACTATGATAAATAATCAGATTAGTCTTTTAGAACATCATTCCTTAATTCACCAAGTGGAAAAGGATATGGGGTGTGATAAACTTATGGCCATTATGGTGAATAATAAATGAAGGAAGAAGTATAAGGGGACCAAGACTCATAACAAGTAAAAATCACCCGAGAACCATCATTATCATAAGAGGAATAACCAATGGTAGCGTAAGGAAAATGAGGTGGTATGGTTTTCATGTGGAAAGAAATACTACTAAAATAAGAACTAAACCTAGAAGAAATGGGATGCTATGTTTGATTTTTTATCGACTATATTATTTAAATATATAAAAATTGGGTACTATACACATCATGTGGTTCTCACATTTGAATCCAATTTCAGAAAAAATTATACCACAAAATATTTAAAGGGGAGTGGTGGATTTGTGAGCTACTAATGTGGTGAGGATGGCTTCTTCATCCATTATTTACTACCACCATTCATTTCCAAAAATAATTATATTAGTTTTAAGTGATCGATAAAATTTACCAATTTTTACTAAGAACATATTTTCCTTATCATGCTTAGATGAAAACGAATTTCTTTTAATGTTTGGAAATAAAATTGTCTCTCTTATAAAGGAAACATATTTTATAGTACATAACCTTTAAATAATTTATTTTATGTATTAAATTATAAAAACAACATATCTAAAATAGATAATGAATCATGGTCACATTCCTCATATAACACTAAACTATGGAATCAATATCTTGTTCTTGTGAATTATAAATAATTCACATGGTTTTTCCAAGAAGGTTATTTAGACTCTTGTGATAAATCAACATAAAATAGATCATTATTATTTATAAGGAAAAATGGACAAACCATCATACAATGGATAGGGTGAAAGGGCCATAATTCTTTTAGTATTAGTACACACTGATGTGTGTGGAACATATCCAGTCGAAGGTAGAGGTGGGTATTCTTACGTCATAACTTCCACCGCTGACTTGAGTAGATAAAACTATGTCAACATGATGTGGTATAATATGGAGTACATTGTCAAATTAGTTAAATTAAACAATTAAGTTGAGAATCAACTGGTAAATAAGATATAAATATCTAATAAGATTGAGGTGTTGAATATCATAACCAATAGTTTTTTAACAATTTATGGGAGTTTATGATTCTTTCTCAAATATCTTTACCTTACATACCAAAATGGAACTTTGTGTGTGAAAGGGGGAACTGTACCATGTTATATATTTTAATTTTGATGATGAGTCATGTAAATATTCCATTATCCATTTATAGATATTCATTACAAACTACAACATACAAACTAAACCGAGTACAAACTAAAGTGGAAAATAGAATACCTATATGTAATGGAGTGGAAAGAAACTCATTTTTTTCATATGCATGTATGGGGTTGCATGGTGTTTGTTAAGTCATTTTCAAGAAAAAACTTGCACCCTTGGAAAAAATTTGTTTCTTTATAAGATATCCAAATAAAACAAAGATATACCACATATACAACCCCTTAGATAAGAAATTGACTATTTCTAGACAAGCCATATTTCTTAAGAGGATCACACACTCAAAATGAATATTAGGAGAAGGATTTAATTTGATGAAGTTGATGCCCAAGATACACAAGCGTTGATATAGGAACAAATTCTACAGGTCCCCTAGAAGATGTAGTTAACGAAACACATGTACTCTATATGAACACTAGAGAGATAAGAGAAACTAAGATATATAATATTCTAGTATTTTAAGTTGTTAAATCAATATTGGTTGAAGATGATGATCCTATCTCCTACAAAGAGGTAGTATAGAGATCAGAAGCTGTAGGATGTCAAGAAGCCAAGAATTATGGAATGAAATCCATGTATTAGAACCAAGTTTGGGTTCTGGTCAATGTCCATGTTGATGTAAATCAAATGGGGTTAAAATGGTTTTTTAAAGGCAAAATAGACATGGATGGTATGTTATATTCATATACAGAAAGGGTAGTGGATAAAGGGTTTAAACAACATCAAGTAATTGACTATCATGTAACCTATTCACTCATTTGTATGTTTATATCTACCATAATTATACTTGTTATAGAATATTAACATGACTATGAAATTTTAATGATGTACCTGAAAAATGTTTTCCTTAACAGGAACCTTTATGATGATGTCTATATGGAACAACTATAAGTGTTTGTTACTCTATGTAATTCCAAAAATATTAGTAAGTTGTAGAGATCCATTTATGTATTGAAGCAAGATTCTACGTCATCAATCATTAAATTCGATGAAGCTCTAAAATAATTTGGTTTTATTAAAAATGAATATGGGTGAAGTGTTTACAATATTATTAATTGGAACGTGTTGATTATCCTAGTAGAATATGTTGATGAAAAATTACATAATGGAGATTCCAGACCAGTGTTAAAGGACATAAATGACTTATTAAAAACCATTTTCTCCTTGAAGAACAGAATTGATGGAGCATATATTTTTTGGATCATGTTAGTTCATGATTGTAGGGACCCGAAGATTAATGTACAAAGACATTACATTAGTTTTGCGGAATACTTAGTACATAACAAAAACACACACACAAGGACCGTAATAGTTTAGTGTCTTTGGAAACTCGGAATATAATCTTATAATCGTGGTGAAAGATCTTCAACATCTCCCATAAAGATATTCTTCTTTTTTTTAAACCTAAATCCTTTCTTTATATCCTGGGGAAAAGAAAACATAAAAGGGTGAGCTCAAATGCTCAGTAAGGGTAAAAAAAGAAATATCAATCACATCATATTCATAAGAACATAACATTTTGGAAATCTTAACCTACAAAAGAGAGAATAATTTCATAACATGGGATAAATCATAGTAGTGAAATGAAATCCCAATAATCATAACTTAAAACATGAAACTTTGTGGCATACACACATAATCATAGAGAATCAAATCTTATTAGTCAGGACTCATTGCCAAGACTATCTTAGTGGACAAAGTCCATTTCTGAACTGAGTCACCCTCATTTCAGTCCTGTTTCACTGAACTGGTATAACCTAACGTTCCAGCCATGTCTATCTCATGAGATATAAAATCTTTACCCAATGCATTGGAGGGAGATATAGGTCCCACAAATATCATAATGATACCATTATTATGTGTGCCACAAATTCATAAATCATACATCATTGCATAACCCATGTGATAAAAATGGGCATCTTAAACAACGTGACATCATAAAACGATTCTTATAAGATAAAGGAATTCATAAAAATATAATTCCATCACAACATAATCATATCCATGTAATAATAGTGATAAAAACAGAACCCTTTATTATCTTAGATGGAAAATAATTTTGATAAAACACTTGAACTCCATTCTTGAGGAAAATATCCTTTCTCCATTCTTAACATGTCATACAATCTAAACTAAAAGAATTTGATTAAAAATAAACTTGAAAACTTTTCAAGGAAGATTCTTGGAAATAATGTTTTAAAAATCAATTCATGCCGTATAAGTTAAAAAAACATTCTTCGTACTTTTGTCGGAAAAGTCAAAAAGTACCTCGTACAAAAAACGACAAAATATTCCTTTCATATCTTATACTAAAAACTCACTGAAGGGTAAAATTGGATTTAAACAATTGTAGGTGGTTGGAAATAATATTACATATTGAGGAAACATGGATGTGGATGATAAAATACACCCCAGTAAAATCCAAAGTATAAACAATCTTGGATAAAAATGAGATTGTGATATTTCCCTTACCTTAGGTCCGACTTGCTTTGTAAGTGTCCGAAACTCCTGTATAATGATTTAAATAATGTTATTGACTTATTACAGAATCTAACTCATTGTTATGATATCATATATGGTTAACTTATGACTTTATTTTACCCGTTCTCATGTAAAAGAGCGTTTTGGGTAAAATCATTTCATTTGTCGTCTGTGTTTTGACTTGTAATTATTCATATGATTACTTAGATCATGATTACTTAATTACAGAATATAAAACATGATTTATATATAATATATATTTAGAATATACATATATATAATATATTAGTAAATGGAAAGAAACACACCGTTCATGGAGACGGTAGGCCGTACATACGCATGAATGTTGTTTTCGTTTCCTTATTGAGTTGAATGGAATTAAGTAGATGACATACATATATATACACATAAATCCAGTATCATTATTATTTCATATATTTCATGATTACTTATTATATATACTTTATAATCATTCATGAATGGTTAATGTGGAGAATGAATCTCATCGCGTCGTGGAGACGGTAGTCCGTACGTACGCACGAGCGATGATATCGTTCTCATGATCGTGGAATTGTATTTGAGTATATGTATACTATTTCAGAATCAATATCACTTTAAAATAATCATATATAGTTATTATTTACACCATTATACCCATCCAAGTAAGGTGGTGGTGGAAAATAGATTACACCACGGCGTGGAGACGATATTCCGTATGTACGCACGTGCGGTGATTTATTTTTCCGTAGGATGGATAGATGTTTAAATAGGGTTGTTTCATACATATAATAACATATCAGTATATGAGTGATACTGATGTTATTACTTCATAATGAAACAACTAAATAAGAAGAAGTGGAAGAAGAAATAAAGATGAAAGAATCGGTAACGGACATTACCTCTTCTTTGAAGTGCTTCTTTGAGATCTCATTTTAGGGCACTAAAATTGGTCTTTGAGGAAGACCAGAACCTCTAAGATGTTGGTAGGGAAGTGGAGAATATAATTTGGCAGGGTTTTTCTGAGCTTGAGGGCTCAAATTGGTGTGAGAAAGAGGGGGAGGAGGTGCCCTTTTATAAGGGAGGAGAGTGGCACCTTTGGAATAACTAAAAATATTATTTTATTATAAAGACATATTCGGTTTTAAATAGCTCAAAATTGATTTATTTAGAAGCTAAGGTGGGGTTGGGTCGAAATAATATCATCCAATAGAATTTAGACAAGTTTAGGTTCCTATTTTAACCTTATCATTTAGATTTAACATTAAGTTAAATAATTTTACTTTTACCGTGTCTTCTTGTGTTCTTATACTATAAGGTTAGTAAACATACAATAAGAATCCAAAAGAACCCCAAGTTGTTTATTATTAATATATATAAACTTATCTATGTCATTTGGCCGATCCTTAGATTTTTATGAATACAATAACAATTAATAATATAATATATGTTTTAAAAACTATTTTTGGTCAATTTTGACACTATTTAGTAATTGATTTTTTTGAAAATTATAACAGAATTATTAGTTCGAATAAAGTTTATTAAATCAATAATAACATGTCATAATAACCTATAAAATTAGTTTAATTCATAAAAAGTATCAAATTATATTTATTTGGGTATTTATAACATCAATTATGTCAATATTTCATTAATAAGATAATTACTGCATCATCTTTGTGTCATAAATAAATTAACTTATTTAATGTCTAAAAATTACAAATAAAATATAATTATGTAGGAAATTTTTTTATTTTTCTAATGAATATTTATAGTCGAATTTATCATATGTATAACCATATATTAAAAATGATTTAGTTATTAAACTTTGATTTTAACTATTTTAACCCTTCTTTAAATAAATTAATAATAAATGTCCTAATCTAATCCAAGTGGGCCTAAATGGTCATAGTTTATTCCTAAGGTTGTTTTTGGTTGAATTACACTTATCCAATAGAATTTGGACATGTGTTATGGTAATAATAATATCATTTTTACCCTTAATTACCCTATTTACTTTTAACCGTGGTAAAAAAACGTAAAAAGTTACTATTCACCAAAAATTATTTTCATCTCATTGAACAACATTTTACTTTCTGACATCAACTGTGTCTCTTAGATTTTATAAATTCTACTAACAGAAGCGGTAAAATTAAGTTTTATGAAAAATTCAGTTTTTTTAACTACCACTTAGTGGTTTCACTATTCATCAAAAAATGAAAGTTTGCAGAAAAATACAAAAAATTAGACCTAAGCTATATTTGATATTATTAATTCAAAAAATGATAACTATTTTATCAAATTCAAAACATATCAGCTACATTAACTAATTTAAAAATTAATTCCCGTCGTCAAAACAAATAGCGTGTTTTTAAGAGATAATAACTATCAAAAGATTGACACTTGTTTATAACTGGTTTAAACGTGAAATTACATCCAATGAACAACATTGTATTAAATTGTAAAAATATATTCTAAATATAATTTAAAACCACTCAAATTAATAATTTATCACTATGAATTATTTCTATTAAAAAAGTTTTTAATTAAAATTTAGTAATTTTCACTGTTCATCGGAAAATGAAAGTTATCCAAAAAGTACCAAAATTTCACCTTAAGCTAAATTCGATACTCCGAATCCAAAAATGAAGTCCATTTTGAGAGGTAAAATTTTTAAAATTTTAAAAGGTGGTTATTACTATTCATAACGGCTAGTTTTAATAATATTTTAATAGCATATTGTTGTTTAGTGAAACTCGGTATTGCGTACTACACACGCTATCGAGGAAGGTCGTGATTGCGTGTAATGCAAGGCAAGTAAAGGAAGCGTGTTGAGCAAGCTCCTTTTGGTGTAGCGTACAACACAAGATATTAATGAAATTAAAAAAAATATTTTTTTATAAAATCTCAGGCTGTTACATTCTACCCCCCTTAAAATGAATTTCGCCCTCGAAATTCTTTGGGTTATAAATGGTTTACTACTCGAAAGTTTCTTTAATAGAAACCCACATCGTAAAAAGGAATACCAAAACTTGGATTTAAAAACTAAAGTATGAAATGTAACAATTACCCAAATAAACTAATCACTGGGCTTCCACATAGGTGTAAATATGGATATGAAAGAGAAATCTAACCATCATCTTCTGATGGAGAGTGATAGTGAACATGGCTATGGAAAAGGCAGTAATCACAAAGCCATAAATTTGTTTCGATCTCAGGTACCATCTGATTCATTAGATATAAGATCACTAGGACAACATTTTTGGTTTTCAAGATCATTTCACTAATGTTTATGAAATTAGAAGAAATACTTTCATGATTTAGGTATAGTCTCACCGTTTGTCGTTCTTTGGACAATTTCCACTTCATCTCTTAAAGAAATGAAGTTGAATTTTTCATTCATGATGTGTTAGCATATCATGTGATAGAATGATGGGTCATTCCGTCTGTCTCAAACAAAAGGTTAAAAAAGTTATCAAAAAATACATAAGTCCATATATAGTGAGATTAGTCATATATAGTTCCTAAAATGAACTTATACTTCATATATCATACTGATTAATATAATAAAACTAGTTTCTACTAAACAGGGACTTTCTGTAGGCCAGTGGTAGGTGATAAAGGCCAGTTGCACTTCGGTTGTGGGTTCGATTCCCACAACCTTTTCCGACGCAATGGGCTGTCGCCCGTCCTGCAGGTTGTTCTTTTTCTAAAACTACATTACTATAACATCACATAAATAATATAAAAAATGTTCTATCCTTAAAAATACTAACTTATGGCTAACATAATCCATTCCAATCATTAGGCTTATCTAAAATACATTGGTCCAAGCTCATATTATAAAGAAAACGATAACTTGAAATGTCGTCAACCAAGCATGTGAATACCATCATTTAACCCACATATATCTTGTTGGTCACATTCCAATCATGTGAATACCTTAATGATGTATTCTCTTGAAAAATGAATACCCATTAAACCTTAGTGAAAACATGAATGCTTTCAAAAGTTAACTCTTTCCACATACCAAAATCCAAAAATTCTATATACTCAAACCATGATATATCCTTCTCCTTATATCAGTCATGATCTCATGATTACTATCAAACATTTAATTTTCTCCTTATCCCTTCATTATGCGCATATCATCTACATTCCAAAAATATATGAATAACATTTCATGGATACTGGCAACATTAATCATACACTTTCAAAACTCAAGGAAAGACAACAATGTAACAATCCTTAGATGTCTCTTTATTCCATAGTACTATGAGATTACTTATACAACATTACACATGATAAACATGTAATCATTCCACTACATTCTTAAACCATTGACCGAGGCTCAACAATTCTTTCATCTCACATATCATTTGTAGTCTCTTCATCATCATCCACATAAATACTACCCATACGACCATACTGATTCTCTTCATTAGACTTTCCCTTAGTGAATTGGTTTTCATAATGCCTGTACATTCAACATTTAAAACATTTAACCATTGTTGATGTCGTAGAAATACCATTATCCTCATCCCTGGTGTTAACTGAACATTTTCCTTTGCACTTACTGGCTTTGTGTCCTTCTTTTCCACACCCAAAGAATCTTCCAGTTCCTTTGAAACATTCTCCTTGATGCCTCTTCCCACATGATTTACATAGGGGAAATTGAACTTTCTTTCCTCTATGATCATCATGAAACTCCATCTTTCTCTTATTAGCCGAGTCAGGAAACTTACCAAATCTTACTTTATTGATCATATTATGAGATTGCTGATTCGGCATAATAATGATGTTTGGACTTCCAAATCCCATTTCATTTGGTTTCTCATGAAGAATATAATTCCATTGTCCATCATATCCTCCATTATCGTGAATCATCTTGTTTCCAGCCATTTTCTAAAACCCAAAAAGAATAGTGTGAGAGGAAAAAATCATAATAAAGGGGGAGTAACTTCAATATCTAACATATTTGGTTTAATCTAATATCGTTACCATAGTTCTAGGACTATATCCTATACGTATACTTATCCTTAGGGACATCCCTATAAATACCTTAGAAATATATCTAGGGATCTCACTAACGTTTTCACATCCTAGTTTCCAAAGGTTGACTAAACTTTTGCTCTCATACCAACTGTAGAGACTCAAAGCTTAACATACAAAGACATTACATTACTTTTGAGGAATACATAGTACATAACAAAAACACATACACAAGGACCGTAATAGTTTAGTGTCTTTGGAAACTCAGAATATAATATTCAAATCGTGGTGAAAGATCTTCAACATCTCCCATAAAGATATTCTTGTTTTTTTAAACCTAAATCCTTTCTTTATATCCTGGGGAAAAGAAAACATAAAAGGGTGAGCTCAAATGCTCAGTAAGGGTAAACAAAAGAAATATCAATCACATCATATTCATAAGAACATAACATTTTGGAAATCATAACCTGCAAAAGAGAGAATAATTTCATAACACGGGATAAATCATAGTAGTCAAATAAAATCCCAATAATCATAACATAAAACATGAAACTTTGTGGCATACACACATTATCATAGAGAATCATATCTTATTAGTCAGGAGTCATTGCCAAGACTATCTTAGTGGACAAAGTCTATTTCTGAACCGAGTCACCCTCGTTTCAGTTCTGTTTCACTGAACTGGTATAACCTACTGTTCCAGCCATGTCTATCTCATGAGATATAAAATCGTTACCCAATGCATTGGAGGGAGATATAGGTCCCACCCATATCATAATGATACCATTCTTATGTGTGCCACAAATTTATAAATCATACATCATTGCATAACCCATGTGATAAAAATGGGAATCTTAAACATCGTGACATCATAACACAATTCTTATAAGATAAAGGAATTCATAAAAATATAATTCCATAACAAAATAATCAGATCAATGTAATAATATGGATAAAAACAGAACCCTTTATTATCTTATATGGAAAATAATTTTGATAAAACACTTGAACTCCATTCTTGAGGAAAATATCCTGTCTGCTTCAAAATCATTTTTCCTTTCTTAACATGTCGTACAATTCTAAACTAAAATAATTTGATTAAAAATAAACATGAAAACTTGAAAAGGAAGCTTCTTGGAAATAATGGTTTTAAAATCCATTCATTCCATATAAGTTAAAAAAACATTCTTCGTACTTTTTTCGGAAAAGTCAAAAAGTACCTCGTACGAAAAATGACAAAAGATTCATTTCATATATTTTACTAAAAACTCACCGAAGGGTAAAATTGGATTTAAACAATTTTATGTGGATGGAAATAATATTACATATTGAGGAAACATGGATGTGGATGATAAAATACACCCCAGTAAAATCCGAAGTATAAACAATCTCAGATAAAAATGAGATTGTGATATTTCCCTTACATTAGGTCCGACTTGCTTTGTAAGTTTCCGAACCTCCTGTATAATGATTTAAATAATGTTATTGACTTATTACAGAATCATACTCATTGTTATGATATCATATATGGTTCACTTATGACTTTATTTTACCCATTGAGTGTTTTGGGTAAAATCGTTTCATTTGTCGTCCGTGTTTTGACTTGTAATTATTCATATGATTATATAGATCATGATTACTTAATTACCGAATATTAAACATTATTTATATATAATATATATTAATAATATACATATATATAATAGATTAGTAAATGCAAAGAAATATACCGTTCATGGAGACGGTAGGCCGGGCATACACATGAACGTTGTTTTCGTTTCCTTATTGAGTTGAATGGAATTAAGTATATGACATACATATATATACACATAAATCCAGTATCATTATTATGTCATATATTTCATGATTACTTATTATATATACTTTATAATCATTCATGAATGGTTAATGTGGAGAATGAATCTCATCGCGTCGTGGAGATAGTAGTCCGTACGTATGCACGAGCGAGGATATCATTCTCATGATCGTGGAATTGTATTGGAGTATATGTATACTATTTCAAAATCAATATGACTTTATAATAATAATATATAGTTATTATGTACACCATTATACCCATCCAAGTAAGGTGGTGGTGGAAAATAGATTACACCACGGCGTGGAGATGGTATTCCGTACGTACGCACGCGCGGTGATTTCTTTATCCGTAGGATGGATAGATGGTGAAATAGGGTTGTTTCATAATTATAATAACATATCTGTATATGAGTTATACTGATGTTATTGCTCCATAATGAAACAACTAAATAAGAATATGTGGAAGAGGAAATAAAGATGAAAGAATCAGTAACAGACATTACCTCTTATTTGAAGTGCTTCTTTGAGATCTCCTTTTAGGGCACTATAATTGGTCTTTGAGGAAGACCAGAACATCTAGGATGTTGGTAGGGAAGTGGAGAATAGAATTTTTCAGGGTTTGGCAGATCTTGAGGGCACAAATTGGTGTGAGAAAGAGGAGGAGGAGGTGCCCTTTTATAAGGGAGGAGAGGGGCACCTTTGGAATAACTAAAAATATTATTTTATTATAAATACATATTCGGTTTTAAATAGCTCCAAATTGATTTATTTTGAAGCTAAGGTGGGGTTGGGTCGAAATAATATCATAAAATATAATTTAGACAAGTTTAGGTTCCTATTTTAACCTTATCATTTAGATTTAACATTAAGTTAAATAATTATACTTTTACCGTGTCTTCTTGTGTTCTTATACTATAAGGTTAATAAACATACTATAAGAAGACAAAAGAACCCCAAGTTGTTTATTATTAATATATATAACATTATATAAGTCATTTGTCCGATCATTAGGTTTTTAGGAATAAAATAACAATTAATAATATAATATTTGTTTTTAAAACTATTTTATGTCAATTTTGACACTATTTAGTAATTGATTTATTTGAAAATTATAACAGAATTATTAGTTCAAAAAAAAAATTATTCAATAAATACTAACATTGCGTATTAACCTATAAAATTAGTTGAATTCATAAAAAGTCTTAAATTATATTTATTTGGGTATTTATAAAATCAATTATGTCAATATTTCATTAATAAGATAATTACTACATCATCGTTGTGTCATAAATAAATTAACGTATTTAAAGTCTAAAAACTACAAATAAAATATCTTTATGTATGAAATCGTTTTATATTTCTAATGAATATTTATAGTCGAATTTATCTTATGTATAACCCTATATTAAAAATGATTTAGTTATTAAACTTTGATTTTAACTATTTTAACCCTTCTTTAAATAAATTAATAATAAATGTCCTAATCTAATCCAAGTGGGAATAAATGGTCATATTTTATTCCTAAGTTTATTTTTGGTCGAATTCCACTTATCCAATAGAATTAGGACATGTGTTATGGTAATAATAATATCATTTTTACCCATAATTACCCTATTTACTTTTAACTGCGGTAAAAAAGTAAAAAGTTACTATTCGCCAAAAATTATTTTCACCTCATTGAACCAAATTTTACTTATTGACATCAACCATGTATCTTGGATTTTCTAAATTCTACTAACAGAAGCGGTAAAATAATGTTTTATGAAAAATTCAGTTTTTTTAACTACCACTTAGTGGTTTCACTATTCATCAAAAAATGAAAGTTTCTAGAAAAATACCAAAAATTAGACCTAAGCTATATTTGATATTATGAATTCAAAAATGATGACTATTTTATCAAATTCAAAACATATCAGCTACATTAACTAATTTAAAAAGTAATTCCCGTCGTCAAAACAAATAGCGTGTTTTTAAGAGATAATAACTATCAAAAGATTGACACTTGTTTATAACTGGTTTAAATGTGAAATTACATCCAATGACCAAAATTGTATTAAATTATAAAAATATATTCTAAATATACTTTAAAACCACTCAAATTAATTATTTATCGCTATTAATTATTTCGATTAAAAAAGTTGTTTTTAATTAAAATTTAGTAATTTTCACTATTCATCAGAAAATGAAAGTTATCCGAAAAGTACCAAAATTTCACCTTAGGCTAAATTCGATACTCCGAATCAAAAAATGAAGTCCATTTTGACAGCAAAAATTTCAAAAAAATTAAAAGGTGGTTATTACTATTCATAACGGCTAGTTTTAATAATATTTTAATAGCATATCGTTGTTTAGTGAAACTCGGTATTGCGTACTACACACGCTATCAAGGAAGGTCGCGATTACGTGTAATGAAAGGAAAGTCAAGGATGCGTGTTGAGCAAGCTCCTTTTGGTGTACCATACAACACAAGATATTAATGAAATTAAAAAGAATATTTTTTTTATAAAATCTCGGGCTGTTACATTCTACCCCCCTTAAAATGAATTTTGCCCTCAAAATTCTTCGGGGTTATAAATGGTTTACTACTCGAAAGTTTATTTAATAGAAACCCACATCATAAAAAGGAATACTAAAACTTGGCTTTAAAAACTAAAGTATGAAATGTAACGATTACCCAAATAAACTAATCACTGGGTTTCCACATAGGTGTAAATATGGATATGGAAGAGAAATCTAACCATCATGTTCTGATGGAGAGTGATAGAGAACATGGATATGGAAAAGCCAGCAATCAAAAAGCCATAAATTTGTGACGATCTCAGGTACCATCTGATTCATCAGATATAAGAGCACTGGGACAACATTTTTGGTTTTCAAGATCATTTCTCTAAAGTTGATGAAATTAGAATAAATACTTTTGTGATTTAGGTATAGTCTCACCGTTTGTTGTTCTTTGGACAATTTCCACTTCATCCCTTAAAGAAATGAAGTTGAATTTTTCATTCGCGATGTGTTAGTAGATCATGTGATAGAATGATGGGTCATTCCATCTGTCTCAAACAAAAAGGTTAAAAAAGTTATCAAAAAATACATAAGTCCATCTATAGTAAGATTAATCATATATAGTTCCTAAAATGAACTTATACTTCATATATCATACTACTTAATATAATAAAATTAGTTTCTACTAAACAGGGACTTCCTGTAGGCCAGTGGTAGGAGATAAATGCCAGTCGCACTTCGGTTGTGGGTTCGATTCCCACAGCCTTTTCCGACGCGATGGGCTGTCGCCCGTCCTGCAGGTTGTTCTTTTTCTAAAACTACATTACTATAACATCACATAAATAATATCAAAAAAAGTTCTATCCTTAAATAATACTAACTTATGGTTAACATAATCCATTCCAATCTTTAGGCTTATCTAAAATACTTCGGTCCAAGCTCATAGTTTAAAGAAAACGATAACTTGAAATGTCATCAACCAAGCATGTGATTACCATCATTTATCCCCCATATATCTTGTTGGTCACATTCCAATCATGTGAATACCTTAATGATGTATTCTCTTAAAAAATGAATACCCATTAAACCTTAGTGAAAACATGAATGCTGTCAAAAGTTTACTCTTTCCACATACCAAAATCCAAAAATTCTATATACTCAAACCATGATGTAACCTTCTCCTTATATCAGTCATGAGCTCATGATTACTATCAAACATTTAATTTTATCCTTATCCCTTCATTATGCACATATCATCTACATTCCAAAAATATCTGAATAACCTTTAATGGATTTTGGTAATATTAATCATACACTTTCAAAACTCAAGGAAAGACAATAGTGTAACAATCCTTAGATGTCTCTTTATTCCATAGTACCATGAGATTACTTATACAACATTACACATGATAAACATGTAATCATTCCACTACATTCTTAAACCATTGACCGAGCTTCAACAATTCTTTCATCTCACATATCATTTATAGTCTCTTCATCATCATCCACATAAATACTACCCATACGACCATACCGATTCTCTTCATTAGACTTTCCCTTAGGGCATTGGTTTGCATAATGCCCGTACATTCCAGATTTAAAACATTTAACCATTGTTGATGTCGTAGCAATACCATTATCCTCATCCCTGGTGTTAACTGAACCTTTTCCTTTTCACTTACTGGCTTTGTGTCCTTCTTTTCCACACCCAAAGCATCTTCCAGTTCCTTTGAAACATTCTCATTGATGCCTGTTCCCACATGATTTACATAGGGGAAATTGAACTTTCTTTCCTCTATGATCATCATGAAACTCCATCTTTCTCTTACTAGCCGAGTCAAGAAACTTACCAAATTTTACTTTATTGATCATATTATGAGATTTCTGATTCGGCATAATAATGATGTTTGGACTTCCAAATCCCATTTCATTTGGTTTGTCATGAAGAATATCATTCCATTGTCCATTATATCCTCCATTATCGTGAATCATCTTGTTTCCAGCCATTTTCTAAAACCCAAAAAGAATAGTGTGAGAGGCCAAAATCATAATAAAGGGGGAGTAACTTCAATATCTAACATATTTGGTTTAATCTAATATCGTTACCATAGTTCTAAGACTATATACTATACATATACTTATCCTTAGGGACATCCCTAGACATACCTTAGAAATATCTATAGGGATCTCACTAACGTTTTCGCATCCTAGTTTCCAAAAGTTGACTAAACTTTTGCTCTCATACCAACTGTAGAGACCCGAAGCTTAACGTACAAATACATTACATTACTTTTGCAGAATACTTAGTACATAACAAAAACACATACACAAGGACCGTAATAGTTTAGGGTCATTGGAAACTCAGAATATAATCTTTTAATTGTGGTGAAAGATCTTCAACATCTCCCACAAAGATATTCTTCTTTTTTTTAAACATAAATCCTTTCTTTATATCCTGGGGAAAAGAAAACATAAAAGGGTGAGCTCAAATTCTCAGTAAGGGTAAACAAAAGAAATATCAATCACATCATATTCATAAGAAAATTACATTTTGGAAATCTTAACCTGTAAAAGGGAGAATAATTTCATAACATGGGATAAATCATAGTAGTGAAATGAAATCCCAATAATCATAACTTAAAACATGAAACTTTGTGGCATACACACATAATCATAGAGAATCATATCTTATTAGTCAAGAATCATTGCCAAGACTATCTTAGTGGACAAAGTCCATTTCTGAACCGAGTCACCCTCATTTCAGTCCTGTTTCACTGAACCGGTATAACCTACCGTTCCAGCCATGTCTATCTCATGAGATATAAAATCTTTACCCAATTTATTGGAGGGAGATATGGGTCCCACCCATCTCATAATGATACCATTCTTATGTGTGCCACAAATTTATAAATCATACATCATTGCATAACCCATGGGATAAAAATGGGAATCTTAAACATCGTGACATCATAAAACAATTCTTATTAGATAAAGGAATTCATAAAAATATAATTCCATCACAACATAATCAGATCAATGTAATAATAGGGATAAAAACAGAACCCTTTATTATCTTAGATGGAAAATAATTTTGATAAAACACTTGAACTCCATTCTTGAGGAAAATATCCTTTCTGCTTCAAAATTTTTTTTCCTTTCTTAACATGTTGTACAATTCTAAACTAAAAGAATTTTATTAATAATAAACTTGAAAACTTGTAAAGGAAGCTTCTTGGAAATAATGTTTTTAAAATCCATTCATGCCATATAAGTTAAAAAAACATTCTTCGTACTTTTGTAGGAAAAGTCAAAACGTACCTTGTACGAAAAACGACAAAAGATTCCTTTCATATCTTTTACTAAAAACTCACCGAAGGGTAAAATTGGATTTAAACAATTGTAGGTGGATGGAAATAATATTAAATATTGAGGAAACATGAATGTGGATGATAAAATACACCCCAGTAAAATCCGAAGTATAAACAATCTCGGATAAAAATGAGATTGTGATATTTCCCTTACCTTAGGTCCGACTTGATTTGTAAGTGTCTGAACCTCCTGTATAATGACTTAAATAATGTTATTGACTTATTACAGAATCATACGCATTGTTATGATATCATATATGGTTCACTTATGACTTTATTTTACCCGTTCTCATGTTAAAGAGTGTTTTGGGTAAAATCGTTTCATTTGTCGTCCGTGTTTCGACTTGTAATTATTCATATGATTACTTAGATCATGATTACTTAATTCCATAATATAAAACATGATTTATATATAATATATATTCAGAATATACATATATATAATAGATCAGTAAATGGAAAGAAATACACCATTCATGGAGACGGTAGGCCGTACGTACGCATGAACGTTGTTTTCGTTTCCTTATTGAGTAGAATGGAATTAAGTAGATGACATACATATATATACACATAAATCTAGTATAATTATTATGTAATATATTTCATTATTACTTATTATATATACTTTATAATCATTCATGAATAGTTAATGTGGAGAATGAATCTCATCGCGTCGTGGAGACGGTAGTCCGTACGTACGCACGAGCGATGATATCGTTCTCATGATCGTGGAATTGTATTGGAGTATATGTATACTATTTCAGAATCAATATCACTTTACAATAATCATATATAGTTATTATGTACAACATTATACCCATCAAAGTAAGGTGGTGGTGGAAAATAGATTACACCACGGCGTGGAGATGGTATTCCGTACGTACGCACGCGCGGTGATTTCTTTTTCCGTAGGATGGATAGATGGTGAAATAGGGTTGTTTCATACTTATAATAACATATCAGTATATTAGTGATACTGGTGTTATTACTTCATAATGAAACAACTAAATAAGAATAATTGGAAGAAGAAATAAAGATGAAAGAATCAGTAACAAACATTACCTCTTCTTTGAAGTGCTTCTTTGAGATCTCCTTTTAGGGCACTAAAATTGGTCTTTGAGGAAGACCAGAACCTCTAGGATGTTGGTAGGGAAGTGGAGAAGAGAATTTGGAAGGGTTTGGCCGAGCTTGAGGGCTCAACTTGGCGTGAGAAAGAGGGGGAGGAGGTGCCCTTTTATAAGGGAGGAGAGGGGCACCTTTGGAATAACTAAAAATATTATTTTATTATAAATACAAATTCAGTTTTAAATAGCTCCAAATTGATTTATTTCGAAGATATGGTGGGGTTGGGTCTAAATCCTCTCATCAAATAGAATTTAGACAAGTTTAGGTTCCTATTTTAACCTTATCATTTATATTTAACATTAAGTTAAATAATTTTACTTTTACCGTGTCTTCTTTTGTTCTTATACTATATTGTTAATAAACTTACTATAAGAAGCCAAACGAACCCCAAGTTGTTTATTATTAATATATATAACCTTATCTAAGTCATTAGGCCGAACCTTAGATTTTTAGGAATAAAATAACAATTAATAATATAATATTTGTTTTAAAAACTATTTTATTCCTAAGGTTGTTTTAGGTCGAATTACACTTATCCAATAGACTTAGGACATGAGTTAGGGTAATAATAATATCATTTTTACCCTTAATTACCCTATTTACTTTTAACCGTGGTAAAAAAAGTAAAAAGTTACTATTCACCAAAAATTATTTTCATCTCATTGAACCAAATTTTACTTACTGACATCAAGCGTATCTCTCGGATTTTCTAAATTCAACTAACAGAAGCGGTAAAATTATTTTTTATGAAAAATTCAGTTTTTTTAACTACCACTTAGTAGTTTCACTATTCATCAAAAAATGAAAGTTTCCAGAAAAATACCAAAAATTAGACCTAAGCTATATTTGATATTATGAATTCAAAAATGATGACTATTTTATCAAATTCAAAACATATCAGCTACATTAACTAATTTAAAAATTAATTCCCGTCGTCAAAACAAATAGCATGTTTTTAAGAGATAATAACTGTCAAAAGATTGACACTTGTTTATAACTTGTTTAAATGTGAAATTACATCCAATGACCAAAATTGTATTAAATTGTAAAAATATATTCTAAATATAATTTAAAACCACACAAATTAATAATTTATCACTATTAATTATTTCGATTAAAAAAGTTGTTTTTAATTAAAATTTAGTAATTTTCACTATTCATCAGAAAATGAAAGTTATCCGAAAAGTACCAAAATTTCTCCTTAGGCTAAATTCGATACTCCGAATCAAAAAATGAAGTCCATTTTGAGAGATAAAATTTCAAAAAAATTAAAAGGTGGTTATTACTATTCATAACGGCTAGTTTTAATAATATTTTAATAGCATATCGTTGTTTAGTGAAACTCGGTATTGCGTACTACACACGCTATCGAGGAAGGTCGCGATTGCGTGTAATGCAAGGAAAGTCAAGGATGCGTGTTAAGCAAGCTCCTTTTGGTGTAGCGTACAACACAAGATATTAATGAAATTAAAAAGAATATTTTTTTATAAAATCTCGGGCTGTTACAATGATAGATCTAAGAGGATACAAGGAATATTTAAAAGTAAATACATTGAAATGTATTAAATAGATTTAGTATGGAAATACCCAAGAGAGGATTGGTTCTAGTGTCACATGGTGTAAATATTTATAAAAATAATTTCTTCATTCACAATAAAAAAAATGAGATAATGAGTAATATCCCACAAGATTAAGTGATAGGATCAACCATATATTTCATGCGATGTACTAGAAATGATGTTACATATACATTGAGAATGGTAGGAATATATCATGATGAACTAGGATAATAACATTAGTATGTTGTTATGGATATCCTTATGTATATAAGAAGAAATAAGGGTATATTCATTGTGTATAGAGGAGAGGAAGGGAAATTTATCAAAGGGTTATACTGATTTTAGATTCTAGATATATCAAAATCAACTAAATTCACAATCAATACTTGTTTTCCATCTCAATGGGAGATCTATGAGATATAATAGTTCCATGCATAAATTTTTGGTTCATTATAAAGATGAGTATGACGGTATTGTGGATTTTAATATATCCAAGGGAGATTTTTGGATTTGAAACGTTTTATAAGAGATTAATTTGGTACTAAGAATTAAAGAATATATCACTGTGTATTGTGATAATAATACTATGGTGGATCTTGAAAAAGAGTCAAGGTCACAATAACGAACAAAGAACATAATCTTGAAGTATCAAAACTTGAGGGATTTTATCAAAGGTATAATATTATAGTAGAAGGATTTATTAAAGAAGAAAACATGGTATCTAAAATGACTAAAGTCCTATCTTAGTGGAATAATGAGTATCATGTGAGAGATAGTAGATTGAAGTTTGTTAACAGTTTTCTCTAGAATAAATGATATTCTGTTGGAGTTTTTGTCATAGAAATAAAATCTTCCTACATTATGATAACTTTTATTCATTTTTGTGAATATTGATAAAATCTTTATCACTTCAATATTTCACTTTTTTGAAACATAGTATGTGATAATGTCAGAAGAGTTGTTTTTAAATTTAACGGTCATATAAGTTCACTAATATGATGAGAAAGAATAAGTTCCACAACATTATTCTTATATATATATATATATTATATATCTCGATAAAATACTTTTTGGTATAGAAATGATATAGGATGTCAGGGGTGGAGACTTACCGGGCATTGAGACACCATCTCATGGTGTATTCCCTTAGTCATATCCAGTATAGGATATTAGGAGAATGAGAACTTCCAATAATAAATCCAAATTTATATGTATCATTTGGGTTTACTATCTGTGTACAAATGTATTGATCTGTAGACTTTAATATTATTATTAATTTGTAGAATAAGTATCCTGCTTTGATTTATTTAAAAATTGCCATGAAATATGTTTTCGGTGAGTTAGGATGTGTTGGTTGGGTAAAAAGTAATATTTCATTAATGAATAATGTGAGATATGTTTTTTACCATTAGTTATTTAACAAAAGTTGATATCTTAGTACATTTTATGAACATTATATAGCCTAAATAAATCCATTTTCGTGGGTTTATATAGGAATATTTGATTTCCAGAAAGTCAATAAAAGAGAAATAGAGCACATAGGTTGATAACATTAGAATGAAACAAAATTTATTTTATATATAATGATAATGGGATTATATTACACAATAAGTGTTATTATGAAGTATTATGTCATTGTGGAATTAACTTCTTTCTCTATGTGTGTCATGTAATGTTTCTAATAACACACTAAAGAATAGAAAATGATCCTCTTCCACTACCACTCTAATGTTAAGAGAGATCTAATTGAACCCTTTCATGAAGTGGTTCTTGGTGAAGGATAATAATTAAATACTTAGGATCTATCATGTAAGCACAAAGATATTCCTATGAAGATGTTTGGAGGTTTTTGAAACATGTGTGGATCATTTCTAAGGGAATCTATTCATGATTCCTATAATGAAATATTGGTATGATGTACAAGTATTTTAAGCTCCATCAATAAAGAATGAAATTATATCAAGGTAATTCTTAAATGATTATATTTATTATAAGTAATATGAAATTATCAACCAAAATATTCTATCATTTTTCCATTATCTATATATTTTTATTAAATTCTTATGTTTCTTAATTTTATCACTAGGTAAATCATAGATTAATCATCAATCATAAAAAAGTGAGAACTTGGGAATTCCCAATCTGATAGTTCTACAGTTCACAAAACCGTCATGTTCTATCATAAGAATATTACAATGCAAGTCTTCTTATATTTCTATAATATAGTCACAATTTAGAAAAGTGTGTAAAATACTATAAGCCTACACACATACTCTCTCTCTCTCTCTCTTAGATATACATGCATATGCCATCAATTTAAATTGGGTTATAATACCAATAATATCCTCCTTAATCCATTATAATATACCGATGTTCTTCAAGCTTGTTGGAGGGATAAGTTCCTACCACATTCTTTCTCTAGGAATATGTGTGAAAACATTATCCACGAGATTAAAGATATGAGAACTTATTACGGATACTACCAGAATATTATAAAGGGATTTATCAATGAAATTAAGTATAAGATCCCAATACCATTTATCTATATATTTACACACTCAATGAGACCCCCTTATTACCTAAGAATGTTTTTCAAAGGTGGCGGTTTGTTCAGTGGTGCCCTTAGTAGGCGACTGAGATGCACTAGCATGATGAATCTAGTGATGAAAGTTGATCAGTGCCCTCCTAGGAATCTCTTACACAAGGATAGATTTATATTTTACTCCTTGATCCACCTTCATAATATATGGATAGTTTTTATTGTCACACTATAGGGACATGCTTCTAATGTAATTTGTGGTAGTGATAGTGTGCAAATATTTTCACTATAGCTTTCCCTAAATGATAGGGACTTGTAAACATCATCTTCTAAATACCTATATATATAAAATTAATGATCAATAATATACCATGTCATTATTATTCATAAACCATAATGTTTTCCACAAAATCTAAAGGCTTCGGGTGGGTGAGATTGTTTTTGTAACCAAGAGTGTTTACCATTACAGATTGTTTTCTAGTTAGTTTGCTTGACAAAGACATTATCTCATGTAAATATGTATATAATATTAATTTATGTGGTCACAAATACGAAAAATTAACGAGGTCAATAATCAGTGCATCAACTCAAGTATGAAACATGCCCAATCAGCTTTTCAAAGGTAAGAAAATTTTCCTTTATTATTCGTTGTTTGGACAATTTTATTGTGTAGCATTTTCAAGATTATATTGGACTTATTTTAGGGGAACCCTGGTTATGGCGGATTTCACATCGAGTGTAACTTTCTTGATTGCATACAGTACACAAAAAAATGGTTTGATGCATGGTAAACCTTTTATTTTTATTATTTGTGAGTTTCAAAATGAGTTTAACTTTTTAGTTTCTGAAAGAAAGATTCAGATGGTTCCCCATTATTAGGAGACAATATTCTCAATACCTATAATGATTCATTCGTTATTTCATTCCATTCATTCACATTGGGTTCAACAGTTTTAATTTAATCAAAGATATATGATCTTGGATGATTGATTATGGGGGTTTTAGGTTTGGTTTCACAATAATAGACATCAGTTTTACCATTCTTATTTTTAATAGAGACTCATAATGGTTCTCATATCAATAAATAAGTACATACCTTCTTTATAAAGGTAGGAGGTCATTTTGAGTTTAAAAAGATGACACATATGAACTCACATTGGTCGAGATGATGGGAGGTCATGATCATCACACCATTTTGAGGAACATTTTAGCCTATTCCATGACTCTCTTATAGATTTAAGATATGTTCTTGAATATCTTCTAAATCTTAATACAATATTGGTTACCATAATAAAATAGTCCGGTGTTGAATCCTTTTATATATAGTGGGGGTTCTATTAATGAGACCATCTATATATATCTGACTTTCTCCATCCGTTTATTTAAATTGTGCTGTAATTGGTAACATCTTATATTTTGTATATATATTACTAAGAAATATGGAGTTTAATATCATTCATGGAGAAAATTGGAATTCCATGGATAGTTTTGAACCATTATGAGGTATCCTACATATCATTTTTTTAAATTAATCAAAAATCATGTAGTTCATTTAAGTCCATGTTGTGTAGTTTAACATCATTCAAAAATGTTATATTTGAGGGAACACATGAATTGGGTATGAATATAGAGACTTTATAAAGAATATAATGTATATTGATTACAGCATGAATCAAAGTTATCAATGTTTAATCTTACCTCACCCACAAATGGGTGGGGAAATATAATCAATTCCAATGTGGTTAATTTCTCTAGGGTTCACCGATATGGTATTGTATTCAAGAGTTACCCCGAGGTGGATTCCATTGTATGGGGTGATAATATCATGTCCCTAAAATGGGATTACATACTATGTTTTCCCAAGATGGGGAAAATTTTTAATAAAGTTTTATGAACATTTGAAAACCCTATGCTAATGTGACTCATTTTCCATATTAAAATCAAGGGATAGTTAGCGATTAGACTCACTGCATATGGATTCAGGGATTATGCACTACTAGGAACTAATTTTTTGGTTGATATGTATATTGTTCTTTAGGATGGAATAGTTTTTATCCTTATTATAGTATGAATTAGAGTCCTAATGGTTCAATTAGCTACTCAATCCATTTATGGATGGGAAAAGAAGACACATCAGTAGGTGAGTTTGGGTCCCATTGGCTAGAGTATCTGAGACACAGAGGGAAATATACTAATGTGTATGCTTATTAGAAGATTTACAATCCTTACCCTTTGATAGATAACGATTAAGAATCACGAGTGGCCATATAAGTAAGTCTAGATGGAAATAGGATCCCAAAATACCCATAGGATTGAAAGAGTATCCATTCATAAACCCATTTTGGACACTCCCCATATAAATAGAGAAATTCTGACCAAAGAATCAAGGTTTTGGGTTGACATGGTTCAAGGTAACATTACCATGTATTCTTATTGGAGAAAGATAAAATGTATAAGGGTGTTCTTATTATATGTCTAGAGTGTTTTACTTATATTATCTAGCTACTTATCTGACAAGACTCAATTATTTTCCAAACATATCCTGATTGTATGTATGACGTGTCCTAATTATTTATATGGAATGAAATACATGTCTTAGGGTGCTTAATATGATCTAATAAGACATTTAAATGAGTTGTATCAGGAAAATTTTAACATGTGTGAGGTTCATTTCAAAATTAATGAAGACATGTCTAGGTCCTTTATTGTGTTCAAACCAAACATTTAAGAGAGTTGTTGCATGATTTAGATGACATGTCAGTGGGAATTTTCATAAACAACATAATTTTCAGGTATTCATCAAATGATTGATGTAGACATATCTAAGGATTTCATGTCATCAAGTTTGATATTTTAGAATGAATTTACATGACATGGTTTATATGTTTAGAGTAATTTTTATGGATTGAATGATATACATGGATGACTTTTCATGAATTTGATAACATGTATTGGTGCTATTGAATGATATAGATAGATCATATGAAGAAAATTATTCCATCTCATGATAATATGAATATCTATATTCAAATAATTCTTTCATATTTTCATAAATCATTGCATGAACGCCATAATATTTATCTTGAATTGGCTTGTTTAGATCTTGTGGGGACAAGTCAGCTCACCCAAAATACTTTTCAAAGTCTTTAAAGTGTAAAGGAATTCCATTTCATGATTAGTGAGGTTATAATTAAAATCATATATACATTCCATGTAATACCGTATTTCATTTTTTAGGTTAACCTAGGGGAGAACCCATGAAATTTCATAGCTTTAGGTGATGAGATGTCTTCTCTCGCCTATGTGCTATTGTGTGTGTATCATGTGTGATTATTTATGACAAGGTGGCGGAATTTATAGGTCTCATATCTCTAGTTATATTCCACCTTAGTTGGTGCATATATCATAATAATTGTCTAGATTTAGCAGAAAATCATGCATTTCATATGAACTTATCACTGGTTAGTCAAGGCATCATATTTATGTCAAATGATAAATAGAGTCTGCAATATCATTCCATCATTTATATATTAATTTTACCCATGGATTTACTAAGAGATTTAACATAATTAAATCGACATGTTAAATTACCTTTATAAGATAATGTCGACAAATCAGGGAGTCTTTTAGAGATAAGGATGCCTATCAAAGAGACATTCATGTGATCAAGGTAGACTTGTCTGGGCCCATTTATGAGATCAAGTTAGACTGTCAGAGGCAATTTAGGATATCAAGATGAAATTTCAAAGGTCTTTCATGACATCAATATTATGATCACTTTAGGTCCATAAACCCCCTTCAATTAAAAAAATATAAATTTTCCTCTCATGCGGTTACCACCATTTTCACCTTATGTTGATTATTTTACAAGAATTTTGGTGTATTCCCCAGGATTTTCTATCAAGGCATCCCAATATCAGTAATGGATATTGTGATACAGTGTGAGAATTTACATGGATGTTTATTCTACATTTCTATGGATCCATAGGGGAGTCACATGATCTAATGGGCTTGTTTGAGGGCCTTCTCATAGGTAAGGTGAAATACCCAAAGGATCTCCTAGGATATCATTAACATGCCTTTAGGGACCTCATGTGATATAAAAATTGATCACATGAGTCGTTTGAACTATTCACATGAAAATCAATGCAACATACATCTCATTAAGCTTCATTATTTTTATGATTTCATTTAATAAGTGGATTTGGATTATTATCAAGCGTCCATCAGTTGACATGTCCTAGGATCAGAGGTACTCATCTAGAAACCTACGCATGATATTGAAGACTTTTTAGGAAGGCTTCACCGGATGAAGTTGGATTTCATTAGTGTTTTTTATGATCAGAGGGACTCACAAAATGGGATTTGTGTGATTATTATCTGATCCTAAGGAGGACATGAACCAGCCTGATGACATTCGTTGGGTAATGTGACCATGTATCCCCAAGGGGGTTATGTGATCCACATAACCCAACCACCTGATCTTCATGTATCCATGCTACTACAACCTTGTTTTGATAGAGATAATAATAACTATGTTTTATGTATTTATTAGATCATCCAATTTTTATTTCTCCTTATGCGGGCATCCATACTGATAATATTTTTTATAAATTTTTTTAAATAGTTGTGGAAAATAAGATATTTTGATATTATTATTAAAAATTTTATTTATTTTTTAAAAATAGCATGACATAATTTTATAAAACAATTTTATATTATGGGTTAAAAAGTATGTAAATGTATAAATTTTTTTTTTGGAAAAACACATATTTTGACATCGTAATGGAAGACAAAAAGGGATTGATGTGAAAAAAATTGTTATTTTTCATTAATAAGAGAAAAAGATAATTAAATTAGGTTTAATATAAAATAAAATAAGTTTGATAAATGAATTTTTATATGAGGCTATTAATATGGAATCTCATGTAGAAAATGAGAATAATGAATTATGAAATCTTCATTAGAAATGAGTAGCGGGTCATGAAAAGTCTTTGGTGAGATGTTATCTTTGAAATATAATTATTTTCAGTTCAAAAGGATAAAAAAAATTTAAAATTGAATCATTTATTCTAATTAATAAGTTTTTATATAATTTTTTATGACAAACAATCAAAATTAAGAAAATATTATGAGGTTTTGGAACTATTTATTTGATGTTTTAATGAATTATGAAAAAGGATTCTGGACAAATAATTTAGTAGTCTCACCATGATTATGGATCCAAATTATTATATAAAATTGATATATATTTATTTTATAATATGTTTATTTTTTAATGGTTTTCATTTTAAAATAATATTAGAAGAATGTGGGAGGAATATGAACCATTAACTCGCTTATGAGTCATCTCCCTTCGATTGAGGATATATTTGTTGTAGGAGTTTATAATTATCACAATAGGGGCTTATGGTTAAGGGAAGGGATACCTGTGGAGATAATTGTTTATATAATTTTTAAGCTATGAAGCTCATAGTGTGATGAGAGGTGATTATTTGAGGGATTTTATTTATATGTAGATGCGAGAAGAATTTTTGAATGGAATGTTTATTATTTAATAATTTGGACCAAATATCTTGTATAGTATTGAATCCCATAAATTTTATGGAATTTTATTTTTCAAAAGTAATGTTATTTTACTATAAAACCTAACTAATACCAAATCGAATCCAAAAAGTCATAATTTAAACTTAATGAATTTGATATTATTTTTTATTAGAATAAAATGTAAAGTTGGTTCAAAATTTTCAAACACATATTTCCAAGTACAAATTATTATTTTCAAATTATTATTTTTACTCCCTTAATAATTTTTTGGTCTAAAAAAGGTTTCATAATTTTTTTTTTCATTATTATATAAACATGATTTTAATAATTATATGGTTGTAATTGATATTTTTTTACTAATGACAAAAAAATAATTCTCTTTAGGAAAATCACAAAAAAACTATAGGATAGTTCCAACATGATTACTCTTAAAATGAAATCAATTTTATGAAATAAATATTCTAAAATTTATATTTTCATAATTTCAATAAAATCTCATTATACTTGGAAAACAAGTTATTTTATAAAATGGTTATTATTATTAGTGAATATATATATTTTAAAAACAATTATCTCTTAATTTTTATATTTTTGGTCATTAATTTATAATTAAAGAAATAAATTTACATTTTATGACATAATTCTTCTATTAATGTGGGATTTTATTTCAAAATACATATGTGAGAAACTAGATTTAATATAAAAAACATAAAAAATTTGATTGCAATTGCATGTTAATGACCATTTTAATTTTCAAAAAACAAATTTATAAAAACATAATATTTATATTACGATAATAAGATTCAATACAAAAGAGAAACTAATTTTCAAAATTTAACAAATAAATATTTCAGAGAGGAATTTTATTGGAAAAAATATTTAATGAGGTTTTATAATAATTTTTTTAGTAATTAAACATTTAAATTAAATATGATATCCACCATTTTGAAAATAAAATAAAAATAACATAAATTAAATAAGAAAGATAAATTATTATTTTAATGAAGGAAATATATTTTTTCATTCATCATATGTTTCAAATAAGATTCTGAATACCATTATAATCAATGGATATATGTTATAATATTATGATTATGAAAATATTTATCATAAATTGTTTAACATAATGTCATAAAGACCTAATTACCCTAAATATGTGAAAATAACATAATTAATTAAATAAATGTTTTCCTCAATAAAATCAATATATTTAAAAATATTCCAGAATAATGTTGAAGATATTTTATAAAAAATTTTAAAAAAATACAATTCTATGATGATGGAATTAATATATTGATGATACACGTGAAAAGGAAACCAATTATAAGATAAATATATATATATATACATTCATGGTTAGTATCCTCATCAATGTATGAAATGATTTTAATATTTACAGATATAATTTAAGAATAAAAATTCATAAAATAATATTCATTGTAAATCCAGGTTGATATATTCCACCATCAAAATGAAATATTATGCACAATGTTATACTCATTTATAAAATCATATATGTGTTTTCTCTAATTTCCATGAACCAAAATACAATTCCATACAATTATTGTCCTAATTTACTATGGTAATATTATAAATTGAATCATAAAAAATTTCTAGATCATCATAAATATAAAAAGTAAAAGTAGTTATACTTATCCTTGTTCTCTATGGAAAGTCTCATATATCTAGGATTATTTACCAAAAAAATTCTAATTCTGAATTCCAAAGAATAACAAGGATACTCCTTGAAACCAATTGAGACACTTCCAAAACAAAGGATTTGGATCAAGTTCTAAACATTACAACTTTTAATACCTCACAAGATATAATTAAACTCTAAATATTAAAAACTGATTTCCTTAGGAAATGGATATATAATACATTATCATATTTTATTTAAGAGAATATATTAAAATCCTTTTTCAATAATAATTAATAAACTCTTCATACATTCTTTATCATATATGATAACCAAGGGTAATAGAGATTCACAAGAAAGGGTTAACTCAAATGCATTGTAAGGGGAAAAGTAAATAATGGTAGACAATATATTTTATTATAAAGCATGTTTTTTATGATAAAATGGTTATTATTCCTTAATCATAGGATGTGTAAATGCTTCATGATAGAATAAAAAAAATAATAGAATAGAATTGGGTGATATTTTACTAGAGAAAATAATTATAACATAAACTCCATTATTATACATGGGAAAAGAAGAAAATATATGAAAAAAGGATGGTAATAAAAAATCATAGGAATGTAGAAAATATATATTTCATATTATTATAAACATAGTTCAGGACTAATTTCCAGGAAAAATTATCATTGTTATTAAATCACACACATGTGTTTTGAATGAAGATAACATCATTTTTACACAAACTATATTCATAATTATCATAAATTAAATAATTTTGAACTACATTATCATCATATTCACATGTAATACAAATAATATTATGATATATATTAATATAACTATGTAAATGGAGGGAAATAAAATTTATATCTCACCCATCACATCATAATATGTTCATAATCCAGAATACATGTGCTACAAAAATAGAATTACAAGAATAATTAATTCAATGTCACATCATAACTAACCAATCAATAAAAATTACAATATAATAATCTAGATATCTATATAAGTACCCAATGACAATGATAACGGAAAAAAGTGTATTCACCACATAAAAATTAATGGTTATTAGGTCAACTCAATAATTTCTCATAACAAATAAATGTACATGTAAATATGCATACACCATTCAATCAAAAGAATAACATATGTTCATTCATGATGGAAAGGCATTAAGAAAAAATTTCCTGTTTATTCATAGAAGATATTATGGATAAAAAAGTATATATGGATCATTTCACTTAATGAGATTTTTTTCCAACATACCATGAATAAGTGAAAATATAGATAATCATTCAATAGATTATTTTGATGTAGAATATGTTTATCAGAAATATACCATTCCTTGAAGTACCACACATAAAACTAACTGAGTTTAAAATTAATGTGTTTTGATACATATGAAAATAATTTATATGATAAAAATAAATTTAGTATGTTTTAATAACACAATTTTTTAGATTTTACATAATGTTGGAAAAATAACTAACAATTATCATTTTCGAAGAATATAAGTGTAATAGAATTTTATTTTTTATAAAATTATGGATAATTAAATATTTACTATGAATAATTTTATATAATATTAATATTGAGTAGGATATAATGGATAATTAAAGTTATATCCTGGATAATTGTAGTTAAATATTTTGTTTATGTTTTCACAGGAAGATAGGAATGGTTATGTTTTTAAAATGTGATAATAGATTTCATAAAATATTATTTTAATAATAAAAATCCCTATTAATGAAATATTAAAAATAAAAAGTTTTAATTATAAATGAACATAGAGAGGATGTTAGTGATTTTAATGTAATCCCTTATAAATAGTATGGTGTTTGAATTAAATATGCATAGAACTCTAAAAATAATTTCATGTAACCCATACCAAGAAAATATAGTACCTAAAAAAATCTGGTCAAAAAAATTAATTAAGTAAAAGTATGAAAGTATTTGCATGAATCAAAAGGGATTTTACAAAAACATGAGTAAATCTATCCTTGCATGTCTGCAACCACCACTGGTACACAATAATATGATTTTATAAAGGCCCACATCATGCTCATTTCCATGATCACCCTCTTTTAAAAAACATCCTCCAACTGATTAGATACAACATATGAATTTGAAATATTCAAATTAAGATGACTGGAATGATGAATACAACCAATCCAATAAAGTAAGAGTTTACTAGGTAAATTCATGGTTCTCACCTTTAGATCCACCATATTAATTTTAGAATCACATTCAACCCAAAATGATGTCTAACAATAATGAAAAAAATATTTAGTTGCATAAATCATATCCCACAACTCCACTTCATATATAGTTCCAACTCCAATATAATGATAAAACCAACATTTAACAAAAACAACAATGGGTTCAAAAGATACCTCCACAACCAGAAGGTACCGACATACTGAAGGTTGTACCATCAATGTTTAACTTTATCCATAATATGGTCAGATGAATCCATTGGATAAAATTTAGAATGGTGGGATTTTTGGGTCTACCTGAGGCTCCCATACATTGTAGAATATGCAAATAACTGGTACAAATTTTCAAGGTACTAGTAAACATCATTGGAGATTCATACAACCACCATATGAAAAAATTATACCTGTATGATAAGAAGGTGTTTTGTTATTAAATAACCTTTAATTCCATGAACTACAGATATAAGTAATGATTGACGCCATTGATACCAAAAGTAACTTCTAGACATAACCACTCTAACCGAAAAAATTGATGAAATCCATATGGTCTTCTATCTTTTTATGTGTATTGAGGTAAATGCCAAACAATCCTGATTCATACCCCCAATGTTCTTGGAAAAAATCATGACCCAAGAATAAATGTTTCATATTATATTTATCCATTAAACAGAGTTAACATGTTAAAATAGTGTTCCATCATGACATTGTAATATGATCATGTGTAGGTACCCAATTCTTCCAGATTCCACAAAATAGTAAAAAACATGCGGGTATTATGTAACATACATTAAAATTAATTAGTATTTGTGGTGGTTTAACTATGCCTTCAAACTTAATACTTTAGTAAAATTTGACAATGAACAATCCATTGCAGTTAGGTATCCATATAAGAGCATCGTTATCCATAAAGTGTTCGTTATTTATTCCCAATATATCTTCTAATGAAATAAAATAAATATTATTATAATGAATAATTAAATTAAAAATGGTCATTTTTAACCTATCTAGAGGAAAATTCACTCAGTTATAAAGCGGGTTGTCTATATAAGGGATACCCCAACAATGGAGGTCATATTTGTAATTGAAGAACCACATCCTATTGAGAAAAATTTCATTAAAAGAGTTCTTGATTTGGGAAGAAATTAACAAGTAAAGATAATAAGGGTACCCATACGTAAATATTATTTTTAACCTACTTGATAAAAATTCTAGGAGGAGGCATTAAAATCCAAGAGGTTCCATGTAAATTTCCCAATGAGGCCATCATTCAATATCAAATGATCTTTGATATGAAGACCCCCATATAAATTGGCTTGACACATTCCTTCTAAGAAATAGTTACAAAATTGTTTTCATGTATTGAACCAATCCATATAAAATTCCTAATCATGAATTGAATCTCATTGAAGAGGATTTTTAGCCACATGAAAATAGGGAAGTATTAGAAAAATTTAGATGTGATCACCAAGTTGGCATGGAATACAATCCCTTATTGAGACATATATTTTATTTTCCACCTTGACAATTTATTTATAATTACCAAAATATCCATTTAAAATAACCCCTCTTCACTTTTCCCCAAAATAAGAGGACCCCAAGATAATTGAGTTGAAGAGATCTCCAATTCACTTTAAGTCTTATAAGGATTCTATTAAATTTAGAAACCTATATACAATCACCAAATACAATAGAGTTTTTATACCTTATGGCATATCAAATAACCTACTCATAGTGACCAAAGATATCATTGATGTTAATTATGGTTTTATTTGAGGCTTTTCAAAAAAATAAGGATTTCACCTGCATAAAATAGGTTTGATGGGGGTGAAAATAACCCTCCCAACACTAATTGGACTATATATGAAAATTATAGAAATATAATTATTTAATTTTCTCAAATTAAATTTTAACAATGGGAAAAATAATACCTTACTGCATATATCGTTGTATGACACCTTAAGTATATTGGAACAACCCTTAGGAAGAACGTTTAATCAGAATAGACAACCTTGAAGAATTAAGGATTATGTACACTAATCTAATAAGAACATTAGAGAATATATGCCTCCAAAGGATATAAAACTTAATCTCTATTTAATGGTATTAAAAGCCTTGGAAATTTAAATTTTCAGTGAAAATATCCTTATTTTTTTTCCTCTTCATTATGTGAACAATTTTTGAGGCTGTGAGTAAATTTTTTTAATGATTCAACCAGAAAAAAATCCAATATAATCTGGGTTAATGTGGTCCTCAATTATTCCCTCATTACATTAATAATATTCTTACTAATGATAAAAATGACACTATTACAAATGGAAACTAGTTTGAATTCTTTGATTTCAATTTTATTCACTTTCAAAGGTATCAATTAAAAGAAAATTGAGTTCATACCATGGGTGATTAAAGCATGGACGAATAATTCCTTGATTTCAATTGTAAAATTATCCATCAAAATATATCAATAAAACATGAAGAACATGTTGGTTAGTCTATCTGAACCAACATCACTCTCCATATTAATAGAGAAAATGAATTATTTGATTTAATTTTTAGAAGGATCTATGATGAAAGCTCAATTTTTATTTTACTCAATGGAAAAAGTAATTTTATCCATAAAATTTTGTGAGTTATCCAGCCCATCATCAGCATAAAACCCATTAATGTACTCCACCGTAGAATTTTTAATGTCATTTTCCTAGGAGTGTAAACATCCTTAATCCATTGAACATTTAGATGTTTTTTCTAACCTTTATTTGACCATTAAGAGTTGATCAAACTTACAGTGAGCAGGAATTTCCTCTATATATGGAGTGTACTGACACTGATTTCTAATTTGATTGTAGTAAATTTATTCCTCAACAGCCTTGATTTCAGGATTATGCTTATAGAATGGTTTCTAGCTCCATTCCCTTTAGATCTTGTTAGTGTGATTTAATTTTCTAGAAAGCCACTAAGATGTGAGTCTAAAAGGTTCCATATTCTAGACCTCCAATACAAGCTCCCTAAATCTAAGAATAAGAACCTTTCTATTGTTGAAATGAAATAGAAGTGGAAATAACCTTTCCAGTGGAGTATATAATTCAAAAAAGACACGATTATAATCTGAGTGATATATATAAATGGTGTTTCTTGAATCCCCATTGTGACTAATCCTATCGTCCATTTTCACAAAGCATATATCTATAGTAAATTTGTTCCTTCCATTAATGTTATATTGGCTCCATGTGAAATCCTCTCTAGTAATTGGAACTTCAAAAAGGTTTCACATATAAATCCAGTAAGAGAACTTGAAATCTGTAATTTCATGAAATAAGAAACAATTTTTCTTCAAGAATCAGAAAAATGTCGATGTCGCCTATAAATAACCATTTATGATTGATATTCTTATAATTTATTTTTTCAATCTCTTTCCATAATCCCCATATTATAATATATGAAGATGATGAATACACAAAAGCGACAAAAATAAGGAAACATGAAATATTTAAGGATAAAGAAATACTCTAAGGGGTTTTATTTCATTTATTAATATGAATTATTTTATTCTTGAAAATCTATAAACGATCTATTTTGAGGTCATGTGAATAATGAGAAATAAAATTATACCCACGAATGTCCCATTTGAAATTATTCTAGATTTCAAACATACTTTGTTTTTCTGAAATTCCAATAAGCATATGTTTGTAGGCCAAAATAAATATTTTTAGCCACTAGTGGATTCCCTATACATTTATAATTCCAATAAAAAGCCTCATTTCATGATGTCCCTACATCTGGTCAGATTCCCTCCTTGTTCTGTCACACTCAAATAACCTTTACCTCGTTTTCCTTTACATTTTTTTATTTCATTTCTTTTGGTTATTGTCCGCTTTTGGATTCTTCTTGATCATGACTGTTATATTGTGAAAATTATTCTTTCAACATACACCAATATTTCTTAACCCAATATTTTCTAGAGTGTGATCCTCAATCTTATCATACAAAAACATTCTAATCAGAGGAGTGAATTTTTTGTTGGGTTGTAAACATTTAGGAGGTCTATCCATGGATGTATGTATTTTAGAAGCCTTATTGGGAGGTCCCTATGATAATTCAACATTATAAATAGTGTGACCAACATTCTATTCATGCAGAGTCCCACTACTATCATTATGTCCAGCACTGGATGATGTACTTATTGGGAAGTCTTATAAGCTCCAAACTATAAAAAATATGACCACTGTAGGACAAGATTTATCATGACACTAAGGAGTTATAGTTTCTATATCACCCTCAATGTTTACACATGGAAGGGAATGAACATATGAGCTGGTTACCTTTGAATCCTTCGTATAAGTATTTCTAGTGATGACCTACATAGGTTCATCACTTCCAGAAGGTATGAAAAAAAGGCTTCTATGCAGTTTTCTTTTCTTTTTGGGCATCCCAAGATATCCTTAGATTGTTCCTAGTTGGATTTCACACCCCATCAGCATCAATGATACTAATATCATTTCCATTTATCATGTTATTAGAAGATGAAATGGGTTGTTCGTTTGAACTACATACCTGTTATTTATTTTTTGAAGACACTTAAATGTTTCCTTCTATAAATCCATCATTTTTGATAGGCAGGAAGCAAGCTACCACAACATCACCTTAGTGACACTAGTTGACATTCACAGTCCACCTAATCTTTGGTTGGATCTATTCATATTTTATACAAGTTTTGTTTATATGATTGTTCCCCAGCTATCCATTTCCATGCACATAAAAGGGTCCATAGTACACGATTCCATTCAAATTAGGAGTATTTTATCCTTCACATTCCTTCTTCTACAAGTGGCCTCATCATGCCCTTTAAATTTTCAAAATTTTCATTCTTTTTCTCTGTTACATTCAACATCAAGATTCCAAAAAAAACCTATAGCTTAGAAAAAACCTACTATTTATCTCTTATTATACAATAATCTTGATGCTATCTTCCATTATTGTCAGTACCACCTCTTCCCCCAGGGTGTTGGACATATCAATATCAACCATTATAGTATAATAATGACCAAATATTATATTACCTATTTTCTTATCCATTCTAATGGGATTACCTATAGTGGATTATATATCCCATAGGATCCACATGTGACAATTCAGCTAGATTATCTTATAGGTATGAATCTAAAATTGGGTATGAGTGTTCCATATATTGTTAGGGTTGAAGTTCTTATCCCATTATTGAATTAATTGAATACATATATTCAAGAAGACTAACCCCATGATCCATAATCTTCACGTTGAATCATCATATATGAAAATCCCATGGTAATATCCCTATCCCATTATCAACATCTTCTAGTAATCAAATACCCATATCTACATGATCCTTAGAGTGATATCATGAAATTTCTAAAGCTTCTCACCTTTTAGAACCAGGACACAAACAATAATGGGGTAATTGCACTAATTGAAATTCACTAAAATGGACTCCTAATTAGATAAATCTTGTTCTATTCTTCCCAAATTGATGATTCTTCTAGGAGGAGGTATTTGAAAATCTGAAAAAGAATGAATGGAAGCATATTTCTCCACCTCTTAAAAATTACTCTTTGAAATAACATTAAAAGTGGGAGATAATCCCTCCAAAAAATGCATACTCAACATAAGGAAAAAGATATAATTACTCGCAATAACATATTTCAAATATTTACATTTTTATATTTCTTTTTATTTTATTATTTCATCTTCTCATAGGCTTCAAGATCCCTACGTTTTTCATTTTCTCTTGTATGCAGTTCATCTTCCATCCCTACTATCATTTATATCCTAGACAAAAAGGAAGAATAATTAAGCATAGATAACATAAATTATTACTATACAGATGTGAGAAATAATAATATAATTATATAGAGTGATAAAGACTTTATCATTAATTAAAAATTGGGAGTGTAAAATGAATTGTTATTAATTATGGTGTTTGTGAAAAATTTGTCAATAAAAGAGATAAAAGACCATCAATTCATAAAAAAATGAAAAATATTAATTTATTACTTTCATTATCCGTAATTTGGGTAATATAGGATAAGGTGAAAAATATATTAATAATACTTAAAAATAATGGTAACATATAATGAAACAAATTATATTCTATCTCGGTTCACCTCACATGTCCATTAACATTTTGAATTTTTTAATTGTATCAATTAGTTATATGATTCATGACCAAAATCATTTTAATTTCATTATTTCTCCATTTTAATTCATTAAGAATTATGATTAAATCATTAACACAACCATTACAATTCACATAAATTATTCTTGTGGCTATTCAGTTTATAATATTCTAAAATATTGAATAAAATTTTTAATGGTCAATAAAACTTTTTCGATGATTCCATAAGTTCCAGAACTATCTATAACCTAAAAAAATTGAACCACTAGGTCTATGATAGAATTACACATGGCCTCAAGTGTACATACTAATTTTTAAGCGGTTTACAACTAGTATAGATGGCCTCAACTAGAACTGTGGGGATAACATACCCTCCATCAAAGTGAATAGGTTAAATAAAAACCAAAGTATAAGAATAAAACATATAATAATTGTAATCAAATTACATGTTGAAATTGAAATAAAAATGCTATATACATAAATAGTTCCCAAAGTGGAAAGTCTGTTGTTTTCATCCCAAAATAACTACATTGGGTGTCAATTAAAGTTTTTGGTGGTGTTGGCATGACCATTCATGTCAGAAACATATGTCCATATCTATTCAGGGAGGATTCCAGTGGGTTTTTTTGTGGAGCCAAAAACACCAAAAGTTCCCTCATTCTAGATGTTTCATGAAACTTCTTTATAATGGCTAGATCACATTGGGAAATAGAACATAAAATTATTAGGGACTCATATTGGTTGAGGGGATTGGATTTTGGGCACTTCAAAATGTTTTGAATGTAATTATTACATACATTGGGACTATATTATAGAATTAATAAATATTGGCAAGTCCTTTATTAAATCATAAATATAACATGGGTCCACATTAAGTAAATAATCAATTCTCAAAATGTATTTGATTCAGAATCATTTTTATATATGTAATTTTCCACATATTTGGAGATATGTTTTTTATACGAGGTCCTATATAATGTAAACATTATGTAAATAGATTAGATATTCTTATTTCATTTATTTTAATTAGTCTATTTTTAATACACACATTTCAGAAATCGGAAATTTATCTCCATCTAGGAAGATGATATTTGTTTCTATGTCTGGATATGGCCTATACAAAGGACATCAAACATATGATTTTAAAAGAAATCAAAACCCTTATAGTTTGGTAACACTAAATATGACACATCATTCCTTTTAATTTCATGCGATGAGGACCACACCATGAAGTTTAACATCATGTGAAAAAGATGTCTAAGTTAATGGTTACTAGTCAATGTTTGATGTGGGACTTATACAAAAGTGTTCCAAAGATCCTATAATGGATGTAGCCTCCCAAGATTGATGTGAACCTATTTGGAATGTTTCCTAGAGAAAATCAGTGTTTATTGTGGTGTAGTTTTTGAACCTGAAGAAGGCTTCCATTTTATCATGTGTGGGTAGGAATAAAGTCCCATGATGTTTGGGCTGTTGGGGCATATCCATATCGAGGAGGAATAAGGTTGGTTTATTGTGGAGGTGGACCATTAAAGGATTTTTTCGATAGGAATGCTTCCCTTTGAAAGGATGGTAACATGGAAGCCAATTATAATGAATAGGTGGCCCATGTCATGGTGAGAAGATAATCTTTCATAAGCGATCTCTGCTGAGACATGTATTTGATCGTGATTATTTCAGGATCATCACTAAGCTCTAATCCAATCCGAGTCATTCATGGTATTAGAAATAAGAGGAAGTGTATGATATGGAAAACCACACAATCTCCTTAATCCACTAGTGGAAGAGGACGAGGATATAGTAGGAGGGAGAAATACCACGAAGAAATACTAAGAGCTTACCCATGGAGGGATTCCCTAGGGTAAGTAAATATGAATATAAATTAAAAGACACTCTTCATAGAAACTATACTATTTATATAATAGTAGATGAGGGTAGAGCTACTTGGGGGAATATGAGAGAGAGAAATGTACTACTATCTATGTCTACCCTATTTTTTTATAACCTAGGATCATATCATTATCCCAAAAATTGAGATCCTCACTACCATGAGAATGTGTAATCCAAAATAATCCAAGGATCTAAACTATTATATAGGATAAATGTAGGACCACCATTTCTATAGGAATGAATAATCTAGAAGAGATGTTGATGTGTCCAATTCTCTGATTATACATATTTAGAGACTTTAGGGGAGACCTCGACTTAGTCCCCCCCTCAGATGAGGGATCCAAGTGAATATGTTCCTTACCCTTGGTAGAATGAAAATGTATTCCAAAAAATGGCTTGTCCAGGTTAGGCCAGGGTAGATTGAAGGTGTCTTCTGAAGGTATGTCTTGGGAAAGAAGAAGAAATTTTTCATAGGGTAGAGTTAGGAAATATAAAAATGTGTCACATAGGGTAGACCTGGGTAAGATGAATAGATCACTGGATGATGAAAAAAATCAATAATAACACTCAAGATAGGCCTTTACCAAGGATCCAATGGTCTCTTTAGGATTATTTTGGATGACTGGTTCTCACATTTTCTGTGGTTTATGTGTTATTTTCCCTAGTAGTTTTTACTGGGGGAGTTCTTTCTCTCAAGGATCTTCGTACTCTATACCATAATGGACCTCAATCCATATATTGATACTAATTTCATTTTTTAGGCTTAAGGAACCACGTGAGAGTATTTGGGACTTGGAAAGATACTTGGGAAAGAAAATATTCATGTGGTCTCTTTTTCATTCAGTCCCCTAAATGATGAGACCCATGGTCTTATTTATAGAAAAAATTGGGACCTTGGGAAAATAATGTCACTCACAAAGATACTCCACATAGGTTTCTAATTTAGGGGCCTTGCACGGGTGTGGCATATCCTCCTAGGCTATTAAGGTAGGGTCTGAGTGAGACCATTGTCAAGCAGGTTGGGTGAACATAGGATGGCTTGGGAGAGTTAATTAAATATCATTCTCTCATTAACTTCTTGTGGTTTCTAACATTAAATATTTTCTTCCCCATGTAAAAATGTAGTGTAAATAGAACCCCCTCAGGATTGGACCTAATAGAAAGAAGAGGTTCTCATCCTGTGGTATATGAGCCTCAACCTAGTTGGTGCTATCTCTACAAGTGTATACATGAGACACATGTTCGAATTTGAGGAATGGTATATTTTTGTATTACTATAGAAGTGTCGTAGCATGAATTGTAGAGGTTACAGTTCGATATCGTAGCATCCAAAACTATTCACCTTCAGGCCACCGGTTTGGGCCTAGAGTCCTTAATACATTTTCCCCCAAGGCCTTTGGTCCATTTAAGGATTTTATGCCACCTAAAGGCCTTTGGGCCCCCTCAAGGCCATTGGGAAATGTCTTTCAGATCATGATGTTCAGAGGTAACCAGACATACCAAACGATCTATCTTTAGATAGGGACTCAAAGAAGGCAATTTTACCAGAACAAAGATATCTGTATTTAGAAGAATGAGAGGGAATGACAATTGAAATCAGGACTAGCACTATGCACTTCTACACACTTATTACTAGCCATACAACCAATGAGATGGTGGGATGCTAACTTCACTATCTAGATGTTTGGGTGGGACATTTCCTAGTAGTCATGTATGGGATGAATTCCTCTATGACCATCATATCATGTAATCCACTAGGCCTTTGGGACATGTAAGGGTTCCCCCTCAACCCTTAAATTTTGGATTATAAAAAATTAAATAAAAATAAGGCCTTCATTTCATTCGGGGTGGTTCTCATCCCGTGGTAGAGGAATATAGATTGTGGATGAATCCTTTATTATCAAAACACAAAATGTTCTTTCCTATCCCTAGGTTTACATTGAAAAGAACTTATTATTGCATGAAAGAGTAGGAGAGATGATCAAGTAAATATGTCCACCACATAGGTCAGTCATGCATGTTAGATGTGCAAGAGAACCATGCTTCTCTATTGTGCATTTTAGTCATGAAAATTGATCACACAGGTGTCTGAGTATTTATAAATAGGTTCCACCACCAAGTGGCTCTTTCTTCTTCTATCACTAGTAAATTACTCTCATCAAACTATACATCATTTTTTATCTTTCTATCCCTTCCCTTATTGTTCCTTCAAGCCTTTATAAGATTCCTTTCATGAAAGAACAAGGTATTACTTTGTATACATGACACAAATAACTTAAACAACTGACCAACATGAGGTCTCCTATAGGAGGTCACATGGGCAAGTGACCTGCATGAGGTCACTTGAGTGACTGACCAATGAACGATCGTACCTTTTACAATTTTTTAGAATTATAATAAACAAATATTTTGTCTATAATGAAAATATTGATATCTCCTTTCATGTTTTCAATTGCTTCTTAAAAGGATTCAGATGATCGTGATGCTGATCATGTTAGTGATATGAAACACATTATAGGTCCATATTATTATGATGTCTGTGAATCCACCCTTATTAAAATAGAAATATTCTGGAAGAAGTACCAGTGTGAGTTCCCACGAAGTGATTACATTCTTCTGTGTGAACACACACTTCTTAGAGATGAATTCAACCCAAAGCATCATAGTTATTCACTTATGTCATGGTTCTTTGAGTACACCAACTATCACATGACAAATATTTACTCTAGTGACACATTTATCAATGAAGGTACTGTTATTACATTTTTCATCATAAACCAAAACCTATGTTCCACAAATATATAGCATCACACCTATGAAAAAACCAAAATTCTATAATTCAATCATCCATGATTCTAGGACAGATCAATCGAATGGTTAGAAGGATTATTGAGACTTTTATTCTAGAGTGGGAGTAAATCCGGAGATGATGTTAGTGTACTGGGTGAACAAAAAATTTATAGGATTTACGACCGATCAAAAATAATTCATATATAAGAAGTTATCAATGTGGACCAAACATATGTATACAATAATCTGAACATCATCCTTGAGTTGATGAGCCTATGGAGACCTCAAAATAACACTTTACATCATATACACTATGAGGTAAGAATAATTTTATGGTATTTATAAATGATCACAAGAGAACCTATCCTCAAATAAATTTATGATGAATTCATCCCTCCGAAAGAAACATGGGATGAGATTAAACAGATGTCATACTAAGCATGTCATATATTGAAGCTATCCTAGAAGATCAATAAGTAAGACCCTCACCCAAGGGGTGACATCAATTATGAATCATGGTTGAATGATTTTCTTGAGTCAAAAGGATAAGGTCATACTTTATAGTGCTCAATGAGATTCCCTTCATTAGAGAATCATAGTATTGCTTGAGAATTTTGGCCTACCTTAGTGTAAGGCTAGTCTGACTGGTGGGGTCATAAATCCAAGTCCAGCATACCTTTATGTACCAACCATTCCATCTTTCTTGGGATGTTTTTCTGTACCTAACTGAAGCTGGTCCATGAATCTAATGTCGGTGTAAGGTTGGGGATGTTTTTCATTATATCCAAATTAGTATAAGTGAAACACATTTGACTATCATACCCATTCATAGTGAAATTCTATGAGTATTTACAACCTATGTACACAAGGGAGTAACCATAGAAAATTTATAGGCCATTTCATGTGTCGTAGTGGTGGATCACCACACAAATACTTTACAATGTCGAGCTAAGTGAATTTGAGGTTCTGGAAGGCCCGTTTCCTCCAGTCATTCATCACGTTTCTATTTTTATTCATTTATCTATGAAATAAAGAGAATCCTAGAAGATTATGAATTCACTAGAAGTGTTTAAGTTATTCCCATATGGTGAACCACCTACCAAAATGATTATTCACAATAGGAAATGTGATGATGATTTGTGGTCATAAATGATTGCATTAAGAGATAGTGAACTAGCTTCCCATATTAATAGTATGATCATCTTTGAATCAAATGACAAATTCTAATTTTTCATTTTTTTCATGTGCCTGCAATATTCATATGTATCTACCAATAAGATCGGTTCGAGAATCACTTGAATGTGGCCAAGAATGTTTTTATCCTCTTGTACTAGGAGTTATCCCATGTTTTGAGCAACCAACCTCTATTAGGTTAATATCTGGGTATGCTAGAGATTATATTTCTTTCTACCCTCAAGGTTTGTTTATATCAAGCATCCATTTGGTCAAGTCAATGATGAATTCTAGACATTGAAATTATGGTAGGAAGGATCATCGAAAGGGTGATGAAAAAATTCCAAAAACATCAAAATGATCTCTGACATGGGCTATAGAGAATCCAGATCTGAATAGACCACATCTTTTAAAAATATATGGTCTAGTCATCATCACCCGAAGAAGACCCAAGCTTTGATTCCCCAGTATCATTCCCTAGTAGAGAGGCCTAAAGGTCCTAAAATTTAAAATATGGGGGTCTTCATCACTTCTGGATGAATCATAATTGGATTATGTGTGGCCTATAAAAACATAATATTGGAAAGGTATAACACATGACATCATATATTTATAGGTATTTCTACAGGCTGACAAATTAATCCCACATTTTGGGGATATACAAGAAACCACTAATATATAACTTAAAAACAACTTTTCTAAATCAGGAAAATATATTAGATAGATATAGATGTTGGTTTATAAACCCAATGTTCAAATCCCATCTAGAAAGTGGTTAACAGACACACTACTTCCACTGAAGAAAAATCTTGACCATCCAATGATGAATGCCATCAATTCATTGATGCTCATGATGTAATATTATTTCCATCCCGTTTGATCCATTTTTATTTTTACAATTAAAATAAATTTAATAAGGAAAAACCAAGACTTGTAGAAATAGGTATCATCAAATCCATCCTGAGAAAGATGTACTGCAATGGGTATCCTGATCAGAGTTATGGAGTCTACTCCTGAGTAAGGCAAGTAATTCTCGATTCAATGATTAATAGAATAAGATATGTATAGGGGGAACCTTTGCACATATTGTGAATATATTCTAGAATAATTAAATGTTCCCATTACCATCTTGGGTGAAGAAATAGAAAGGGGAAAATATGTTTTCCAGGTGTATGCACTGCAGTATGTCTCCATAATGCCATTGGCCCCTTAACACACATAATGTACCTATCTATATGTTCTTGAATTTTTAAGTAATAATTCACTTTAATTACTCAAAGGATTTATTACTAACCTTTTTTGTACACAAGGGAATGGTCTATATAATCCATATACTCATTCTAGTGAGTCGGTCCCTTTGATAGAAGAATTAATTAGAGATGAATCCATATATATTACCATTTCTATATAGAGGGAGGAGGATCCTTGTAATTTCATATGTGAATAATACTTTTTCATGTAGTGATAACTAACTTATATTCCTTATGATATTTAAGATCTACTTCTTACAATGGGCGACCTTTTGGTGACCAATTATAGCCCTACAATTTTCTTAGAGGAAGCTGACTGGGGTCCCACGTCATCAGAGGAGGATGTCTTGTTGGGTCATGAGCCCAATGTGCCATGATTCCTAATGGGTGAGGCTACTAGGGGTTCTAAGATAGTAATTATTGAAATTATAAATCACAACCTGATAATGGAATACATCCTCAGATATATTAATATTTTCGACTCTTTAGAACAATTTGAGGAATTAAATAATAAATTTTATTGATGCAGGTCTCTAATTTTACCCAAATGAACTTTAAAAACGTTCTTATAATCATTTCCAATTGACCCATGAATCATTGTTTTGGGAAATAATTTTTCAGTGATTCATGAAGAAGGAATCAAAGACCATCCCACACAAATTGATGAGGGAACAAAATGATGATGGACCTAATATAAGAGATTATAAAGAAACATCCATTCCAATTTCTCAAAAAACTCATAAATATGTTCCACATCAAGAGAAACATAATCAAAATGATGAGGATGGAGGTGTTTGGGAGGAATCAATCCCAACAGATGTCCATCTATATCTGAGTATTATTATCTGATCTAATTATCTCCCCTCACATTCTCTTTGTTATCACATGATATTAATTATGAGTCCAATATAATATCTATTACCAAAGAATCTGGAGGATAAACCTCGATTCTAATTTGAACAATAGTATAAGGAAAAGATTATATTTATTTTGATGGAGTGTAATAGGGTGAATCATTGAGTTCATTAATCAAAAATTACATCACTCCATCTAAAATATTATTTATGATAGACTTGGTGGTATATGATGACTTTTGTACCAAACAGCATTTCCTATGTTGAGACATCAAGAAGATAATATTGAAGATGCCTCTCAAAGATCTTCCATCATGACTTCATCAACTAAAAAACGTTTTCTATTTTGGGGTAATGAAAATTTAATTACTACACAATCCACCATGTAGTGAAGTCAATCATTCAACAAAGAGAGTAGAAGACTTCATATAAGGATAAGGAATAGCTAGCATGCTAATTTGAAGATCATAAATCGACTATATTAGTGGAGAAGTTTAATTATGCCAGGGAGGTGGAGGATACTTTGTGTCATATTAATGAAAAATATCCCAAAATGGTATAAATTCAAGAAAAATTAGATGATGTAAATAAATAGATGGTCCAAATCCACCAATATTTGAAGTGGTACTTGATACAAGGAAGAGATTTTTCTATTTAGGAGAGGATAACAATCATCATGATGAAGATTCTATCACCACATAATGGTATGGGTTTCATAAAAATATAATAATTTTTGAAATATTTTTTAATAGACTAATTCCTATTTATTAGAACACTTGTATTTCATGATATAGTGACTCCAGAAAGTGTAATTTCCATAAAATTTTGAAACATAAATGAAAAGGATGTTTTTGTTACTTGATCATCTATTTAAATCTTCCTAACCTTATTATAACCATAAAAAACATTTAAAAAGTAATTATTTGATTTAATTCCATTATGTCAATTTTTTTGTAATTACAATAATAACAATAAGAGAGTTCTATGACATTTTCCAAGATCTTTTGACCCATAGAGCTTAGTTCAACTGTTGCTAAAATCACATAACAAATTATATGAATATTTTAGTCTTTTTCCCCACCACACTAATTGTTTACTAAGTAAAATTTGAAGAAACATATAAAGTGATACATGAATTTTATTTGGATTATATTTGTGCACTTTCCACCTAACAATCATTAAGACTCTTTCATTTTATTGCTAATTTTATTCCACGACCACGAAAAGTGAACATCTAGTGACTCGAAACTCAAATTTTATCCGGGGTTCCATTAATTGGTTTTCATCCGAGTGAGTATTACATCTCTTTTCAAGGGTATTTTTAATTATTAAAGCTAAACTAATATAACTAGGGTTTTTATGTTGAATAGATCTGACCACAATTTATAGGAGGATTGCCCATGCAGGGCTTTCTAGCATATAATGTTCCAACTTTCTTCATATAAACAAGGGGAATTTTATGTCTCAATTTTGCAATTTCTTGATATAAAACACATTATGGGACAATTATAACAGGAATTAATGTAGAAAATGTTCAAAAACTGGTTTCTGGAATATTGATTTTGTGATTACAAAGATAGAATAGGTTTCACTTAAGGGTGAAGAAGACTTTTAATGACATACCTTATGAGGGAAACATGTTAAATGCTCAACTGGTGCATATCGATTAATACTAAAAATAATTGTGTCATCTGAAATCATACATTCTATCTACAATAGACATAGATTTTATGTGGATCTTGATTTCTCAAGAGAACAGAGGGTATCTTATTAAGATAATGTGTATGATAATAAATGGATCATCCATGTCGGTGTTGTCCATGAATGAGAAACTTCTCCAACAAAAATCTTAATTCTACTTAAATGGGTGGGTTAAAATTCAAACTTAATATTTCAATGGATGGGTTATGGGGGAAATACAAAACCCCCCCATCAAAGTCCACAGTTGTGGGAATTAAAGGTGGATCACTAATATTTTGGGTTCTGTAGCTACTAAGGCTAGAATGGAGGATCTAGTTATCACTATGCGTCTTGAGGTAAAAGGAATCTTGCAATAAGTAGATTTTCTGGATGATGTAGTGTAAAAACAATAAAAAGAGAAAATAAATCACCATAATGTGGTTTGAATAATCATGTAGTTTAATTTCATGTGACTAGGACATGGACCATCCTATTTAACATAAAAAATAATGACATTTAGGGATATAATTCACGTTCATTTAACTTTGACCAAAATATTAGTGATTTTCAATTTCAATGTGATCTATCTAATAATATTTCATCATCTTTAGGAATGACTATGGAATATTGCAAGCTATAATTTGGTAGATTCTAGATCACAAAAGTTATATGGGATAACTATGCAACAATTAACCCCAAACCATGTTTTAAAAGTAATTTATAACATTATTTTTTAGATCCTTAAAGAGATAGAATAGGTTTCTCTTGATATCAAATGATCCTATGGATGATAGGCCGTTTCTGGGAGGCTTATGAAAATATAGACTATGGTGTATCAAATCATAGATAAACCAAATGTTTCCTATATAATCATACATTCTATTACCAATGGTTGAGAAGAGATTACGAAGATTCTTATTTCCCTAGACATAGAGTTTAGGTTTTGTATGAAAGGATCTTGAGTATAGAAGGAGTATTTGTTGTCAAAATTGCCCAATACTTGAGGGAAGCTATCCCATCATTTGTGTAACCAATATTCATGGATGGATTAATTTTTTATATTATAGCTTGGTACAATTAATCATATTCTAGAATATCTACAAGTCTCATCAAGGTGAGAATCATTCCACACATTGGTATATGGTAGATTCCCCACACTAATTGAATTGTTATGTGGATAAGAGACCTTTTTTTATATGGGATCCGTATGGGTGAAAGAAGCTACACTAGAACCTCCTCTGATGATCTAGTTCTTAAATAAGAGTGCGAGAGAACTTTTATATTGTAGTTGGACCAGGACATAGGATACGGGTATAACTACGTATCTTGTCAAAGTGATAATCAAGACATACATAGTTCTTTGATTTATATAATACAAGAAATTTAAAAAAATTATTTTAACATAACGTGGTAAGGACATTTAGTGCACATTTTATAGTCATGAAATAAAGACCACTCTAACCCTGATGTCAACTGATACACCTCGATCATACAGGGAATCCTTTACCAAAACTCATAAGCAAACACGATATATGATAAGTGTGATAAATAAGAAGTGTAAGTTTTATCCTTCACCGCAAATAAGTGATTAAAAGGAAATATTATGTCATTATGATGTTGTTATGGATGGATTAAGATGTAGTATTTTGGTGTCATTGTATATCCCATTGGAATGAGAATAATTCCTTATTTAGGTCTGGAAACCATGCATTTTAATGTCATGTGGCAAGGAAAAAGGTTACCCAATGTGAATAAATAGGCACGTAGACCCATAAATAAAATCTAGAAATTCAGGGAATCACATTATGAGAGTAATTATATGTTTGTAACATGAGGATTACTATGAAAGATACCCAACACTTCATATTCTTGGAAAATAAGGTAATACTATATTTTAATGTCATGTACTGTAGAATGTTTTGAATAGTTTATCATCATATGACTATGGATACATGATTTCAATTAGTTTTATGACATATTTATAAGACCATTTTTCAGGGAAATAATGAGTGATATAAGGCTTATTTTGGTGTAAATGTTCTAACATGGTCTGGAACTAATAATGGAAACTGTAAACAAAGATCATGATTGTACTCGAATCCGGAGGTGTGATATTGGACAACTATGTAGGGAATGAACAGAGACCATTTTATAAATTATAATCCTAGCACTATATTTTTAGGTCTTACTGAGATAGAATTATTTTATCCTTATTAATTATGTGACTCTAGTTGATAGTCCATTAGGGAAAAACTTATGCATATCCAAGAGAATATCAATTTATATTCACAACAATGGATCATTTGGAATCATAAATTCTATTATTGATGTCCTAGGACAGCATATGAAGATCTAAAAGTTCCCAATATAAGGAGTAGGATCTGTGGAAGGAAAATTTCTCGGAAAAAAAGAAGGATATATACCAGCATTGGAAATGGAATGTGATGTTCCCTAAAGAGAATTTTTTTTCATATACAGGGAAGGAAATATTTTTTGTTTCCATGAAATCCTTCCTAAATGATGGAACCCAAGTCAATATCTCATGACATGTGAACTTTTTTATAGTGTCTGGTACTAGGTTTAAGAACCCATGTGTCACAATGTATCCTGTGTGGATAGGAATTAATCCACACTTTGTTTTCAAATGGAGGTATTGTGGGATAGAAGATAAAAATATTCCTATATTCTCAAGAACATACCAAAATTTTATTTTGTTTTATGTCATGAAATAAGTATGTGAACCATGATGTTTTATGTCATCCAAAATGGATATTTTCATACATTTTAACATATAATGACTAGGAATTTTCTCTATGTAGTATAATGTCTTTCATCTTGGACTATGGTGTATTGTATCTTCAGTATGTAGAACTAGGACCACATGTCATTCCATTCTAAGGTCTTGTGATGTAGACCATTTGGTGTTCCTTTTAATGAATTTCCTCCATGACCATGTGGTTTTCTTTATATGGTCTTATATCCATGACCATATTTCATTTAGTTTATAAAAATGAAATGAGGATGACATAATTCTTATTTATCACATGAAGCATTTCTTGAAAAATAATTTATTGGTAGGGTCAATAAAATTATCTCCATCAATATTGATCATTGAAAAAGCTCTATTGGAGTAGACTGTGGGTAAGGAATAAGGTCCCACCTATTTTGGCTCATGATTTGGAGGATTATTTCCTTCTATCATCCGATTCTTGAGGGTTGATACAAATTATCCTTAGAGGAACAAGCAGAGGAAATAATTATTGGTAAAATACCATGCCATTTATTTTTGATGGACCTCCATGTGATAAAAGGTATACAATCTATTCTCATTGAGACTCCCTAATTCTTCCATACATTTTTTGAGGTATCACATGTGTGGATAGTTGATTGAAGATGGCAACATGAAGTGAGAGAAATTGTACCTCAATGGTTTTGCATAATTCTATCCCATATACAAGTGAATATGATGTCTCCCATGTTATGGTGTATGTTGTAGTCAGGTAGGCCCATAAAGCATAACGTGGTTTTTAGGCTAAGAATTTTTATCTTCATCAACAGTCTTCTGAAGTATGTATGATAAAGTCTTGTTGAACGTCTCCATATTCCCATTATCTACTGCATGACAGTGATATGAATGGTTGGATTTGATATTATACACATGATACAACTTCTCCACCTTAGTGGAATTGAAATTTGTTCAATTTTCTAGCAGTATCATATGAGTGACAAAAAATATAGTAATGATATTGTGTGTCACAATTTTTAAAATCTTTTTGGTACCATATTCATTGAGTTGTATTTCTTCATCCATTTAGTGAATAAGTTGGTAGCAGTGAAGATTTATTTGAATTGTGTGGTTATAGTCATAGGTTTTGGACCTACAATATCCACTCCCCATACCATGAATGGCTAGGAGTATTTGGTTTTCTATAGAAACTCTGGTGGTTTATGAATGTAATTTCAATGAAAATGGAAGGAATGAAACCTTTTTGTTAATATTTTTACAATCCCTCAACATTGTAGGATAGTAGTATTTAAGCCTTTAGATTTGATGAGAAATCCTAAATAATAATTAGTGGTCACTATAGGCCACTATGTGTACTTCATTCATGAAAAAAACAGTCTTTTATACTTCAATGCACCTAAGGAAGGATTTATTGAAGTCCAATTTTTGGAGTATATTCTCGTGATTTAGGATATGATAACAATAATACTGATCACTCATCATTGTTTTTTCTCTTTTATAGATTAGTTTTATGATAGAACTCTATAATGATGGTAGAATAAAATGAGAAACATCCAAAATATTTCTGAACCATCTGGTTTAGGGATGTATTTAACGTCATTTATTTCTTCCATGTTTACATGAAAAAAGGTGAGACAATTTTACAATGTACAATGATGATGTATGTTTAATCCCGATCTGGATCTTCCAATTTCATTGATGTTTTTTCCAATGATTCCTCTTGGGCATTTTTTGATCATGAGACATGAGTCAATATCATATCCACAGGTAATTACACCATTAGTCCCCAGAAATGGTCAATAAGGGGAATTATCTCATCTCTTACAACATAATAATCACTATATATCGACTATATTACCAAATACGAATATCTTTTTACCTACAGTTTCCCCCCTAGAATTTCAAAGAAAACTCTAGGACCACAATGATGAATTGATACTATTAATCATTATTTCTATAGCCTTATTACAATAGAAAAGAGTAAGGTAAGAAAATGTTTGCTGATGATATGAGTATAACTCCCAATCCAACTTTATTAAGAAATGGGTCTTCCATTAGCTTCCATGATAGTCTTTTGGGAATGCCTTTAAAATACATATCCCATATTTGGGGGGGGGACCTCTTATACATAGAAAATATCTTCATCCAATTTTTTTTCATTCAATGATGTTTTTTCTATAGACATATGTTCTTCAAGGAAGTATATTAATGCCTGGTCTTGTACTAATTTAGAGGACCAAAATGAATTTCAGACTACTACAAGATAACCACCCACTATTCCAAATGTCTAGTCAATATAGGAAAATTGAGGATGTATTTTTGGGAGTTGTTTTGAGAGACCAAACGGACCTCATGGTACTATAGATAGTGCCTCGACCCCTGAACTATGAATATTAATTTTAGAATGATCTTATTTATTTTTTAATAGTGATTATTGATATCATGCATTATTCCATAAATATAATAAATTATATTTTCCTTCCTGTTGTAATTATTTTTTATTGGAAAGCACCTAGTGATCTTTCGAGAGTTGTAACATAAAAAATGAGAGGTTTCCCCTCATGAAGAATAAATATCATTGGTGGGAATAAAACATATTTCTTTGAGATAGTAAAATGCTTATAGATATTTGTCGGTCCAATGATATGTGACCCCATTATCCACCAAACTCATAAAGGGAAAACACATTCCTATGAGGTTTTTTTAAAAATCACGGAATTTATGAAAGTATACATTCTAATTCCCTAAACTCAGTATGTCTTATAAGAGGTAAATAATCAAGTATATCACTTTGTTTCTTGGGATAGACTACAATGTCGTGATGGTGTACCAAGAAGCCAAAAAACATTTATGAGGTAACAATGAAAGAACATTTTTTGGGGGTCATCTTGACTCTATGCTATCATAGTTTATTGAAAATGGTCTAAATATAATCTAGGTGGTTAGAATATTTTTTATAGTTTAACAAAAAAATCATCAAAATACAATACATAAAATATTCCCAAAAAGTGTTTGAAGATGTGATCCATGGCATGTTGGTATGTAGTGAAAAACCTTTTCAAGGTAAAGGTCATAAAACGATAGAAATATAACCCATGGGGTGATCAAAAATTGATATTTTACCCATATTTTTGAAATATTAGTATTTATTGTACCCTAAATAACCATACATTAAGGAAGTGTAATTATGTCCATTTATATCATCAATCTGTATTTTAATGATTGGGACTTGTAAATCAACTTTCAGAAAATGTTGATTGAGATCTATGATGTTTATGCATATCCTGATTTTCACATTATTATTCTTTACCATGACTATGATACATATATACTTAAGATACAAGAATTCCTTAATGAAATTATTTTTGATAAATATATCTATATCAACTTTAATTTGGTATTCAAGAGTCAGTTGTTTCCTTCTGACTATCTATTTGTATCCCTGAGGGTTTTCTAGTAAGTACTAGTGGTGAGTGGCCACAACGAGACCAATTAATATAATTTCTACGTATTTTAATGAAAAATGTCCTAATTACACTTTTTAAATTAGTATATAAATAATATTAATTGGAATACATGGTATCAATGACCAATATAGGTCATGTTTCCTCTTCTAAAACCAGGTTTATTTGTCTGAGTTCATCAACAATTGAAGTGACCCCTTTTAAAAATGTTGGAGGGGAATACATGAGGTCCTAATTATCTTCCTCTTCCTCCTCTACTTCATATTAATCTACCTAGTCTTCTCTGTGACTACGATACGTAGGTAATGTAGGAAATTTTACAGAGTTAAGATATATTTGAACATTTTTACAACCGAATGATGAAGTAACTACCTCTGAAAAAACTAAAGATTTGGGGTTTCATTGAAGCTATATAGGGTAGATTTGGGATATATAAGGAGTATCATAAATCTCTTTATGTCACATGATTTAATTTCCTAAATTAGATGATGAGGTAGGAATCTGTTGAAGCTCACTGGATGGAATAACTGAATTTCTAACTAAGCCTATACCATTGTTCGAAGAGCTGATGACCAATTCAGTGTTTTTAGTCTCATTATTCATTACCAGTATCATAAAATATTTCATACATGCTATAATTTGGGTCTATGACTTCAATTTTATTGATGGGATGTGTGTATTATTCGCTGATCTATTTCATAGGATTTACTAGGGTTATTTCTAGTCAATTCAATGTAGTAACCTAAGGAAAACTGTTAGATATGGGTTTTTTACATTCCCTATTTTATAATACTAAATCAATATACTGATTTTTAAAAGAATCCAATGGGTATTTACCACCATAAAATTTCTCAATGTGTCTATTAACATAATATTTGATGAATTGGTGGTATGATGAGGGGAATTCCACATGATGATGCAACTAGGGCCCTCCTAGAATAATTTTGTGGTCTTTTTCTTACCAGAAAACCACAAATTTGGAGTTAGATACAAGTTCCTTAAATTGATCCTTGAGATTGATTCTTCCAAAGGTATTTTTTTCATTTTTCTCATAACCTTGTAGTGTTATAGTGGAAGAAGACAAGTGGGATTCATTATAAAAAAATCAAATAAGTATTCAGACCATAATGAGGTTGAATCATTATCTATTATCAATTAATTCACATTTGATATCACTGTCATTTATCCTTCTAAGAACATACATGTATATGATGTGTCCTTGTATAAGGAAATATATTTCGTGTATTGTGATAGTGTTGATTTTATGTAATTATATATGATCGATCTATGCATGATGTATTTAATCATTGGAAACATCAAATATGAACTCATTAGGTATAAATAAATATTATATGAGAACCTTTAATTGTTCATTACATAAATATAGAGAATTCATAATTAGAAACCAATCTGTAAAAATGTGAATTTTTTATAATTTCATTCTTCTAAGAAAAAGGTATGTAATTTCCATCCCAATAATACTAAATTATAGGAAATTTCGTGCATGATGTAGGTATATTGAACCATGGGACAAGAGTTAAAGGAGATCATGTCCATGGGTGGTCATACCGAATTTGTCTGTCTGCTCGCTCAAGTTGATCAGACAATTTCATCCACTCTAATTGAACTTACAAGATGATCAGTTCTAATTTAACTTTGGTAGACGTGGGGGGAAATTTCTTTATCCTTTTGAGAAAATATAAGGATATATAATTATTTTTAGCAGTATAGAGAGTTTGAGATGTGGCTTGGATAAGATATTGATTTCTTCTATGACTACATCTTCCCATATAACCTTAGTTATTGTGGCCTCCTCCCCTAGTTCCCCTATTGAGTGTTGGAATATCATGTTAATTTCCCTATTTATAATCATATGATGTTTCCATTAAGTTAATGATATTAATGGAACTGACGTTTAATTCTTCGTATGTCATGGACCCCATTCGGTAGGTCGACTCTTGTGGTTTTGTTTGGTGGGACACCACTAGTGATTCCAGGACTACAGGCATGATTTCTGTGATTGTTAGGGATGGTTTTGGAATTAATATAGGATTGTTTTCCAAAAAATTTCCATGCCCTTCTATCCATGTTGTTTTTATAGTAATAAAACTCAGAATACCTTTGGTCCAATGGAGTAATCTTTTCCATAGTGGAAGCGACTATGGGGATAATTGGTTGTTTAAAAAGTTATCAAAGGATAACATGATTCTAGTTGATTTTTTTATAGTAACATACACATAGATTTTTTTTTCTGTTAACATATTTTAGGTCTCGCTCATCATCTTGATTTGTGGATGAAAAATATACTACCATCATGGATGGTTTTCCCTCCCCCACATTCCTATAATCCACAATTTTTTGTGGGATTCTATTAAAAAAATACCTTGACTATAAATACCCCATCGTTGTGATATTTTATGGATTTTTACCCAAAATTTTGAATTGAAAATTCCTCTAAATTCACAAACCTGCTTATCATCATAAATAAAGAAAAAATCGATCATCCAAGGTATCCTATATTCACTAAAACCTATCATTGTGTTGTTGAAAGAATCTACCCAGGTAGAGAGGCCTTTCAAAAATAAATATTCCCTTCATTAAGGAAGAAGGCCCTATTGGGTATTTTATTCTCATAAAAGAATTTATACATTGTGAATCACTCCTTTCCTAAGACAAGAATTCATAATAATTAAGGTTTACCTTGTTTTGTGAATCCTACTCATTCATGAAGAACCATAACTCCATTAAGCCACTAATCTTTGTAAAGATCCTTTCTGCGTAACCATAAGATTTCTGAAACCCCTCTCTTGGGCCTCTCTATGGTGCATCCCTTTTGAAGATGTCCCTTCATGAATTTGGAGTTCCTAGATCCCCCAAATCAATACAGGACTACTTTAGATACAACTTGTTCCCCCTGTTACCAGTGTTATCCACTCATGTGTCTGCTCTCTCCACTATTAGTGTGGCTCATTCTTACCATATACCTTTTTCTTCCAATCATATGTATGCTAATTCATGTTCCTTCTCATAACAAGAATAATAATGTGGACCTCATGACTGGACACTCTTCCTATTCATATGACATGTCAGTGCCAAATATATGCCCCTCCCATAGGTGCATGAGCTATAGCCATGTAAGCCCATGAGATGAGGAGTGAGTCCCTCCATGACTGAGCTACATTACATAAAACTAACTAGTACCTACAACCTCAAAACATGACATTAAACTACAGATTTACCCTATACAATAACCACATAATTCCTTATACATGAGTGGAATGGGTTTGTCTCCACACTACCTACCCTCACATGGAATGAGATACTCCTCAGGTAGCCTTCATGTGTAATATCTACAACATCTTTTATTGGGGCTTCTTTCATGACAAGATAATCATCTTTAATAGTTTCTCTATTTTAATACAGAGGGAATGTATCACATAGTTTTAATGGATAGAGGTGATCAAGAAATCCATCCAATCTCCAACATGTGTCTCTTATTCCGTTATAGTCTCCAACCTCCATATCATTAGGCCTCATCCTTTGGTATAACCCCCAACCCTTAATGAATTATGGGGTATTTTATTCCCAATCAATTGCAATATAAAAGAAGCCTCCCCGAGGTCCTAACCCAAAATCCAAATATGTCATGATGTTCATAGAGACACATCCTTGGTATGATCATTCCCCTCATCTGGGATATATTGTCTCCTTCCCGTCCCTTGGAAAGCTAAATGCGTATACCCCACACCAACTAAAAAAAGAGAAATACTATTGAAAAGGGAATATTTCATGAATAATCCTCCCAACATCCCACGTTGATGCTCCATCCACAACCTAATCATCCTTACTGCATGACATTAAACCACTCTGACCGGTCTTATCATACCATATTAAATTGTGGCATCAAACTAACTGGGTTTTTATCCCTATATTATTAATAGGGTATTTAGGGTGCCTCTACGAGGTTCAATACCAACCATGGTAAAATCATGGTGTTCCATCCTTGGGATTCACCATTAAAGTTTGGCCTCCATGGGGCATCCTGATCATGGTGTGAAATCTTCCCTTTATTGGGAAAATCTCCCAGATCCACCTCCATAGGGAGTTCTAATATATCCACCAATAAACCATTATGGTGTTACATCTCCCCTTTATTGTACACACCTACCATATCTAACTCCTGGGAGAATCATGGTCTATTCATTCCTTCTACACATGATGTTAAGCTCAGTCCCCGATCCATCTCATCCAGGCATTCTGATTTTACTCCACATAAAATAGAACAGGTGACATAACCCCAAAAATATAACCTATGTATAATAATTTTATTATTGAGGTCAAATCCTTGAAATTTATGTTCCCAAAACATTAGATACATCACGAAGAAATGATATGACTAAGTTTAAATCCCTTAAAGATAAACACCCCAAACATTTCTACCTCATGACAGACATAGTATGGATTGTGTTCTGCACCTAAGCGGATTCCATGAGAAGCTATTCTAAGAGAAATAATATAGTTGAATGATGTTCCTAGAACCCAGAAAAGCTAGTGATTACTCTAGTGAGTATTCTCCAAATCAAAGTTTGTTTTCCTATCAAGACCAATAAAAATATTCATATAGTATTACTATAATTACCCAAAATCCGTAAAGTGATGAAACTAGGAATGAGTTCCATGAACAAAAATTAACTATATATGGGAGACCCATACTTGGAAATGAGTTACATGAAGGAATACATTGATGGAGGAACTAACATTCCATTATCTCATTTAAAATAGGGAGCATACATTGTTGTTGATTGTGATAAAAGCCACCTGCCTTTGTAAAGAGGTAATGTGGGGTAACAATGCATCTAGTGCACATCATCAAAGTGTGGATGCATATGTGTACCCCGAAAAGAGTGTCTTAAATAGATATGGTGAACCTATCATGAAACTATCCTCATCCACATGGGGACTATTAGTGTTTGATACATCATCATATTTGAATGTCACCAAATCTATATATCTGGTGTTGGGTCACACCACTAAAATGTTCAGCCTAGCATACAACTCACCAGATGTTATGGCTATTAGAAGTTGGGTATCCTCAATCTATGAAATTGTTAGTGTGGATTCCTCATTTCATTAGAATGATTTAATGACGTTGGGGAATTGGACATAGATTTCATTACACATATATTGATGGTTGAATCTACCAGTTTTGTAAGACCCCAAGCATAGTAAATCAATAGCTGAATGCCCTCATACACTAGCGTGGGAGAAATGTTAATGTGAAAATCCCATGCGACACCACCTCCTCTAAGAATTCCATCACGACCTTATCTACTAGGTTCCCACATCCTGTTTCACCATCAATGATCCTCAAACGGAGGTTGATGGACACCCTCGAATAGTGGTACAAGTTGGAGGGGGTCATTACCATAAGGTATATGGATCAATTGGAACTGGAAGCATAAAAGTGTGACAGAATATGCCTCCCCCAAGTACTGTGATGGGAGAAACCACTCCCGATTCCAACAGAAAAACACTTTAGGAGTCTCTCATCAAAGTGATCCTATGATCCACTCCCATACACCGAGGAGGTGGGGGGTTCTCGAGTCACCCAGTCATTACTACTACCTTGGAGCATCCATGAAGGGATCCAAATATGCCCCATCAATTGTAGGAATGACCATCCATTCAATCCAAGGAACAGGTGGACTATACCCATACTCTGCCAACACCGGTCTGGACCACCTAGCATCAACTTCAGGCACAATCCTAGGATAATTCCCAACAAGTGGAATCGTCTTCCAAAAATACAGTGACCCTTACCACCACCGACACATTCCATAAGACTCTTAAGATAGATGAGTAGGGATCTATCTTCACCAAGTTAGGATTGAGACCATAGAAACCTCACAGTTAGGATGGTTGGACTTTGATAATCTATGACACCACCATAAACTACTACAGGATATCTAGTGACAATGATATTTAGTGTGGTGGTCCTCCCCGTATATTCACAAACCAAAGTTTAGGTCCTCCCCAATATTTAAATCAACGTGGAGGTCCTCACCAATTCACAAACAATTCGTATGGAGTTCCACCCTATACATATACTTCCCAACATAGAGGTCCTCCCCATTTTGCATCCAATCAGTGTGAATGTCCTCCTCATGACGTTCCTAGATAGAAAGAAGGTCCTCTCTACTCCATCATCGATGAAATTGAAGGTCATACCATCTTAATCGACAACCAGTACAAAGGATTTCGCCATGATATCACCATAATCCAACATGGAGGCCCTACCCATTCATGGTCAACTAGAGTAGAATTTATCCCCACTCTTTCAACAATCAACATGGAGTTCCTACCCATGTTCCCACATATCAAAGGGAAGGTCCTCTCGACATTTTCCTCAACCAGTACAATGTTTTTCTCTGTATTTAGGTTCCTCAACTTGAATGCAATCCTCATTCCCATTTCAATTAGCGAGAAGGTAATCCTTATGAATGAACCCTCTACAATAGTGGTATTCCCTATGACTTTACTACTAGAAATCGTGGAGGTACTTCCAATGTACCTACCACCAAAAGAAGAGATACTCCTTCATTTGTCAACAATATATTACAAGTCATCCTCAATCCTTCCCCAGTCAACACAGTGGTCCTCCCATATCCACCAACAACTGATACAGAGGTCCTACCTATATTTCATGTAACCAAAATGGAGGTCTTATCCATGTTACCACCCCCAATCACAGAGTTCCTACCCATGATAGATAATTAACCTTCCCCGAATAAATATCACAGGGATTAATAATGAATAACTTTCATTGAAGGATAAAAACTAAGAAATGGTAATTTTTCATCAACCTTTCTAGACTTTTAGATTTTTAGGAAAAGAACAACTCGATCATCAATGCTCAAACACCTCCACCTAACTAATAGACTTTGGGGTATGATCTCAATAGGTAAAGTTCTCTATCCAAATTGTCGAAGTCTGCATGATCCTCAGATCCCTTCATAGGTACATGTAGGTGTAGGAAGTTCTATCTCCCCTAAAGGGGATCATATTTCTTCAGTGTCATTCATAACTAGTATCCCTCTCCACATCTAACCAAGTTCATGTAGATATATTATTATTCTTGTATAAATCTTTTAGATAAAGAAATACCAAATGATCCACTGATGAGTTTTGTTACCCTTTCACATGAAGTATTTTTGAACACACAACAATATAAGTACTTAATGATGAGTTGGGTCCACCATCAAGGGACGACACTACATGCAGCGATCAGGTAACAAAACAAGGATATCCTCTACAATCTAACCAACTACCACACTAATATATGTAAGTCCCAATACAAATCTCTCATCTATAACCGATCATATCATGGGATGACCAAGATAAGAGTCATGCCTCTCAGCAAGAAATCATATGAGAGAGTCTGGATTCCAATTATTTTTTAGTGATGTTTCGTTCAAATGAATCCTCTCACTTAGATACACTAGAGTCCCACATTGAGGTCCAGGCTCCATGTTTCCTCCAGAGAATTTGGGAAATGCCCCACCACCTCCATGATCATAAGTTGGCTTACCTAGGAAGATAAGGTAAACTCGAAGGCATTGATCAAAAGTGTTGAATGGTTGAGTTAGATTCACTTCAAGTGGCTCAACACCCAATATCTCCCAAATACCATCAAAACATCCAATATTGTTGTGTGAAGATCCTCATAGAGGTCCATTGAATCATGGAACAGGTGCCTCTATATGTATAGATTAGTGATTGGGATAGTGCACTACTCTCCACTACATCCCTATCTTATAATATCATGTTCTACAAATTGATATTGATAATATCTTTATGGGTATAGTTATGGTGAACAAGTTTGTTCTTGAGTTTCCTGAGAGAAGGTACATTAACACATGGTCTAATAGGGAAACTGTCCCCCAAGGGAAACATAATACCAAACAGACCCTGATAGAGGTGTTCATTCCCACCAGCCAAAATATGAACTCACCCTTGGGATCCATCTGCATCATTTCCTTCTGGTTGGAACATCAACCAAGGTAAAGACCATTTTGATCCCTCCAATACATTTGAGATTGCACAGAAGATAGAGGTAAATCCCGTGGTTCCCACCTTGGACCAACATGTAGTATATCCGTAGAGGATCATCAACGACATACTTCCTGATCGAATATTGGATTTTCGTTCTCCTTGATAGGATCTCATTTCTCCTCCACTAGGCAAGAAAAAATTCATAATTTACTAGTTTCTCCCATTCGAGCTCCATGATCCTACACATCAAGATAGATAAGAGGATTGAATTTAAGGAAAGAAATTGAGATATCGGTCAACAAAACCGCCCAAGTAGCATGAACATCCTTCTTTGGCTCTAGGTCACACTGCTCCATAAGTCACTGAGCCCTCCTACCATGTTGATGATCTGGTAAATGCATTGGTGGTCATAGATCCTCTTCGAGATAAGAACCCTCACCAAGACAATTTGATAGTTTCTTTCAATGCTCACCATGATGCCTTGGAGATGTGATAGGTGGAAATCCCAGTTGATGGAATGTCACACCTGACTTATGTGGATGATATATGAGCACCTACAGTTTTCGGAAACCCCATTTTTCCCCATTGAAATGGATGAGTGTCCAGATAAAACATTTGGACCACTTCATCTCAAGGTGGATACATATTTTGGGGACTCTAGAGGAGAAGGAGGATACCAACCCCTGAGATTTTGTCTAAACATTTAAAGGTAATACGTTCATCTAGTACGGTCAGTTCCCCATTGGTCAATTACTATTTGAGAAGACATTCATAAATGTTTCCTCTACCAGTTCATCTCCATCATGCGCTAGATATGAACTACTAACCTCTTCATGTTAAAGAAACTACTCGATCAGTGAGCCGAAATTTTTTTTTCTAAAATGAAACTCCTAAAAAATGTATCCAACGAGCTGATAACTCAACATATGTTTTTGGAGATTTTTACAGGGAACACCAAGAATGAGCTGTTCCCTAACCACATCACTCAGAAAATCCCAGGGGAATTCCATTATTTTTCTAATTAGACCTAGCACATGGGGGAATCCTTTTAGTAGGAAAAACTAGTGTTTCTGTTTCCTCCTCTAGCTCTCACAATAAGGGATTCCAATGTAGAGATAGCCTCCATATCACAGGTGGAGGCCCCAGAGGAGCCTCATAGAGTGAATCATCATTACCAAGCATAGCCTCACCTTTAACAAAATTAATCGACTATGACTCTCCAACCGTATCCACTTAGATGTGAGAATATAGCTCTAATGCCTCATCTAGCTCTATTCTCTCATAGAGGCCAGGATCCCAGAGTTCTCTTCCTAAATAGGAAGAACCGAACCTATTATTTTAATGATGCATAGTTTCCTAATAATTTATTCAGTGCCCTGGGTCAAGGAATTCTAAAGCTTCAATAGTGAAAGAATCCCATTAAAGCTAGGAATACTAATATCCCTGAAAATTTTCTGTACTAAAGGATCCTTAGAAACACCTTCAAAATTTTCTAGGTGATGAAGGAATGGTTCAAGAACTATTTAGATAACTCTCCTTCTAAATTGGAAATTTTTTTGGAATAGGTGATGCACATATCCACCAAGATAGAACATAAAAAAATCCATTTAGGTGAATGGTATCAGGTTTCAAATTATGGGATGTAAAATTATGATGATTGGTTGGACTGATGAGTAGTTTCCCATGCCAATAGTGTCATATGTGCCTATTTAGGCATGCTAGAACATCATATGGTTGCATCCCCTTCTCTATCCACTACCTACACATGTAAATCATAGCCTTCTACGTCTTATAAGATTAGGTACCGATAACACAAGTGAAATATAAGTCCCCTCCTAGTTCCAAAACCATCTAATACTCTCAAAACTATCATACCTCTAGGGATGGGAGTCACCCCCATGGTTAGATATGAATTGTTATATCCCATTAATGCTGAGTAATACTATGCCTCTATGAATGCTATAAATTTTATTGATCGATTTCACACACTCGAATGATGATTAATGCCCAAAAACTCCACCGGATGCCTCTGGTTGACATCATTGAAGGGGAGGTTGAAGGCACACAAGATAATATGATGCGTAGGTCAGTGCTTCCAATCGAACCATGCATGGTAAAGAGACGAGGAAATATTTCATATGTAGAGATCATTAGTATGATTCATCTCAGCCTACCCTATCATTTATGCCACCACATATAGCTATGATAATTGATTGGGAAGAATAGTTGTGATCACACCATGATCTAGTGTGTCTCGATAATTCCATGCTTCAACCAGCAAACACTAAGCTAATGATTGTTTTGGGTGAGTTATATGATGATCAGTAGTATGTTCCCAATATAATTTAGAACCCAGTGGCATAACTAGAAAAACCCATTATGCCACTAACCAAAGAGTGACCCCCTTCAGGAAAAAATGGTCATTTGTTTATAGAAGTACAATGTTTTCCTCACCATCATAACTTAATGGATATTGGTCCTCAAGGACCTTCACCATTAAAATGATATGTTTGAGGCTTTCTCATATATTTTAATGAGTTCCCTATATTTGGAAGCACAGGTAGAGGCTACAATGACATTTTATACAGTGGCTATTGAGTGAGGGGAATACTGATCATTCATATCATTCTATAGAGAAGATGAGAGAAATATCATGCTGAGACACATTTTCATGTTGTACATCATAGGACAATTCAATGGTGTAGATATCACCCAATGTTTAGTGGACATAGGTTTTGAGATTAACCTCATCCCAAATTGAACACTCCAAAAGTAGGGATTGATCAGAGATTATTTGAGTCCCACTAAACTGAAAATTCTAGGCTATGATTGGACTGAATAGAAACTATGTGGTAGGGTTCGGTTGAATACACAGTTTGGAGGATTAATTGAAATAACTGAAATAATTTTAGTCTCACAAGATACTTCCTACAATGTGATACAACATAGGACCTAAATTTATCTTCATGTATTCATATCCTCCTAGTATCAATAGTGACTCATGCACTCCCTCAACTGTTAAGTAAGGCTAACCCAAGGTGATTTATAACCCTTTGATTCCTATGAATACCACTATATTGAATCTAGTTATTACAAGTGGGAGGGGAAGAATGTTTAGGCCAATGAGGTTTAGTGCACAACCATCACGACCAGTCTGTGGGAAGACATAGATGACTCTTTCATTCTCCCAATTCACTAGTTAGAGTCTATAATTCCAGAAATAGGAAGTTTATTAATTATTTCCTAAAGGAATGGATGTTGTATTTCCAAATGGAAGTGACATCGACATATTACCTCATACTCCTACATTGTATTGTTCGGGGCGTTACTAAAAGTTCTCACCCCTAATGAAATGATGGCTGGTCAAGGATCAATTATAATCTTGGGACAACTCCCCATATGAATTTGGATGTCATTACATGGAAGGTTTAGTGTTTTAAACTTGGTTAGTGGTCAACCCCCATTTTTTGTACCCATTTCCATCTAATAGTATGTGTACTGTGTTTCAAAAACGGTTAGCAGTTATCCCATATTTCTGCACCACTCTCCCTTTGTTTTAGATTTTGTGCATTATGATTCACACTCCCCATTTACCTTTGTTCAGATATAATTTACTCCCTCGTCATTACCCCATTCAGGCACTAGATCACACTGAGCATGACTCATGTGAGTTTATGGATTGTTTATTGTGTATTTTGAAAATGTGATCAGAGTTTGATTATAAAATTGAATCACGTTCAATGCATGAAAAAAATAAATAATCTGAATGTTTCATAGGGTCATCCACATATTAGAGCCTCTATTTTTAAAACCTTCTACTCTAAGTCTTTGATTTAGTGATTGAGTGCTCATGATTATCCATCATTTTTGTGGTGGACTCTAGAGATTCCCTATTTCACTTCTAGGACATCATTATCATTTCTATCCTTGGAAAAAGCATCGCCAACATTGATCTACTACCTGTCCTGCTCAGCTCGACACTCAGCCTCTTCCTTCCAGGACTCCACCTCTTCAGGCTAAACCACTACTAATTGATCCATCAAACTATTAATAATCTCAAAATGAGTACCATCAATCATTTTACTCTTTTCTTCTATCCATTCTATATGGGAATTTTTTTCCTCAGATTTGTAAATAGCTTGGGAGCCCTCTAAATTGTGCTTCTTCTAGTCCATATTTAGATTGTTCCATTTTTCAAGATATCACTCGATGAGGAAGTATAAGGCCGTCACATGGAGATTGTTGGAATTAACCCAACCAGTCCCCATTCTAACAAACCAATGAAAAAAAGATACCACTTGTTATGGAAGTATAACTATCCTGATGTAGGTGATGAAATCCCACACATACTTTAACTCCTTGCAGTGCATGGTATAGTTCTCCTCAACAACCTCCAAGATAGAATCTTTAAAAGCATCGGGTGTTGAAGGCTAGAATGGAAGAAGGGCTTCCAATATGTTGTCAGAAGGATCCCGTAGGTGTAGGTATTCTGATGTGAGTTTTTGGAGAACTATCCATTGGAAAAATTCATCTCTAACCTCTTCATCGGTGGGAAAAGCCTTTTATTTCCAAAAATGGTTTAGTTGAAGTTAACACAACTACCCGAATCCATTAGATGTCTATGTTGGGGGGTGTAATTTCATATATGGATTCCATGGTAACCACCAGTGGTGATTTCTAGGATATCACATATGATGCTGCCTCAAAAACCACTCCACCCCCTGCACATTTTCCCCCACTTCCATTGTAACTTCAGCTCCAACGGTCTCTTCTAGTGGTTCCACTACCGTATAGTCTACCACCAAAAATCTTTTTTCCATCAGTATTGTGGGTGCTATCTCAACAAATTCCATTTAAGACTTTATCTTAGCATTACCCTCCAATGGAACCTCTTTAGTTTTCCCGAGCATCACTACCTCTCTATCTATCTCAGATGGTATAACAACATCTGCTATCACCACCTCAGCCTAATGGGATTCTAATGAAAGTATTGGCATTGTTGGTTAATTATTGATCACCATTTTAATTAACATTAAAAAATATTTCAATAAAAAATTGGATGGAAAATATAGTATTTAAAGAAGTATGGGGGGAATGGACTTACGTGAATTTTACACTCTAGAGAGGAGTTCCTTAAGGATCAAAAGTAACCCCTAGGTATAGTTCCGTCCATAGAAGCCACCCCAATTACATGCACTGATAGATTACTACATATATTCACAACATCGAGAAGATACCCTATATTCTTCCCTTCATGGGGTGAGGTCCCCTCACCCTCATTTTTAGGTATATCTTAGACCAACCTCTTCTATGATTGATTTCTATGAATGTGAGAAAAATGTTATATGATGATTCTAAGGTACAACATATATATAATCCACATAAGATACTGCTATTTACCTGGTCAGTGTAAACATTTCCTACCATAGGGAATCCTCGATAAGTGTCACTTCCTCAGGAATCTCCTGAATCCTCTTGAAAAAGAGCACACACAACCATTTCAACTGCTAAATATTGTATGAGAGAGGTCTTTTCTAGCAACACCTTAATATATTCTATCAGCAGAAATGTAGTGACATAGAATTCACCAGATTCTCCATATCCACCACATATCGTTCTGCCTTGTCCCAAGACATGAGGAAACCAACCATTTCATGACCAATCCTAGTTATATGCATCCCATATCAGTTAAAATGATGGGACATTCTGTGAGCATTAGTGAAATTTATATAATCATCATGGTTTTCCCAATATTCTAGAAAAACGATATCACTGGAAATTTTCACATGACAAAACCACTTCCTGAGATCTTGAAAAAATGTCCTACGGGATTCCCCAAATATCTACCCTTCTTATCATGTTCACCTTCCCAAGTGTTTTGGGCCTCATACTGCTGGTCTTATCCCTCCAGATATTTTCTATCCTATTCCATGAATGTATGTGCTCGTAGATATTTCCTTGACCAATGTTACAGGTCTGCAGCCATGGCGTATTCTAGCCATCGTTCGTCTACAGACCTGTAGTTTTGGTACCACCACTTAACTTTCTATTTTAGACTAACTCCTTAGGATTTAAAAAAGTTACGTGCTCTCCCAACATTTTACTTAATCTTGAATTCTTCTATACAAAAAATTTGATGGTGGTAGATTGTTCCACATTATTCAATCCACATGAATGAACATGAAACAAAATTTCCTCATCACTAAAGGGGTAAAATCATGATTCACCTCTAAGAACACATTCAAATTAAATCTATGTAGGCACTTGAAGACCTTAAAAATGGATATGGATTGTATGGTGCACAAAACAGCTCACAGTTGACACTTTCTACTAGTACGCCACCTCAAAAGGCCAGAATATGTGATCTTTGTATGTGGTCCTGCTGTCATCATTGGTAACCACCCTCATCGACATAGGAAATGAGTTAGAAATGAAATTCTCATCCATCCTGACCTTCTATAAAACTTCCACTATAACCAACTTGAATAGGAGACATCACATGATATTTAGAATCATCAGATGAATGTTTTTTATTGGATGAGAAATGGGATTCAGATACTCGTAACCTCCCATATTTACAGCTACCTAGATATACCGAAAGTTAAAAGACCCACACACATGTAGTGACATCTTCCCTATACTGATATGATAAAATAACTTGTATAAATTTTCATGTTTTGGTATATAAAGCTTCACACGATACCCCGTCTCCAGCATCGCCGCCATTATTATGGTGATTGTCTACACCCTAAGTGTTCATCCCTCACTAGGATTATCCATCCATAGATGAGCAATGCGATGAACTCCACCAGTTTGACCATAGGTTGAGCCTCTATCTTGACGTTGTATCCCCACAAATTTCAATTGATTTCTTCTATAATGTACCAATTGGAGTGATCCTTTTCCCATTTATATCACTTGGGACATATACACAGCCTCTTCAGTATTCTATCTTCTATTTATCCTCCTTCAGCAGGACTTTATGATGATTCATTAAAAATTATCCAAACCATTGCATAGAGGGATCATACCTTGTATGTGGATTATCTTCATTGGTTACCTACATCAGATGAAATAGTTCCTTCACTTGGCTTGTAAACTGATCGTGGTCCCCCATACATCCTCTAATGGGAGGAAATCATTGTAAATCACCCCCAGTATTGGGGATGAGATGATTTGATGAATGTATCAGAGGCAGAATCGAACATCCCCATTATGAAAATGGAATGTATTTATCCCCAGTGAATATCTTATCAAAAACATGGGCATGATCCTATAAGGATGGTAGTCCTGGAAATATGAAGCCCATGGTGCTTTACAATGTCTTATCCACTTCAACTCTTCCCCAAATTTTCTCATCAAACACACCCATAGTAGGCCTAAGTCCAGTCAACTATGACATTGATTCCCTATATAAATCACAATTATACTTCTATCATTTGAGCGGATCACTAAAAATATCATTGATGATAATTTGAATCTGTAGTGGGGATTCTAAATCCTCTTGATTCTCCACATCGATGTTGTTCAGGTTGTTGTAGTAAAGATATACTATAAGTAGAAAATGGTGTGTCTATACATGTATTTAATTATCTATGTCACTGGTATCACCCTGACATGCCCCTGAACTAGTAAGCTAGCTCATCCAAGTTCACTAATGGAATGAATATTACATATCTCATTCTGAAGCTTTTGGGAGGAAGCATCTTGTACATAGGATATTATTTCTGAGCCTATGTTGGCAGCTCAATAAATGATTTGTGGTTCTAGGTGCTTCATATGCACTACATTATCCTTATATTCCCAGGAAATTCTTCTCTTCGAACACTATCAATGTTTACTCCCGAAGTCTCCATTTGGAATAAATAATTATATGTTTTATGAGTTTTTTTTGTGACGGACATTCCTAAAACCTATTCTTCGATCACGGATTATTGAGCTTGGGTTCTTAGGGCACGTTTCACAAAAGTGTAGTTCTCTATGTCTGGTTCATTAAACAGAGTTCATAGATCCATGGTCTAGATGTCTTGTTTTCTAATGTACTATTCATGAATAACGTTCATGGATATGAAGATATTTTTGAAAAGAGATTAAAATACATTCTTCATATGAAGGTTTAGGTAATTTGAGTTCCCTCCTCCACTATTTATATTCATACATCTAGCCCGAGATTCACAATGGTTTACATGCAAGATTACATTCCAAATAGACCTCGCAAGTGAGAACCATGAAATATCTTCACAAAAGGGTGATGAATGGACGTTTTCCGTGATTCTCCATTAGAATCTGACCTTCCTTTTCTATATCAGATCCCATATAAGGGGGATGGGCATTTATTGGTGGGGAAATTTTCATAACATGGAAATAGTTGAGCTTGACATGGATGTTTTGGATTGATTCCACCATCAAATATCCCAAAATACTTTAAAATAGTCTTTTCACAAAGCCCTAATGCTTCTCAAATGGCCAGATCGCATGAAGATCCCTAGCCACATGTTTCCTTCATGAATGCACAATGGTTGGATGGTAAACCACTACATAGTGAGTTTCAGAGTCATGGAAAAACTTGTGAACATGCAAAGCATTGATAGTGTCTTCATGGGTCCAAAAGATCCACAACAACTTGAGAAGCCCAAAAATTCATCACGAACCACTTTCAATATTCACAATACCCCTTGACTATAAATAACCCCTCATTCCTATATTTTAAAGATGTTTAATCTACCTTTGTACTTCTCAATTTATTCTAATTCAGAAACCTCTTGATCATAAAAAACAAATAAAAATGGATCATCTAATGTATCACAACTTCATGAGACACCCTTCTTTGTGTTCTTGAAATCCTCCATCCCAGGTGGAGATGCCTTTCACAATGGCATATGCCCTTCAAAAAGGAAGAAGGGCCTATGATGCACATAAATATTCACAAATCATTCTATATTTGTGAATAACTCCTTTCCCGAGTGAGGAATTCATCCAGTGGGTAGGTCACCTTGTTTTGAAAATCATGCTACTTCATGAAGCCCCTGAACTTCATAAAGCAACTGATTTTCATGAATTACCTCTCTATAAGTGCCTAATCTTCATGAGACACCTATATTGGGACTCTATATACAACCTCCATTCTGCTAAAACTTCATTGAAAAGGTTGAGTGCCTAGATCCCCAACACCCATCCAGAACCGTTTTTATACACTTAAAGCCCCCATGTGATCAGTGCCACCCACTTTACTATTAGAGTGTCTCGATCTTACCAAATAACTTTTTCTTCTTGTAATAAGAACATTAATGCTTGTAACTTTTCAATATAGGCACACTAACTTGGAAATAATGATTGTCTAATTCTCCCATAATTATAACCTTGAATTTCTAAATCCATTTCCCTCCCAAAGGCACATATGATATGGTCACATAAGCCCATGAGACTAGAAGAGAGTTCCACCACGTCTGCATAGCATGACGTAAAATTTCCTAGTCCCTACATCCTCAACACATGATGTTAAACTATGGATTTTCCCTATCCAATAAGCACATGATGACTTGTTCATGAGTGGAATGGGTTCAACTCCAAACTACCTACCCTCACACAGAATGAGACCACCCTGGGATGATTTCATGCGTCGGCCCAACACCATATCTTGTTGGTGCTCCCTTCACGACATGAGCATCAGGTCTATTAATTATTCTTGTTTCTTACACCAAGCATGATTTACATGGTATTAGAGGTTAGTAAATATCATGACATCCACTCAATCTCCACCATGGGACCTATCTGATATAACCCCCAATATACACTTCAATGTGCATCATCCTTTGGTATAAGCCCCAACAGTTTTTGAACTATGTGCTCTTTGAGTACCAATCAATTGGGATACATAGAAATCCTTCATGAGGTCCAAAACCAACATCCAAATCCACATTGATATTATTCAAGCCACATCCCCAGCAAGATCATTCCCCATACCCAGGAGATCACATCTCTTTCAGGTCCCTCAGGAAACTCAAAGTGTAATCCCCAAAACTACTCCAACCAAGAGAAATACTCTTTCAAATGAAATATTTCATGTGTAAGACACACACTATCCCTCATCAATTATCCTTTCATGACATGTTATTCCTTATCAAATTCCATTAATGTTCACATACCGGTCCTGCCATGTGACCTTAAACTATGACATAAAACTGCATGGATTTTGATCTCTTTCTTATAAATAAGTTTCATTGGACACCTCTATGAAGATCAATCCCAACCATGGTAAAATAATGGTGTTCCTTCATTTGGAAATACCATCCCATGTCCCCCTCCAAGAGGCATAATGAACATGATGTGATATCTGTTGTTTGTGGGACACACCTCTTGGATTAGCCTCCACAATGAATTATGATCCATCCATTAGTAAACATTCATTGTGTAGCATCTTTCGTTTCTGGGACACACCTCCTCGATATGTCTCCATGGAATGTCTTGATTCAATTTATTTTATATCCAAAACATGTCAAACTTATGCCCCAATTCCTCTAAACCATATGCTATGATCTATTTACATTGGATATAAAACTTGTGAAATAAACCCAAACATATAACCTATGATTAAGAATGAGATTTTTGAGGTGAAATACATGGAATATATGAACCAACAATGTCATATCCCTAATACCAAACATCTGTTGCCTAAGGTGACACCATTAAAATATATACATCCTAGAGTTTCTACCTAGGTATCAACAGGGTATGAATTGGGGTTTTCACCTAAGATTCCTCCATGAGATGCCCTTCCGAGAGGAAGAATATAGGTGTCCAATGTTCCTAGAATCCAGACAAGCTAGTAAATCCCAATGATACTCTTCTTTTGAATAATGTTTTTTTCCCTATCACGTTGAATCAGAATGCCCTGGAAGAAGCATTGCAATTAACTAGAATCCACAAATAGATGGTTTCAAGAATGAGTTAAATGTACATGGAATAACTCTATGAGGGAGAACCAAACTAGGAAATGAGTTCCAAGTAGGAATCCATGCAAGGCAGAATTAACAACCCATTATATAGTTTCAATCAAGGAGCAGGAAATGCTTTTTAAAGCCATGAAATACACATAACTTTGGAAAGTGGGAATCTAGGGAAACAATGCATCCAACACGCATCAAATATGTGTGGATGTGCAACCATGTACCAAAAAATCATCAGAAACAATATATACACCCATTTTAATTTTCCACACAAAAATATTATTCAAAATTTATGAATAATAATAAAAAATTTATTTAATTATTATCATTAAATATATCACATCATTTCCACCATTAAAAATTTACATATTACATCCATTTAATTATCATTATAGATAATAAATTAATATTAAACACACATTCTCATTTATTTAGAACAAGACAATAACATAATTGTTAATAACTTACCACCCAATAAGTAAATATTCATCCATGGAAATTTCTTTCCCATTAATGAATTATATTTAATTACACACATAATTTTAATTTTTATTCAATAGAAATAATAAAAATAAATTAACTATTATTACCCTAACATGTGATTTAACCAAACACCAGTTGCACTAAATGTATATTTCATTCCTAGGGTAAAACCAACATGTAGGATCTAAGAGTGGACTCATATTTCTAAAAAAATATACCATGTAAGAGATATTTCATTTTTTTAGAAAATATGTAACAAAGATATTAACCAAATTATTATCATCTATGATTTGACCAAATTAAAAACATGTAAAATGGTTGTGTCATGCCTATGGTAAACCACACTATCCAAAGTTAATTATGGTCTCATATTTCTCAAATGAGAAACTGTTTGTGAGACATTTCATTTTTTTGGAAAATATTGTGTGCACACAAAATATTATATTAAATTTTTTTATTCTATCTCTTCTAAGGATCCAATAGAAATTGAATCCCATGCCAACTCAACACCTAATTCCATAAATATTCCCCATAATTTTAAAATGTTTTTATTGATCTTTTACCTTTACATAATGTATTTAAATCAATTAGTAATTTAATGTTAAAAAAACATTTCATTTTTCACCTAAAAATAATAATAAATTATTATTGTTGAGTGTATTTATTATATATTAAAAATTGAGGAATTTATAATTCTCCCATTCCAATTAATTATATTCCATAAGATGTATCTCTCATGGTCTTATTTGAACACCATTGACCACTACATTCGAGCATAAGTCCCCTTCTCTTATGTATCCATTATTGGAGGTAAATTAGGAACATAAAAAGATCACATGTAGTCTACGGGATCACAAAAGGTTAATCTAAGAGTATATCCTTCCCCGAAGGTATATTGCTCCAAGAACTTACCCTGGTTTCTATCCATGAAATTTAATCAAATCTATAATATATAATTTAACACAACAATATATTTAGTTTAACTAATTAATTCCAAATATGATATACCATAGAAACATGAAAAATAAAGATATCTATCATAGTAGAGTATCTCTCTAGAATTGATAGTACAAATTTGGGAATTTAATTAATGAAATACTATATTGCATGAGAACAAGTATATATATAAGTAAATGATCCTAAATTTCTAGTAATTATGTATCAATGCACCCAAAATCTCGTAAATCACATTTCAATGTAATGTGAATCACTTGAGGATAATTTAATAAACTATAACATCCAAACAAATTCCCCCGCTTTATAGAAACATGGTTTTCCCTATGCATTTCTATTCAGACACTATTTTAGTTCTCTAGCCTGAGTCTGAAATACCCCATATCCTATATTACCTATCAAAAATAATATAAAATAGAAAAACAAATTGAGTCCTAGTCCTCTGATACCATGTTGTAACATCCTGAACCAAATAACCAGTTCTGATCTTGGATACGGCATGATCTCATGTGTGCATCCCCACACACAAGGGGTTGTTGACTAGATGTGAGACTCTCAAGCAGAACCATAGGAAGACTATAACATATTTCAGAGTGAATGGGAGAAATAAATTAAAAAATTATACATATAAACAATATAAAAAATATAATTAGAGTACATGAGTAATGTGAAATAAACATGGCATTCTAATAAATGGCTCCCAAATTAGAAAACCTAAGTATCAGACAAAGTACATAAATAACAACTCGGTCCTCCAATTTTTTTCTTAGTCTAACACTAGATATGTGGTTATTTTGTATGTTTTCACCATGGGTATATTTACATTCTCTAGATCCCTCATGAAATCTACAATCTCACTAAAATTCCAATGTAGCTTGTGAGTACAATAATCACCAGGACACCACCAATGCATCATTATCCACATTTTCCCATGTATAAATGTTCATTAGATAATAATCATTAATGTATAACAAATAAATTGTAATTCAATTAGAAATTGAGTTGTCTTGCAATAACAAAGCCTCCATGAACCCAAGATCTAACTACTTTGGCTCTATTCCAGAAGGATAAATCATAATGGATGTTAGGATTAACTAATCTAGTAATAGGTCTTGAGAATCTATTGCATTGTATCATCGTGGAAACATGAATAAATGCAACATGACATTCCCTAGGACCCAATTAAATCATGCTACTTGATATAACACTTGGAACTGATCTTTCTTCATCACAATTCAATGATAATTGAATAACCTACTACTCGTCATAACACAAGGCATTGATCATGCTACTCAGTAGTTCAATAGGAATACAAACATGCTACTAGAGATAACACTAGAAATCGAGTGTACTGATCGAATGTTCATTGGGAATCAAGTAACATGGTAGTTTTCATTCAAACCATGAGTGCGTCATCAACATAGAAATTCCATGATATCTTTGTATCTCCTCCATCTGCTCAGGTCCATCATCACAATGTTCACACGAAATGAACACACTATCTCTAAGGGATAATATTTACATGATGATCCACCTATTCAGAGTACCAGTAATGAAGGATTAGAATATATGATAACATATATAAATTTAGAGAATACGAGGAAATAATTTTTTGGAATAACATCATGAGTATTAGTAAAAATAATAAAAACCATGTGATCATCATAGAAAATAGAATATCAAGATTCAAAAGTATAGTCATGAAATAACATCATAAAAGTACTCAAGGACACACACACAATATGTGATCACTATCAAGCATGGTCAACCAGTTATTATAATACAGGTATCACATCAAGGAAAGAGTTCACTTATAAATAGAGCATCACAAAGATCATGAGTAATAGAAGCTACACATGTGATAAAAATCAAAACCTGTCTATCAGGATATCTAAAAAAATCCTGGAATAAATTAACACACTTAGACTCAAGTATCTAGGTCTCAAGTATCATTAAAACACATCAATTTTTCTATGGATACTAACCCACAAATATATGATCAATCCTTAGTTATTCGTGTATTGACAACCAACCAACACATAAGGATAAACATGGCCCATGGAACCTTGTCAATTTATTGGGCATCATTCATTTATTTAATTAATACTCAATAATTATTAATCAATTAAACATTATTATTATTATTCTAAACACAACAAAAACCCATGATTGTTCACACAAAGTTTCAAACATCATTTCTCATGCCAATAATAATGCATAAAACTTAGATTTTATAGAGCATGAGACCACCTACACAAACCCTCATCCAATCATAATTGAGCATAATTATCAAATAAGTCATGAAATAAATTAAATATGGAAACATTTGTAAACGAAATCCCACAAGGTAAGTAAATTCATACCTCAAAGTCAATGGCATCAATGAAAGGTCATCCAAGGTGTCTTCTCCCAAACCACGTTTAAAAACCAATAAGAAATAAAATAGAAAACCAAGGAAAATTAAAACCAAAACAATCTATTTTATTTCTATAAGAGAAAAAAACATTACATGTGATCATAATTTCCCTCTCTTAAATATTTTTTAATTAAAATTTTTCTCCATCACAAGACATATAAATTTTTCCCCTAATGAATAATTATATTCTTATAATTTTATTCATATTATAATTTAATTATTATATTCTCATAATTTATTATAAGTTTTATTTTTTTATTATCTTTTCATAATTTATATTAAATTATTCATTTATATTGAGAAACGTTGCATTAAAAATACCTCACTACCTTTAAAAACAAAATTATCACTTATATTCAACTCAACAAGACGTGCCTAATAACACCAACAATGCATCAATATGATCAATATCAGAGATGTTATTTAAGAGGAAATATTTTAGAAATAAACTGAAATGAAATTTATATATATAAGTGAGAGAGGGAAGGATGAGAGAGGTTTGAGGGGGGAATTTTCCAAATTCTTCATTTACACTCCCTTAGGAGTTTCACATATCATAATTTATATATATTTATTAAACAATGGTTCAATTAATACACATTATATCTCTCATAATCCTTTATACTCATGTCACATTAAAATCCACACCAGATTCACTATGCAGCACCCCCATGGAATCCCTAGATGTGTTTCCCCCAATTCAAACATATTTAACCATCCATTAATATATATTAAAAAGTTCATTTATATATTTACACGTACACATCATATATATATATTAACGCCCACACCCACAACCACATATATATACTTGAACATATATACATATATTCAACCAGAAGTATACATGTTATATATATATGCATACACATTAGTATATACACATGTACTTGTATATACATAAATATTTATCCCTTATATGGACACACGCACAGTTTATTTTTACCCAAAAAAATATTATTCAAAAATGAATTTTTAAAATAAAAAAAATTATTATTATTATTACAAAATATATCACATTATTTCCACCACCAAATATTTAAATATGACTTCCATAGAATTCCCATATAAGCTAATCAATTAATATTAACCCCACATTCGCATTTATTTAGTGTAGGGTAATAATATCATCATTATTAACTTACCTCCAAATAAATAAATATTCATCCATAGTGAAATTTAACTCCTTAATTAACAACATTTAATTACACATTTAATTTAGATTTTTATCGTAAAATAATAATAATAATAATATAAATTTTATTACTCTTCTCTGTGATGTAAAAAAACCCGATGAGCACAAAGATTATGTTTCACCGTGGGTGAAACCCACATCTCAGACTTACCAGTTCTCAAATTTCTCATATGATAATACTTTTATGAGATATATCACTTTTTCAGAAAATATATAATAAAAATATTAAATAAATTATTCTCACAAACATTTGACCAAACATCCAACACACATAAATGATATATCTCAAATACAGAAACCCCACAACCCAGACCTAATGGAGTTATCAAATTTCTCAAAAAAGTCATGATTTTGGGGATATTTCATTTTTCTAAACAATTACATAGGCATAATGTAACACATTTAATAATATTATTCCATTAGCATAATGGATATACTGGTCATGGAATCACATGTAAACACATATCCTAACTCAATAAATATTACATAGAATTTCCCAAGTTTTTAATAAGCTTTTAACTCTACACAAAATCTATAAATCTTTTACTATGTGATTTTTTATGAAAAAATCCATATTCACATAAAAATAATCATAAATTATTATCAAAGTGGGTTATTATTATCATTAAAAATTGAGGATATTACACTATCAATGTGATATTTACATATCATTAAAAAATTATCGGTGTTCAAAATTTCATGAATTAGATACCATTCAATGAAGTTTCCTTTATAATGTTGTTTTTATGGCCTAAAAAATATTATATTTAGTGTTAATATCATTTTTATGATATATATATTTAATTAATTTAAGCATAAAAATATTTAAATTTAATTAAAAATAATTTTAGGTTTGACAATGAAATGAATTTTGATGAGTATAAATTAACAATTTTTGTTTATGAAGACAACATCATCCACTTAGATTGTATTAAACCACCACGGGTGATAAGATGTTTTTATCATTGTTATAAATGGAAGTGGTAAACAAATTACTATTAATTTTTTTTTATAAAAACAAATAATTTGATTTTCTAGGATTCCAATTATTTATTCCTCAAATTAATATAATGTTTATTTGGATAATGGAAATGAATAAAAACATTATTTTAAAAATCCTTTATCTGAACATAGTAATAAATTATAAAAAGTGGTTGATGAAATACAAATTTTAATATCTCATCAATAATTTATAATTTTAATTCTATTAAATTTAATATATATTTATAGATCTATATTAATATAATGTTTTATGGATCTAAAATAAAAATAATATATTGATGTAAAATATAAGGGATAATTAAGAAAATATTTCTTCAATTGAGTAAAGTGTTATTAAAAAGCATTTGTTGAGAGGTAGTTACTTATATCTCATCATTTATGGTTCAAAAGGAAGAAGATGAACTTAATATTTTATGATTTAAAAATATTATTTAGGTAATTAAATTATCTTATTCAAATTGAATCTATATTTAAAAAATAAAAATAGGTTTAAAACCCCTTTCATTGAAGTTATAATGGCTTATCAAAAGTGTCTGAGGTGAAGGAAGTTTTTTATTTACTCATAAATTATGGATCATAATGATGGTGAAAATTATAGTATATATAACGATGTTATAATTTGGAATCTAATTTTAAAATAGATCATAAGAATATAATCTCAAATGAAAGGGATGAGACTAGGAATACTAATCCATACCTTTCACTTTATTCAACTCCATTCGATTGAGCTCAATAGCACTAGATGAGAGGTATTTTGTGACACCATGACCTTATGGATGAGTTACGGGTTGTGTGTTTAGAGATATTTCTAGATCATGGTGGAGTTAAGAAGCATATGGTGAGATGGGAGGTGATGTGTTAAGGGGTGAAATTTATTAGTGGGATGTGGGGTGTATTAGAAGAATGTATAGATTATTTAACCATTTAGTTCAATGTATTTTAATTCTACAAAATCCAATGAAATTTATTTTATTATAACAAATCAAAAGAGATTTGTTTTCCATTTCATATCATAGTATAAATAAAATGGAATAAATGAAATAATTTTTTTAATGCATAAAGTCAAAATTTGACATCTTAATAAAATTCATTATAATTTATATTCTAAAATCTCAATAATTTGATTCTATCTAAAACGTTTTTTATTTATAATGAATTAATATAATAAAATAAAAATTCTGGTATGTTAATAATTGTTTTATAATTTTATGGATTATGCTTCTATCATGACGTTGCTATAAAATTTATTGTTATTTGTAAAAAGTTCATTTTTTACTATTCTACCAAAAATTATCATCTTGAGTAAAACCAAGAAAATGACCGTATTAAAATTTCAATGTGATGATTCTAAAAAATAATTCCATTTTATGTTATAAAATTTATTAAGTTTATATATATTGCCTGTAAATAATATTTTATAATACATAGAAATGTATTTATTTATGATAAATACTATTACTTTTTCTTTCATTGATTACATTTATATACATTATTATTTTTTAATTACAATTTTATTGATAATTAATTATTTATATATTTATAAAATTTACATTTTCAGAAATTATTCGTTAAATTAAATTAAATTTAGATACTAAATATATAAATGAGAAAAAAATATATTTTGAAAAACATTATACATGGTTGATACAATTGTTAAGTCAAAAGTCTTCTTTTGACTTCTATATCAAGTTTTGGAAATCACAAATGTATTCTATCATATGATTGTAAATTAAAATTATCTTTTATCATGCTTATCGTATCGTACGATGTTGATTGTACCGACCAAATCGTATCGTATTGACTCAGCCAATCGTATCGTACTGACTCTGTCAATCGTATCGTACTGACTATGTCAATCGTATCGTACTAACTATGCTATCTAGATAATCATTATTTGTTTTGGTACTTTATTAGAAACACTTTCTGCATTTGAATCGTACTCATGCTTTTCATTTCTATATATCTCTTGTCCGAACAAAACGATGTCGTTGAGTTAGTTACAAACTAATCAAAACGATGTCGTGTTTTCTGTTTCAATATGACCGTTGGAGGCAATATGACCGTTGGAACCCGAGGCCTATAAATAGGAGGTCATTTGAAGCTGAGAGAACAATGATGAACGAAGAGAACAAATGAATAGATTCTGTGAACTACCAAGATTCTAGAGAGAGACACTGTGACTTCTCTCATCGGCCTTGTGCGTCCGATCATCGTATCGAGGGCTTTCAAGTAATTGAATGACAGAGGTTCTGATTACCTACAAAATCGAGGGTTTCCGGGGATAGGCAGACAGAAGTGCCGATCATCGTATCGGGGGCTGCCGGGGATAGGCAGACAGACGTGCCGATCATCGTATCGAGGGCTGCCGGGGATAGGCAGACAGACGTGCCGATCATCGTATCGAGGGCTCACCAAGGTATTGGTGAGACAGACCTTTTATCCTAGGTGAAAGGATAACCCTTCTCTTTGGGTTAAAAGAATTGTAATACTTTTACATTTCCGCTGTTACTTGTATTAGAAAGGGATTTGTATTGTTTCCTTTCTTCTTTACATATTCAATTGTAATTGTTCCAATTACAATCATTCTATTACATTTTGTATTGATTGATTCTATACGCTTTAAGGTAGAATCATTCATCTTTGTATTGCTCTGATTATTGTTTTCACCTTGAATACAATTGTTTTACTTTACATTAGTATTACAATACATCATACCTTTTATATTCAATACAATTGTGGGTGTTTATATTTGTATTAGTTTAAGATCATTTAAACTAATCTCTTTGTTGCTAAAACTCAAAGGTTTTTAAATCTACAATTCACCCCCCTCTTGTATTGTTCCATCTAAGACATATATATCTACTATTCGAACCAATAATTGGTATCAGAGGAGGTTTTCCACTGATTTGTATTACTAGCTTTACTTCTTATTACTATCTTGAATACTTACTACACTAACGTGTGGAGTGGAAAAGTTGTTTTTGTTATATTAGATGGCAGGAATGAACATCGGATCAATAGATAATCTGAATCCTTCTAGACCACCAATCTTTGATGGGAATGATTATGAGTATTGGAGAGATCGTATGAAGACTTTCGTCATCAATACTGGTGTAGACAATTTTATTATCCTTACTGGGGGTTACAAAATTCCTGACAAAGAAGTTAGCACTTTCACCAACCAAGAGAAGCAAGAATATCAACTGAATTACATGGTACGCAATACTTTATTATGCTCTATGACCAGGAATATATATAGTCAGATATCTTCATGTGAAGCAGCCAACTGTATTTGGAAGAAATTGGAAGTCACTCATTTTGGTATATCCAAAGTTATAAAAACAAGGAGAGCAATGCTTCGAGCAGAATATCATGGATTTGTTTTTCCTTATGGAGAACCTGTATGTAAAGTACAACAAAGGTTTATGACAATTGTCAACATCTTACAATCTATGGGAGAAAAAGGACTTGATGATGAAGCCCTTGTTGATAAGATTATAGATATTATGCCAAATGAATGGGAGTCGAAAAGGACAGCTATTGATGAAAATAGAAAAGTTTCCCAGATTACCCTTGATGAACTCTTTGGAACCCTTCTACAGCATGAGACAAGAATGAAGAGAGATGCTGATTTTAATAAGAAGAAGAATGGGAATGGAAGTGTAGCTTTTGCATCTAAAGCTAAAACACCTGAAAGGCTTACAAGGTCTAAATCCAAGAAAGTTGTTATATCTGATTCAAGTGATTGTAATATTTCGGATAATGAGCTAGCCAATCTTGCTCGAAGGATGAACAAGATTGTGGGAAAGAAAGATTTTCAATATAGATTCAAAAAGAAAGATAGGAAAGACAGGAAAGATTCAGAGGTAACTTGTTATGAATGCAAGAAAGCAGGACATATAAGGCCTGATTGTCCTTTACTGAAGAGGAAAGATAGAAAAGAGAAACACTCTGAAAGAAACAAGAAAAGGTTTTATAAGACAAATAAAGGCTTGAAAGCAAATGATACATGTAGTGCAAGTGGTAGTGATTCCTCAGATGATTCTTCAGAATATGAGACATCAGGACATAGAAATATTGGACTTCTAGCCAAACTACCAATCGAAGATCATTGTCTCATGGCTAAGGTACATAATGCTGAAGCTGTTACAAACGTCTCTTTAAATGAAAATTGTGTTGATAATAGATATTATGAATCTTCAAATGATGAACCCACATCATCAGAAGATGATTCTTTACCTTCTTTTGAAGAAGTCTCTAGATTTTCTAAGTTACTTGAAAATGAAAATTCTAAACTCAAAAAGAGATTTGAAAAAGCAAATTCTAGAATTTCAATTTTGACTAAAGATGTATCAGATCTTTCTAAAGATCTTGATGAGAAAACTTCTGATTTTGAAAGTATTTTAAAAACTCTTGAGAAAGTCAAATCTGATAAGGATAAACTTTCTAAGGATCTTGAAACTGTAATTTCAAAGAAAAATATTTTAGAGTCTAACTCTAGTTCAAATTCAAATGTTTTAGAAAACAAGAATTTAGTTTTAAAACTAAAGTCAGAGATTTTATCCTTGAAAAAGTGTTTGTCAAACTTTACTCATGGAAAAGAAAACTTTGATAGGATGTATTCTCAAATTAGACCTTTGAGAAATCGTTCTGGTCTTGGTTATACTTATTCCAAACCTGTTTTTAGTAATAACTATTTTGTTCCTCAAAAAACCATTTTCTGTTCCAAGTGTCAATGTGGTGGACATTGGAGAAGAGATTGTTCTCTTAACGAAACTCAATCTTTAGGATTTCATAAATCTCATTTTGCAAAACAAATGTGGATTCCTAAAATTCTTTTATCTAACCCTTCTGGATCCAAACAAGTTTGGATTCCGAAAATCTAATTGTTCCTTTTTCAGGAAAACGAGAAGTGTATCAATAAGAACATTTGGTACATGGATAGTGGTTGTTCTCGACATATGACTGGAAACAAAGATTTCTTTGAAAAGGTTATCAAAACAAAAGGTGGAAAAGTTACCTTCGGAGATAATGCTCAAGGAAAGATTGTTGGTATAGGTAATATCGTTTTTCTTGGAAAAGTTCTTATTTCAAATTTTTTGTTTGTTAAAGGTCTTAGGCACAATCTCATCAGCATAAGTCAATTATGTGATGAAGGTTACCTTGTGAATTTTAGAAATGATAAGTGTCTAGTTCACAATTCCAAGGACGAATTCATTCTATCTGCCCATAGGCAAGAGAATGTTTACACTATTAACTTAGAAGACCTTAGGAACCAAAACATACCTTGTTTAAGTGTAATAGAAGACCAATCGTGGCTATGGAATAGGAGACTAGGACACTGTAATTTGAGAAACCTAAGAAAACTCTCAAAGAAAGGACTTGTAAAAGGGCTACCGGACCTTAGATATGATTCTTCAAAAGTCTGTGATCCTTGTCAATTTGGCAAACAACATAAAACTAGCTTTAAACCAATTAATGAAGTTTCAACTTCTAATGCATTACAGCTTGTGCATATGGATCTATTTGGTCCTTCACAATCTGGAAGCATTGGAGGAAAATACTATGTATTTGTTTTAGTTGATGACTTTACTAGATTTACATGGGTCTACTTTCTCACAAAGAAATCTGAAGCCTTTTTCTATTTCAAAACTTTTAGAGCCCAAGTTAAAAATGAGAAAAACCTACCATTGATAACTATTCGTAGTGATCATGGTGGTAAATTTCAAAACTCAGATTTTGAAACTTTTTGTAGTAAGAAAGGTATTACTCACAATTTCTCAGCTCCAAGAACTCCTCAGCAAAATGGTGTTGTTGAAAGAAGAAATCGTATTCTTCAGGAAATGACTCGAACCATGTTGAGTGAATACTCAATTGCTAAGAACTTTTGGGCTGAAGCTGTTAGTACTGCCTGTTATACTATAAATCGTGTTTTAACTAGACCATTTCTTAATAAAACCCCTTATGAGTTATGGACTGGCCGAAAACCTAAAGTTTCATACTTCAAAGTTTTTGGATGCAAAGTATTCATTCTGAATACAAAAGATAATCTACACAAATTCGAACCAAAATCTGATGAAGGAATCTTTCTAGGCTATTCTACAACCTCTAAGGCTTATAGAGTTTTTAATAAAAACACTTGTATTGTTGAAGAAACAGTACATGTAAAATTTGATGAAACTAACCCTTTTGTTTTCAATCAACCCAATCCTACATCCTCAGATGTGTTTTCCAAAAATGTTTATCAACCTTTATTAGAAGAACATTCTGATAAGGAAAATGTTCAAGAAAGTATTCCTGAATCATTTACCACAGAAGTTTTTCAACCATATGTTGATGAACAGGTTTTACAAAACCCAAATCAATTGTTTCCTAGGAATCATCCCAGTGATAACATCATTGGAGATATAAATCAACCTGTAAGGACCAGAAATTCCATAAGAAATGAAATAGAACATCTTGCTTTTCATTCCCAATTTGAACCTAAAAGTCCAAATGAGGCCTTAGGTGATGATGATTGGATCAAAGCAATGCAGGATGAACTAAATGAATTTGAAAGGAATCAAGTCTGGACTTTTGTTGAAAGACCTAAAGAAACAACTGTGATTGGTGTAAAATGGGTTTTCAGAAACAAGTGTGATGAAAATGGAATCATTGTAAGAAATAAAGCAAGACTTGTTGCTAAAGGATATAATCAACAAGAGGGAATAGACTATGAAGAAACATATGCTCCTGTAGCTAGACTTGAATCTATTCGTATTCTATTTGCCTTCGCAACATATTTCAATTTCAAACTATTTCAAATGGATGTCAAATGTGCTTTTCTAAATGGTTTTGTTCAAGAAGAAGTTTTTGTCGAACAACCTCCTGGTTTTCAAGACCCAAAACTTCCTGATCATGTTTTTAAACTTACCAAGGCTCTATATGGTCTTAAAAAAGCCCCTAGAGCATGGTATGATAGACTCACAGGATTTCTTTTACAAAACAATTATACAAAATGTACAGCAGATCCAACTCTTTTTATCAAAATGGAAAACAAAAATGTTTTGGTTGTCCAAATCTATGTTGATGACATCATATTTAGATCAACTCAGAAATCTTTAACCGATTCATTTGCAAACTTAATGAAATCTGAGTTTGAAATGAGTATGATGGGTAAGTTAACATTCTTTATAGGTTTTCAGATTTCTCAAAAACCAGAAGGAACTTATATATCTCAACATAAGTATATTAAATACTTACTCAAAAAGTATGGATTTGACAAAACTAAAAGTATTAGCACTCCAATTGGTACCTCAAATACTCTTGATCTTGATGAAACTGGGAAACCAGTAGATCAAACAATTTTTAGAGGTATGATAGGGAGTTTTCTATACTTTACAGCTAGTTGACCCGACTTAATGTTTTTTGTATGCTTATGTGCAAGATATCAATCTAATCCAAAAGAGTATCACTTAAAAGCCGTAAAGAGAATCTTTCGGTATTTAAAAGACACTATGGATTTGGGACTGTTCTAATCATCTGGAAATGATTTTGTTTTAAAAAGATTTTCAGATGCTGACTTTGGTGGTTGTAGAATGGATAGAAAATGTATATCTGGAACATGTCATTTCTCAGGAGACTCTTTGGTTTCTTGGTCCTGCAAGAAACAACACTCAGTAGCACTCTCCACTGCTGAAGCTGAATATGTAGCAGCTGGAAGTTGCTGTGCTCAAGTATTGTGGATGAAGCACACACTCACTGACTATGGTTTGAGTTTCTCCAAAACTCAAATTCTTTGTGACAATACAAGTGCCATAGCTCTTAGTAAAAACCCAGCACATCACTCTCGTGCAAAACACATAGATGTTAGGAATCACTTTCTTAGGGATCACACATAGAAAGGAGATATTATTTTATAATTCATCGGAACGCAAGAACAACTTGCTGACATTTTTACAAAACCTTTACCTTCCGATAGATTTGAAATTATAAAACAGAAGCTAGGAATGATTACATTAAAATAATCATTCATATCTACTTCCTGTTTTACATCTCTCCTAATAGTAAGAAACTCCTCGAAGAAAGGGGGAGGACATTTCTTTCTGTCTTTATGTTTATTTTATCTTGTGTTCTTTAACTATTTACTCTTTGGATTGTTTATTTTTTCACTGTTTATCGTATTGACAATTTAATTTTCTGTTTATCGTATTGACAATTTTAGTTTTCTGTTTATCGTATTGACAATTTTTCTATTTATCGTATTGAAAGTTTTATATAGTATCATTTACTATCGACCGATGATAGTATTGAAATTCTTTTCTATCGTATCATTCAATAGTATTGAATCGACCGATGATAGTATTGAAATTCTTTTCCATCGTATCATTCAATAGTATCGAATCGACCGATGATAGTATTGAAATTCTTTTCCATCGTATCATTCAATAGTATTGAATCGACCGATGATAGTATTGAAATTCTTTTCTATCGTATCATTCAATAGTATTGAATCGACCGATGATAGTATTGAAATTCTTTTCCATCGTATCATTCAATTGTTCTGTATCGACCGATGATGGTATTGAGATTGTTTTCCATCGTACTGTCAGTTCATGGTAACCAGATTATTTTACATCGTACGGTACGATCATAGTAATAACTTTGTTTTCCATCGGCATCATATTTTTCTCCTTACGTTTTTTTTATTCTTACCAAAACCAACAATCACCGACAGGTATCTTTTTCATTTTTTTTCCTTTGTTTTAATCCTAACCATTGATCTGGTTTTATCTAATCTTGACCGTAGAATATCAACGGTCACCCTTTTTCGACCGTAGAAGATCAACGGTCATCTCTTTATCGCCTATAAATACCCCCCTCCCCTCCCCAAACCCACATTGCTTTTTCAGGATTTCAGGCGAAGCTCTTCTCTACTAGCTATATATCATCGTACGATCTTCTCAATCGGCATCACCTTTATGTCTCAATCCTCTGCTAATACTCCCGCCGAGATGTCTTCAAAGGCTTTTACAGAGAAAGACTTTAACAGAGAAAGGTTAGTATCCCGAGACTTTTTCGATACGTACGATTCTACAATCAGGAGGATCATTTTGTTTCAAGGATGGGAACATCTCTGTGTGGAAAAGCTTGATATCCAAGATCTAGTTCTTTTTGATGAAGTTTGTCAGTTTTACAAAACCGTTTCTTTCGACAAAGATATGACTATAAACTTCGCTGTGTACGATAGAAAATTATCTATGTCTGTGAAACAAGCGGCACATTTTCTGAATGTTTCTGTAGAAAGAGATTCTTTTTGTCCATCTCACAAACTACCAAAGGAAGTTGGTACGTTTAATAGAGAAAATGCTGAAAAGTCTTTGTTTCTTATTAATGAGGAAAAGAGGAAAGTGTCTCATCTTTCACCGGACAATCGTTTTGTCACTCTATGGATGTAAGGTTTTCTTATCCCAAGGAAAGGGGATAGAGAAACTCTGAAAGTTTCTGATATTTTCATGCTTGATTATCTTGTGAACATGAGAAAAGTGAATCTCATGGGGTATATTTTTGAAACCATCAAGAATGTCAAGACAGGAGGGATTAAGTCCCAGATGATAATGTATCCAGCCATCCTTACGAAGTTCATTTTTTAAAGTATGAAGTTTTTTTAACATTCCTTTGAAAGGAAAACCCATGGATTTGAGGCCATCTTGGATTACTAAGAGTACGATGAAAAAGCTGAATGTTTGTTTTGATTCAAATTCAAAACATTTTGTCAGAGATGTAGAAGCTGAAATGGCTCAGAATCAATCGGCACCTATGCCAGCCAAGGACATTCAATCCACCAGTGTTACTCAAAAGTCTGATCCGCAAACCAGTTCAAAGCCGAAAAAGAAGCCGAGATACAGTAAGGAAGTTGTAGCAAAATGGAGAAAAGATAAGGAACAGAGAAAGGAAGGTGATCCGAAGTTTGGTCTTGACCCTGCTGAGGCCTTTGCGGAAAGAGTAAGGGTAGAAGAAACCCTTCAGGCTGAAAAGAAGAAGAAGGTTCTTTTGAAAAGAAAGGCTCAGGACTTTGATGTCTCTAAAATCTTGAAAGCGTTTGAGGATGCCATTGCCCAACTAACTGAAGAAGTGCACCAAGAACCCATCGTACAGAGTCTTCCTGAGAAAGAAAAAGGAAAACAAGTGATGGAAGAAATAGAAGAAGAAGAAGGAGACTTTCTTTTAGAATTTCTTCAAAACTCAAAGAAGAGTAGAGAAGAATCGGTTCAAAATCCGAGTGAAGGTGTTCAACAAATCCTTCATGCCGATCAAGCACAATCTCCGGACAGAATGTCTTTTCAAGAAAGACAAGGTAATCAATCTTCTCATTCTGATAAAGTTGTTGTCATTAGTGACAAAGTGGAAGAAGAAAGAAAACAGAAAGAAAAAGAGAAATGGAAACAGCCAGTTGTTGACTCAAGCAAGTCGTATGAACTACCATCGTATGATGAGGATACTGATTCAGAGCATACAATCTCTCTCAAAAAGGGTGATTACATTGTTCATGTTTTGAGAAGGGTGGAGAAAACCATTCCTTATTTCCCGAGGCTGGAAAGGAAAATTGATTTTATTACTGAAAATCAAAGGAAGAAGTTTGGCTCTGTAAAATAATTGAGGAAGAAAGTTTTGTCAGTAGAAGCCGATTTGAAAGTTCTTTCAGAAAGCTCGGTTGCTCATAAGAAGGCTTGTAATAAGATGACCAAGTGGTCGTACAAAATAGAGAGCTCAATCAATGATCATGAGATAGCTATTGAAGATATAAGGAGGTTATCAAATGAGCTTGCAATTGCTTTCAACAAGCTTGATAGAGAAACGGTTGAAATGATGAATCTTTTGTCTTCTCAAAGAGCCGGTGTTCCTTCAATAAAAGACTTGAAAGAAAGAATGAATGTTTTCCAATCTGAATTCTCGAAGGTTTCATCTTTCAAAGATGAAATGGTTTTACTGAAGAATCAAAATTCGGTGTTATCCAAAGACAACAAGAATTTGCAAAACAGGATTGATACCCTTGAAGAAGTAATCAGAATCCAGGAGGAGACCATCAGAAATCAAGATCAGATTTTTGCGGATCAACAAGAGCTTCTCAAAACTCAGGGTGAATCAATTTATGAAGACAAGAAGGAGATCAAGAAGATGAAAGCTGTTCTTCATGAGCTTATAAAGAAGGAGAAGGAAAGAGAAAACAAATGATTTTTGTATTTGTGTTCTTTTGGAACTTGTCTTTGGTTTGTAATAACTTTTATAATCCTTTTCTTTTATCTATTGTCTTGTATTGCTTCACTAACTCTTTTAGACAATTCAAGATTACTCTTTTCTTTTTGTAAATCACAAAGGGGGAGAATATTTACGAAGAAAAGATTGTTTTACAAAGGGGGAGAATGTTTTACAATGCTCTTAAGGAAAATCTACGAATACAATCCTTAGGAAAGTCCATACCTAAGGGGGAGATTAGTTGTATTCAATTTCTTATTCAGAAGAGTTTTCAATAACTCAGGGGGAGAAAAGTATTTCTTGTCACATTTACTTTGTGGGTTGTGCTTTCCAAAAAGGGGGAGATTGTTAACTCAAAAGTCTTCTTTTGACTTCTATATCATCTTTTGGAAATCACAAATGTATTCTATCATATGATTGTAAATTACAATTATCTTTTATCATGCTTATCGTATCGTACGATGTTGATTGTACCGACCAAATCGTATCGTATTGACTCTGTCAATCGTATCGTACTGACTCTGTCAATCGTATCGTACTGACTATGTCAATCGTATCGTACTAACTATGCTATCTAGATAATCATTATTTGTTTTGGTACTTTATTAGAAACACTCTCTGCATTTGAATCGTACTCATGCTTTTCATTTCTATATATCTCTTGTCCTAACAAAACGATGTCGTTGATTTAGTTACAAACTAATCAAAACGATGTCGTGTTTTCTGTTTCAATATGACCGTTGGAGGCAATATGACCGTTGGAACCCGAGGCCTATAAATAGGAGGTCATTTGAAGCTGAGAGAACAACGATGAACGGAGAGAACGAATGAATAGATTCTGTGAACTACCAAGATTCTAGAGAGAGACACTGTGAATTCTCTCATCAGCCTTGTGCGTCCGATCATCGTATCGAGAGCTTTCAAGTAATTGAAAGACAGAGCTGCCGATTACCTACAAAATCGAGGGTTGCCAGGGATAGGCAGACAGACGTGCCGATCATCGTATCGAGGGCTGCCGGGGATAGGCAGACAGACATGCCGATCATCGTATCGAGGGCTGCCGGGGATAGGCAGATAGACGTGCCGATCATCGTATCGAGGGCTGCCGGGGATAGGCAGACAGACGTGCCGATCATCGTATCGAGGGCTCACCAAGGTATTGGTGAGACAGACCTTTTATCCTAGGTGAAAGGATAACCCTTCTCTTTGGGTTAAAAGAATTGTAATACTTTTACATTTCCGCTGTTACTTGTATTAGAAAGGGATTTGTGTTGTTTCCTTTCTTCTTTACATATTCAATTGTAATTGTTTCAATTACAATCATTCTATTACTTTTTGTATTGATTGATTCTATACGCTTTAAGGTAGAATCATTCATCTTTGTATTGCTCTGATTATTGTGTTCACCTTGAATACAATTGTTTTACTTTACATTAGTATTACAATACATCATACCTTTTATATTCAATACAATTGTGGGTGTTTATATTTGTATTAGTTTAAGATCATTTAAACTAATATCTTTGTTGCTAAAACTCAAAGGTTTTTAAATCTACAATTCACCCCCCCCCCCCTTGTATTGTTCCATCTAAGACATATATATCTACTATTCAATCCAACAACAATAGTATATCCATTAAAATTTTATAATTAAGAAAACAAAATTATCAAAACATTAAATAAATATTATGTTAATAAGGAATTATTCACAAGAGGACTAATGATTTTAATAAAATAAAAATTTTATAATGATAATTTAGTATTAAACAAGGTACATAATATTTTAAAAGGAATTATTTTTTTTGTAACAAGACACATACATAGAATATGATAACCATATTTTATTAAATTAATAAACATAAATATAATTTAAAAAAATCATGATAATGATTTATTTGAATATGAAAATTTTAGTTAAGGAGTCATCATTTATTTCAAATAAAATTGAATATGAAACTAATTTCAATGGTTATATGATGCTATTTTATGAAACATAAAAGTATTTTCATCATTTTTTAACAATTTGATTATAATAAAATAATTTAAAATATAATCTATCATATTAATATAATTAATGAATTTGTGAAATAAAACAATGTATTTAAAAATAAAAAATAGTACATGAAAAACATTTTATAAAAAAAAATTATTTAAAAAAATCAATTATACATAAATGAATATATTGGACAATAAAATTTAATCGGTAAACATCACTAACAAATATATATAAAACTTATTTGTTTAAATAATTAAAAACTATATAATAAATTGAATTTCAATTTAAAATATTTTATTTATCAATTAAAAATCATAAAATATATATTCATTGTAAACATGGTATACTACTTTTTGAGTATATAATCTAAATTTGTCATAAGGGGGGTCACACCTAGTTATGTAAATTGAAATCACGGTATACCTTTACCCCATATATGGAGGTAAATTACCTTACCCATAGTAGAGTACCTAACTCCATGTGTTTTATAAATGTCTCACCCAACACCTATTATCAATTAAGAGAATCCAATATCATTGAACTTCAAAAACCACAACATTAATGGAATCTAATAAATTAGAATATCATATTACATTTCTTGAGGAATGTTGATACTCAAAATAGACTTCACATTTTCCAAACCATTCAAAAATTAAAGTAATCAAAATGAATATAATATATAGCACACTCTATAATAGGTATAATCGGTTACAATGTGTGTAGGACTTTTGGGAATATTGGTCATGTTCTATTATCTCCAAACATGTGTGAATACTTATGACATGTTGTGTCAATGTGATACAAAGAATGTAAGTCTTCTTAGATTCCTAGAGAAATAGATCCCATGGATTCTATAATTTTTATAGCTTTTCTTCTACAAAATGTTTTAAACAAAAAATAAAAGGCATAGAGGAGTTATGTGGCTAGAGATATTGAACAAATTATAATTATCTATCCTTTATTTATATGAGACATGATGTGTGTTTTGGTGACCATGGAATATCATTTCTACCTAACATACTATGTGTATATACGTTGGTATATGCCGAGACATTTTATCATTTTTATAGATTTTCAATCATTATCAATTGTTGTATTTTTAATTACATATTCCATTTAACCTAAGTCAAATGGTGGTTCAAAACTAATGAATTTACGTGGTATATTTTGTGAATCATTTATATGAAAAATAATGGTTTTGGAAAAAGGTCTATAATAACAAAAAATATGTTGGAAGCAAACATACATGGAAATTGTATTGAAAAACTAACATAACTTCATTACCCATGACAAAGATTGATCGTTCATGCTCTAAGTTGTGATACTACTACAATAGGTTTCATCATTAGGGTTATTAACCTTTAAGGCTATCCAGTATCCGTTCAACCTAAATTCAATCTCTATATACAATAAAAAATGTTATTATCTCTGAATAATTTAGAAGTATCAACAAGGAACATTAGTACGCTACACATAAATAGCCAATTTAGTGTAGGTATGTCATGAAAACCACGAATAATGTGCCTTAGATCATGGGAATAGGTTTTCTCTAACTCAACAACTATAGTACACATTGGTGGCATCTTTGGTATGATACTACAATCTCAATGAATGAATTATGGAATTTTAAATAACACACAAAATACTCTTAGATCTTCATCACCATTGGTCCTACTACCAATGATGGGATATTAAAATTTAAGTGGATCATTGGTCGAAACCCATCGAATTATGGTCTATGTACATGTATTTTGATTTTTAATAACATTTATTTAAGGAAAATTTATGATATAATCCAATATTTCAATAAAATAACCGTGTATATATTTAGAAAATATCACATTAAACAAGTAAAGTTTCACAGACATGTTACCCCAATTCTTCAAGAAGATTATGATGATACTATGACCACCCTGATCATCAAGTCCAGTGGATCTAGAAATATATCCTATAATTGGAGGACATAAAATATGGAAAATTGAGTATATCCACCAAATATCTCAAATACCATTATGACACAATATCTTATCTTGAATTCTTCTAAAGGGGGGCATGAGATAATTGTTTGAAAAAACACATAATTTTAAAATGTAGGCATTCCTAATGATATAAATAGTCCCCATATCCAATTTTCATTTGAATTATCCCATATATATATCATCATAGTTGTATTATAAAATTCCCTAAAAGTATAAAACATTAACGAGGGAATAAAGGGAGTTGTAGATATAGATAAATCACCAATAACCTAGGGAACACCCTAGTTAACTGGTATATGAAATTTATTACCCATACATTGATATTAATTGTCATATATTTGGAAAAAACATCCAAATATCAATGATATACCTCTTTCAGGGGAATATTGGTTACCTTCAATGTACTTATCATCATCAAATTTAATTAACATTAACCAAAATTAAATTCAAAAACATGATACCATTTATGATCAAGATAAATAAGAGGTATATGTAATGATTTATAATCATAAATTAGTATAAAATTGAGGACTACATACCCAACATCAATAGGTAGATCATTTGTGGTCACCACTAGATATTCCCCTAAAAAATAATTTATAGGATAACTTTTAGAGAAATAGCAAGGCCACTTTCATATATCACCCACCATATATTAATGGAGAAGTGTTTTTTGGAGAACATTGGAATACATTGTTCTTTTTATAAATAGGAAAACATTATCATATCATTAAACAATTATTATTGGGAAACATAACCATTGGGAATGACCTTTATAGTGAAGCTACAAGGGCTCCTTCAGCTGTCCATTTCATTTATTATAGATTTCATGATCTACAATGGAAAAACATACATATCCCATAACATCCTTATCATTTTAGCCAATACATTTGATAGAAAAATTGATTTATTATCAATAGTACCCTCTAATATAAAAAATACATTAATAATTCAATAGTTTTTAGAGGCCATATTCTGAAAATCAAAGATAATTCATTCAAACTGCTCATCATTACGTAGACTAGGTTGATATTTTTACTCAAGTTTCATCATAGTTATTTTATTCCCTGAAATTAAATAATTTTTTTTCTAATCTTATCGATTATTTAGAATGGATATGCAAACCACAACAACTAGAGAGGAATTTTTATCTCATGTGAGTGGATTTAAATCCACCAACACCCTTGATTTAAAATACCAAATTCATTACATTTGATGGAATGAGTGATTTATAATAACATCTAAAAAAATTTCTTTATAAAGCTACCCAATATAGGTAACCCCATAATAAAAAATAATAGAAAATTCAAATTTTTTATAAAACCCTTATAAAGAATTTTATATTCTTTATATAAAAATTTTCATCAGGGAATATTTAAATAATAGGGATTTTTTTTAGTAATTCCTCTACCAATTATTATTCACTCCAAAGGAAAAACTATCCCTAAACTCTCTCATTTCTATGATGAAGATAATAATAGAGTAAAAAACATGATTGTAGAGTGAGAGGGTCTAAAATTAAACATAAAAATATGGATTCCCAGGGAACAAATATATGGGTCATATGAAGGGAACCTATCATATGAGTTTTAATTATTATTATACCCTCTAATGTTACTTGGTGGGTTTGAGAAAATCAATAGGAAAATCTATCGATCATGATATTTTAAAATCGAGGGAAATAACTCCTTAGAAACTGTCATCACAAGAAATGAATTCATGGAAAGAAAAAATAGTGGATGTAACCATCCAAATGAAAAGGATACAGAAATTCGAATTTTATTTTCAAAAGAACAACCTTTATTACTTCAATAATGATATTCCTCCTAGTAATTTCATCTAATACATGAAGTACAACCTAATCATGTTGCTATAATTGAAGAATACAAATGAATTATGTTTTAATCAGAAAAATTACTTTTATTTATAATATATGATGTGCTATATAATCCAAGAATTATTCATCTTCAATGGTCTATATTAAAATATAGGTGATTAAGGTCATGCGTCATTGTGAATTCCATTAGTGATTGTGACATCTTTGTTGGACACTCTCCCATAAGAAGATGAATAATAATAGGAAAACCATTCAAATATGGATATATAAGAGTATAGTTAATGGATTGTCTTGAAATTAATTGATCACAAACATGTAATAATCAGGGGATGATTGAATAAACTGTTCCTAATTGAAATTACATTAAAAATATATACTTTACTAACTTATACAACTCATACAATTAAGATATGTTATATTCATAACATATAAAGATAATAGGAGAAGAGTAAAAAAGGATTATAAAATGAATCAATAAACTAATATACATTAAATTCCATGTTTTTTTGAATGCAAAACATACCACCAAATTATCCAATGTCCACTATCGCACTAAATGTGTAAAAAATAATCATCCCTAAAACACGATGACTAGAAAAAACCCACCAAATAAGTTAATCAGAAATCTACCATCAAATTAAATAATTAACTCTATATATCCAAACGATCCCATGGGGATCATCCTTTTAATTATTCAAATGAAACAAATTCTTCTAAAAAGGAAAATGGGTATTTTCCCAACAAATAAGACCATGGAAACTATCTTATAAAATGAAAAAATACGTTTCATAATGCTAAATTATCCAATGATAATTTTGTCACCAAAAAATTCAACTTTACTAATCCCAATAACCAAGATAATTTTTTATTATGGAACCCACATTTACATTAATCAATTATATTTTAGTAATTAAAAAGAAAACAAATAGTGGGAATATTTTAAAAAAGTGCTCACATATTTCGGTTAACATGGTATTAGTTTGGTATGATGAATCTCCTCTTATTTTTGATGCATAAAATATTGAATTGTAAGAGAACACACACATATAATCATTTATGGACAATTTTGTTTCTCATCCTATACTTATTGAGTTATTGAATAAGATATTTGAGACATCCACATTTACACTAAACATGGTATCATTTATATTAAAAATGACTCCATGAATATTTCCAAATTAATATTTACATTATGCCATTTCTAGATCATGTCATATGGTTTACACCAGGGAACCCATCATCATCTTCAACTATCTCTATTTTCAAAGGAAAATGTTTCATCATTTTTATTACCATAGAAACCTCCTTAACCAGACATGGTCATCTCTACTGATGAAAAAATCACTCATTTTCGATGAGGAAATGAAAATATCGTGAAAATAATTACAGGGATCAATAATCATAATATTCACTATGGTGATGTGTTTATGTAACACTATATGAGTATTCCTTGTAGTGATGTACCAATGATCATGTTTATAGATGAATTTTCATCTTATTCACAACCTCATAAGGTGTATTCTGAACATAGATAAACATTAATGATCACAATGCTTCCCTCCCAAATGTTAGTGTTTTTATGACTATTGGAGGAACTATCAAGGTTCTAATAATTAATGACATCTACATCTAATCCTAAATAGTTTACATTGGTGGAACAACCACATATATCTCATGTTCATATAGGTACCCATTCAAAGAGATATTTGAGGATGAATATTTGAGAGACCATTTAATTAGTAGACCTATACTTAATTGTTTTTCCACAAAATATAAAATCTTTCATTCCTACAGAATATTTAAAGGAATAATTAATGGAGTCATGACCCATGAAATATCTAAATATCACCTCTATCCATGTGATTAACAACAATAGAGCACACAATTTAATCAATTGAATTTTGTTAATTCACCTTAAAATGAATCAAGAAACATGGTCAACAAATTTGGGCAACATCACGCAGATTTACATGTCACCAGTTCATTATAAAAAATCATTATTGGCGTTCTAATGATCATGAACAACAAGGAATTAGTTATTATATATCATCCCAAATATTTCTCCTACCAATAAGAATTGGGTCATATGATTGATTAATTAATTTTAATGTTTTATTTTCTTCAGTAGAATAATGAGTAAGGGTGTGGATATTTTTCAAATCCTAAGATATATATAATGTGCACACAAATAATTGTCACTAATGTGTAAGGGAGTCATGTATGATATAATCCTTTAGATGAATAAATTCCCAGCTATATGGATATAAAATTTGTATAATTTATCCCTGTCACAATTTATTAAACTACTTGATATAATATCTTTTCTCCATGGAAGTAAACATGGTTTAGATGGCCCAAGACATGTGAACATTAAATGAAATACACAATTTTCTTATTTTTATGTCATATATCTGTTGACATGTATGTCCATATTTAAGTACATTAAATTTCATATCATAAAAGAAATTTTTTTAGCACAAAACTACATGGATTGGGCTTTAATTGTATAAACCGAAACCATAATCCATAGTAGTTCTTAATCAATTACCATAAACATAATAACATCTATGCCCATGTAAAATTAGGTTGATATGACTATGTTATGCGAAAAAACTATTTTATAGTCTTAAAAAATGAAATTAAATAAGATTATATGAATATTTGAAATTAAAAATATACAATTCAATTCTTAAGTATGTTTATAATGGAAGAATAAAAATTCATTTCTAATCCTATATCAGTTGAAAAAATATTGAAAAAATAAGAATTCAAAAACAAATATGGTCATATAAATTTAGAAATATAATTTGTAGACTATTTTTTCTCACAGAACTCTGACAGAACATCACCTATGGAGTTACTATGTGTTCCAATTATCAAAGTAAAAAAGAATGAGTCACTTATTAGTAAATTTAGAATAATTCTATGATTTCTAAAATTGACAATGTTCTACGGATTTATCTATAGATATACTGTGAATCTAGGAATTGTTGTTTATACAAATATATATAGGGTAGGTGACTTTATAGAATATCGATCAAACATAGGTGGGTTCTTCATTAATAGATATTATTTTTTTATCTAGTGTATTAATGAAAGGATTTTATAGATGAATAAAAGTACATGGAAGATACTCATATATTTACACAGTATTTATTGATGCAACTTCTACAAGTAAATTGTTTAGTTGATGTTCTATGAAAGTTGAAGATTATTTTTGATAATAAATGTGTTATTGATCTATCAGGAAATAATTTTTAGCACTCTTGGTCTAAAAATAATAACATTTGATATAACTTTAACCAATAAAATGTGGATTTTTTTAAATTAATCTTTTATTTATTTGGATAAAAATTCATCTTTCATATAGCTTTATGAAATCTATACCATGTATGTGGTTTCTGTTGTTAAGGATAAAATTGCATGTTTAGACATCTGCACACACTTGATATCATGTTTCACTGGGAATGTGCATAGTTCTTCGGATTATACTAACAAATGGGGAGATAATTATTGTTTTGATGGGGATTTTATGTGATAAGAGATTCTTGGAAGAATAATAAATTGAATCACCCACCCTAAAAATGTTTTTAACAAAGGGAAATAAATATCTCAAAAACAATACATTAAACGTCGTTGTGGCGTTAGGATATATCTCATTTATATTGGGTATAATTTGATGATTCATATATTGGGGCATGATAGTTTTGGGGGTTTCATTTTTTTTCACCGAATAAAAATGGGGAAATTTGGGATCCCTGCATATTTATGGCTATGCATAAGGAAGATTGAATATCCCATTGATTGTTTATGAGTTTGGGTTGTTGTATTTTTAGAATACATTCACATGGGAATTTCAATAATTTTTATGGGGGATGATAGTTTTTTGGTTGGATAATATATCAATGAATAGGGATTCTTGATGATAGATTTTTTTTGGAAGTTCTCTAGAATTCGAATGAATTGGCTCTATGGTAAACGATGTGGATACTAAATGTATCAAGATTAATGTAGCCAGTTATGTGATGTAAAAAGTTTAATAAGAACCGAATAATTGTTAAAGTGACCTAAGAAAATTAGGTAACCAATCAAGAGATATTTGAAAATCACATATTCAATATTTAAATACAGTTATATCACATATATGACCTAAAAATTTAATTTAATGAAATGATGTAGACAAAATAATTCTTGTATTTGTTTTGGTGACATTTCAATAACCACATAGTTGAATACTAATATGTATAAAAATATGTACTTTCTTGAATAAGAATGAGTTTCTGTGAATAATAATTCACATATTTCATTTATACTACATAATAAACTCAATGTATGTGATTAAAAAATGTATTTGAATTGGGAATAATGTTAGAGATAGCTAAAAATGTTATTGACATATGTACTAAGTATAATTTCGGTGATTTTATATATTTTTATATATGACGATAGCATAAATTTAGTATACGTTTCACCTTTAATCCTCATGTAACATAATTTTTGATTGAATTTATGATCATGATTTGTCCTTTAACTGATAGAGATATACACACAAAAAAATGGATGTCTATGGGTAAATGTTGAATGATACTACAAATGTGTGTATTTCAAATGGTTTATAAAAAAGAATATTTTATAGATACAATGTTCTTATGATTCAAAATATCACATAATGATAGAATACTGAATTATATAATGAATTTAAATGTGGAGGTGAGTAAATGGATATTTATATCTATCGAGTGAAAAATAATTCATGGGTATGTTTTTTTAAAATTTATTATTGAAGTAGGATTTAATGGTACAAAAATGAGGAATTATTAGTGTAGTATGCTAATTATAATGTTTTTTTCTTTATAATGTGAAAAAGTGAGAAGTAGAAGAATACAAGGTCGAAGTTGGATATTCAATGATCAAAATATAATAAATATATAGGTTCAAGGGGATATTATTTCAATATAAAATTTATTATGCAACACAATTCATGTATTACTTGTGAGGGATTCTTTATTTCATATTATGGAGGATCATGGAAGCATATCATCATCATTTGTTGATGATGAAACCTATTTTATTTGGCGATATTCTCCATATTGTATTCATTATTTTTTCTGTAGCATTATCCTGTGATTATGGGTATCACTCCTAATATATGTTTGGTGATTTCATATGATTTCATTTAATTTAAACTCATTTGTGATTATAGTGTATAGAATTTGTGGTTGAAGAGGGAAATCATCCATGAGATGAAGTAGGATTTCACATTGGATCTGAACCCAAAAAAAACCTTTGTGTTTAATTTTTTTATTTACAAAATTATCCTGTAAGGATGAAATATTGATTTTATTAGTTTATCATAATAAAATAAGTTACAAGAGAATATTTCTATGGAAAATAAATCATAAAAAAATTATTTCCACTGATTCATCATTCCTTCTCAATGGATGAAACCAATCCTTCTTGGACCACCACACTTATTATCTTCCCATTTAACTATAAAACTTCCCTAGGATATTGATTTATAAATAATAACTAACCAATAGTATTTAGTTTTGATACACCTAATGAAAACCAAAAAACCATTAGTGTCTCTTATTGGTCCCCCATATAGAGTATTTGGTATTAGGTATGTTGACTAATCTAGAAAAACCCTAAATAAAATGGTAAATACAAAAATTTCCTATGATATTTTATATAATCCCAAGGTATTTTTAGTCCTTATGGAATTATGTCTATTAACCCCTTGTACTATGTTATTTAGGTAGAAGAGGCGTGGATGTGATCCACCAGATGGTTTGATTGTGGGGGATTGTGTTGGGTAAAATCATGAACATGGGGATAACATTATCTTTCATACTGTAAACTCCCAATGTGTAACACCCCAAGATTTCATAGTATATTATCGCTTTAATGTATTTCAATAGCTTGCACTATAGACAACAGAGAGTTCGAGCGCTCCATGACTTACCAAAATTGATGTTCAAAATGCGGTTATGAATATTATAAACTGAATTTGGAATTTAATATACTACATAAAATTTTAGAATTCATATTATGTTTTTCTTAGATATAATATAAGAACAAATTAATTGTTTTCAGATAAAATTAGTAATTTTTTCAAAAAATGTAATTTTACCGGTTTTTAATGGAAAACCCTTTTAAAACCCAATATTTGAAATGTTAATATATTCAATTTAATGAAATTAAATTCTTATTTATAATCAGGACATAAATTTTTTCTTTGGATAATTTTTTGGTACTTTTTTGATAACTTTCATATTTTGATGAATAGTAAAAAATATTAAATTTTAATTAAAAACAACGTTTTTAAATAAAAATAATTTATAGTGTAAAATTATATATTTGAATAGTTTTAAAATATAATTAGATTTTGTTTTTATTATTTAATATAATTTAGGAAATTAGATGTAATTTTACCTTAAAACTAGACATAAACAAGTGTCAATATTTTGATAGTTATTATTTCTTAAAAACATACATTTTGTTTTGACAACGGTAATTAATTTTAAATTAATTTATTCAACTTATGTGTTTCTAATTTGGAAAAATTTATTTTATATTTGGAATAAGGAGGTTGAAATTTTTTAATTAAGTAGGTTTTATTTTTAGACATTATGAATATTTACTTCAGTAAATATTTTATTTACCGTGGTTAAAGGGGTAAATCCGGTAAATAAGGGTGACAAAAATATATAATAATAATAATGAATTACCCTAACATGTATCATATTTATATTGTTTGATACATGTACGACCATGGGAATCCTTTGGTATATTTGGGGACCCCAGGGAGCCACATGATAGTGATAATGACACATTATATTAATTTATTTAAAGTAAAGACAAAAATGAAAAAAAACATATATTTTTAGTAAAAATATTTTACATGGGATTATATAAGTTATCTTTCCCACTATATGTATTCATTATAAGGATTAAATTATTTCCTAAATAATGGTATTTTATTTATAATATTTATCCATTAAATAATTTAATTTTTTTATGACACAATGATGATGCAGTAATTAAATTATTAATGAAGGATTAAAATAAATGATATTATAAATATAAAAATAAATATAATTTTAATGTTTTGAAGACATCAAAGAATTTTATAGGCGAAAATGAAATATTATTATTGATTAAATTTATTTTTATTGAAGTAATGAAGTTGGTATGACTTTCACAAAAACCATAAACTAAATAATATCAAAATTGACATAAATGAGTTTTTAAAACAAATACTATATTATTAAATGATATAATAGTCTTAAAAATATAATGCTAGGCATAAAGACTTATATAATAATATATATGAAATTAATAAACCACTTGGGGTTCTATTTGAATTTTATAGTATGTTTATTAACCATATAATATAAACATACAAAGAGACATAGAAAATGTGAAACTATTTAACTGAGAGTTAAATCTAAAAGATAAGGTTAATAGGGTGACATAAACCTATCTAAAATATATTGGTTGAGAGTTTTTATATCCATATCCACCTTATAATATAAATAAATACTTTTTTTATGATTATAAAATGAAAATCACTTTATTATAAAATAATATTTCAAAGTTTTCCTAAAGTGACCCTCACCCCTCTTATAAAAGGCCACTTCCCCTTCTCTTAGTTTCACCCCCCAAAGACCCTTGGATCGGCCAAACCCTACCCAAATATCCTCCCAAAATCCATCAAAATAACCTATAGTCCTTACATGGATCATAAATCCAACCTAAGTAGACCTTTTGATCAACTCAAAAGGAAACACCAGAAGAAGAGGTAATAATTTCACCACCCTCTTTCAAGTTCTTTTCTTCTTCCACTTCCTCTTTATTTGTTGTTTCTATACCAAAATAAAAAATACAGTACCTAATAAATTCCTTGATGTTATTATAAATATGGTATAACCATATTCGTTATTCAATCCATCCTAAAAATGACAAAGTCACCATACGTGCGTACGTACGGCTTACCGTCTCCACATCGTGGTGTAGTATGTTATTCAAACACTTCATTATTTGGATATGTATAATGATTAGTATAACATATGTAAATAATAAATATAAAATGTTAATTATTATGTATTTATGATATATAATCCAGTTACAAATGATTTCTTCATCGATATAATGATATTTTTTCTCATGCGTACGTACGGATTACCATCTCCACGACACGATGAGATTCATTTCCACGTTCACCATTCAAAGACGATAATAAAAATATATATCATTAATAAATATGTAATATATGACATAATAATTCTACTTTATATATACATGTATGTATGTATTTATATGTTCTTACATATATCTTATTCACATAGTTCCGTTCAATACGATATGAAAACAGAAACGGTGTTTATGCATACGTACGGCCTACCATCTCCATAAACAATGTTTTCCATTTCATATATATATCTATTATAAATATTTATATTATAAATAAATATCATCTATAAATATATTTTTTAAATTCTAGAAGTATTTAAACAACGATCTAGGTGATAAAATCAAGAGTATCAAGTTAAAACACATACGATAAAGAAATCGATAATTGCCTGAAATGTAAATTTAAAATGGAAATTATTATTAAATGGGTAGTAACAAGTCATAAATGAATCACGTATGGTATAAAAAATATTAATATGGTTTTTTTATAATTTAATAACATACTATGGTCATTATACAGGAGGTTAAATGTACCCTTAACTAAAGGAAAGTACAAGGTAAGTGGTAATTTCACAATCTCTTTATTATCTGAGGTTGTTTTTATATGAGTATCTACGGGGACATATTTATTATCCATTTCCATGTTTCATAAAATAATTTTCAAAGGGGTAATTTTTAAGGGACTTTTTACTAAAACATTATTTTTAATTTTTTTTAATATTTATTTTTCTAAACCTTTCTCATTAATGTCCATGTTTTCAAAATGGTTTTAAGAAATTATTTAAATAGACATAAAGGTTTTAAAATGTTAATTAATTTTAAAAGCTTCAAAGTGGTATTGGACACTTTGATTCAAAATGTCTTTAAACTTCATACTTAATAAATTATGTGACTTTTAAATGATTTAAAAAAAGAGTTATTTCTCTCAAATAGTTTTGATTTCATATAAGTCAACCACCTTTGTTGGATTTTACAATTGTTTAAATTTTATTCATTATGATACAAATATTCCATATTGTATTGAAGGTTTTGTGATATTTATTTTCTGTAGATTTGTTATTTTTATACAATTCTAGGTTTATGGTTAATGTATTAACATTTCATATACTATTTTTAATAAGAATGTTCATGTTATGTTTCAACCATTCATAGGGGGAATGAGTTGGACATAGAATGTGATGGGTGGAGCCAGTTATAGCTCCTTGATGCATCCATAGGTCTCATGAGATAAACTAGTGTCTTGGAAAAAGGCCTTAAAAAATATTATTTGTAGTCTTGGAACAAGGCCTTGACTATGTGGTTATGAAGTCTAGCATTATGCATTCCATCATTATGAAATTCGCTAATGATATTTCATGAGATTATTCGACTAATGGAATATACATTTGAATAAGTAAATCAAATTATTTGTTTTATATTGGCTATATTATGAAATTTTTTATGTTTAAAAGGCTTATGTTTTAGTCTTATACATTGCCATAAATATTTATGATTATTTATGAAAGTTTCCGCTATATTGTTCTCTTTACTGATAATCTGAGCTCACCCCTTTCTTATGTTTTATTTTCCCAGGACTCCAAGAAGTGTATTATGATTGATAAGTAGGGTTAATATAAAAGATTAATGGAATTTTAAAAGGATCATTGATGTTGTGTTTTATTTTCAAATGTGTAATGTGACATTCATGTATGTTATCTATTTTCCAAGACTGCTAAACTGATCGGTCTTTCAGGACATGATTACTTGTAATCATGCCAGTGTATTAAAACAATCCACCAACTCTGGGTAACTAGGTTCAGGGTTTTACAGTTGGTATCAGAAGAATTTTAGAAACAACCTTGGAAATATATTTAGATAAACTCTGATTAGAGAACATTGCCCTAATATAAACATTGAGGATTATTATTGAAGATCTTTTTAAAATTGTGGTACTATAGATATTTAGTGAGTTTTCCAAGAAGTACATCCTTATTTTGATAGGAGTAGGTAGAGGCGGCTCTGGCACAGATGTACCAAGGGGTAATACCCAAAAAACCAAATTTGAGCACTACTCAAAAGGGAACTCATGCACGAAAATGGGGCTTACTGGACTCTTGGTAACAACACTCCCAGTTGATATGCTTAGGATAATTCACATTTTCATTACAATAAATTATGAAGGATTTAGGAGTTAATAATTTCTCAAAGAAAAAATTTTATGATAATATATTAAATGTATAATATTTTCAATTTGTGTGTGGTATTTTACATGTTTGTAATTATGCATTGTGAGCCCTAAAACTAACCTAGTGTACGTCATTGTTTAAAAATGTCGCCTAATAGATGGAATGAGAACTCCAGCAATACGCATGATCAAAAGAGTAAGAAGGATCGTATATTTCATGGTATCAAGCTAACATTTAGAAAGGAAATAGTCTCCCATTTATTATCATCATATAAAGAAATAGTATCGTGTGTTAATAAGATAAGTAAAGAATTCTCTAAGTCCTATGGCTTTTAAGGGAAGCCAGAAAATAAAAGGAAGGGAGAGAGAAAGATAGATAAAGGGAGGAAAGGAAATAAAGATTTTCTGATAAGAGATAATTGTGGAAATAATCACCTTGGTAAATGCATGAAGGGAATGAGAGTTTATTATAATTTTAGAGAAAAGGACCCCAAGTACGTGATTTCAAGGGTATGAAATAGGTTTCAAAGGTACAATGCTTCATCTGGAAGGAGTTAAGACACAACCCGAATCAATGTCCAAATCATCAGAGTATTCCCTAAATGATGATATTGAATAATAATCAAGTAACGATACTACCACAGATGAAGAGGAATGACTAGTGTTATTACGTTGTTATTAAAAAATTATTTCATTTGACTGTTGTATCAACGATGTACTAGTCATATTAATAAATAAGGACTGTACTGCAATACTATTTGATTGAGGACTTGAGATTATGAAATGTGACTCAACAACAAGTTAATTTTTTTTAGAAAATACATGTTTAAAGGAATGATAAACTTGAATATGGTCCGGATTCTGAGGTAGTGATTTTGGAATAAGAGATGGTTGAATTGGATAAATTATATTGGATATTCGTAACTACCTCAGAACTAATTAATGGTTTGTATATTACATCATTATTGGAGTTTAGAATATTTTTGGATAGGAGGAGTATATCCAGTATTCTATAAGGAATAAGGGATCATGAATGTAATCAATAAGGGTTTATGGTAATTTAGGGTGTTACCGTGTTTCAAAATAATACATGATGAAGGTATTCACATGTTATTACATTGAAAAAAAGTTCTTTTTTATGCTTAAATTCCTTATAAATTTGGGACATTGAGTTTGGATAGAATTATATTTGATAAGTCTAAAGGTTGGAATCGATTCAGCATGACATTGGATACTATTATTAAGGTTAAATCATTTCTTGAGATTATTTTTGGATTGTCATTAAAAACGAAAACACGGATGTCGGGCAACAATCCGTCTTGTCCGGCAAGGCCATGAGACATGAACTCGCAACTGAAGAGCGACAAGGGTGCAACACCTACCACTGGCCTATGTGATGTCCTAGTTTGTATAATGTAGTTTTTTTAAATAGTATGAAAAATGAATTATAAATTCATTTTTTTTGTAACACTATACAATTTGGATAAATAGAATATTTTTATGTTCTATTATCTTTTAGAGTGAAAGATGAGGTTGTGGTAGAAATTAGTTAAAATATAGAACACTAATTTTCATGTATATTTTATCACTTATTATATGAATAAATTAATTCTTAAACTTTAGGTAAGAGATCTTAAAACCAAAAATGTGTTATCCAAATACCTTATATTCTGTTGAACCGATGATATTTTAAATCATCTTAAATTGATGTATTTGAGGCCCTCAATTTTACACTTGTTTTTTATTGATGACCTCAATCAATTCCAATAAATATTTACATTTTCCTTTAAATTATATGTCTATAATTTCCACTAGTGTTCTATTATTTGAAACCCTAATTTGGTGGTGACTTTTTCATTTCACATTCCCTCTTATTAAGACTACATTTTATTATCCCAATTTGGGATGTGGGTCTTCCACAATGGTTTTTTTATATTTTTATCCTCATATTTTCGAAGAAAAATTTCAAATTATGAGGTCAAAATTTATTGAAGGGGAGGAGAATCTAACACCCCAAGATTTCATAGTAAGTTATATCTTTAATTTACTTCAATAGCTCTCGCTACTCGCAACACCGAGTTCGAGCACACCATGACTTACCAAACTAGCCGTTCAAAAAGAATTTATGAATAGTATTAACTGAATTTTGAATTTAATATACTACATATAATTTTATAATCCATATTATGTGTTTATTAGATATAATATAAGAACAAATTCATTTTTTTCAGATAAAAGAAGTATTTTTTTAAAAAAAATAACGCTTTTTAATGGAACACTCTTTTAGAAACCAATATTTGAAACTTTTATATATTCAATTTAATGAAATGATTTTTTATTTAGAATCGCGACATAAAAATTTATTTTGGAACAAATTTTGGTACTTTGCTGATAACTTTCACATTTTGATGAATAGTGAAAAATAATAAATTTTAATTAAAATACACTTTTTAATCGAAATGATTTATAGTGCTAAATTATAAATTTTTAATGGTTTTATAGTTTAATTAGATTATATATTTATCATTTAATATAATTCAGGTCATTAGATGTAATTTCAGATTTAAACTAGACATAAACAAGTTTCAACCTTTTGATAGTTATTATCTCTTAAAAACACACATTTTTTTGACAACAGGAAATGATTTTAAATTAATTTTTGCCACTTATGTGTTTTTAATTTGGAAAATAGATTCAATATTACTAATCAGGAGGTCCAAACTATGTAAATATGTAACTTTTATTTTTAGAAATTATGAATATTTAATTCAGTAAATATTTTATTTACCGTGGTTAAAGAGGTAAATATGGTAAATAAGGGTAAAAAAATATATTGTAATAATATTAAATTTCCACAACATATGTCCTATTTATATTGGGTGATACATTTCTGACCTTAGATATCCTTGTGTTGATTTTGGGACCCCATGGAGCTACTTGACAGTGGTAATGACACTTTATATTAATTAATTTCAAGTAAAGATAAAAATGTCAAAAAACATATATCTTTTAGTAAAACAAATTTCATATGGGGTTATATAAATTATATTTTTGACTATAAAGAATAATTATAAAGATAAAAATATTTCCTATATAATTTTATTTTATTTTTAAATTTTAGACATTAAATAATTTAATTTATTTATGATACAATGATGATGTAGTAATTACCTTATTAATGAAATATTTAAATAAATGATATTATAAATTTTAAAATAAAAATAATTTTAAATTTTTGATTCCATCAAAGAATTTTATAGGTGAATATGACATGCTATGATTTATTTAATGTATTTTATTTCGAAGTAATCAAGTTGTTATGACTTTCACAAAAACCAAAAACTAAATAATGTCAAAATTGACATAAATGAGTTTTTAAAACAAATACTATATTATTAAATGATATAATAGTCATAAAAATATAATTTCGTCTAAAAGTCTTATATAATAATATTAATGTCATTAATGAACCACTTGGGGTAAATTGGAATTTTATAGTATGTTTATTAACCATATAATAAAAAAATACAAAGACATGTGGTAAATGTCAAACTATTTAACTAAGAGTTAAATATAAAAGATAAGTCTAATAGGATGCCCAGAACCTGTCTAAAACATATTGGTTGAGCGGTTTTTGATAAATATCCACCTTATCATCAAAATACATCTTTTAAAATCCATTATAAATCGAAAATGAGTTTATTATAAAATAATATTTCTATCTTTTCCTAAAGTGACCCTCACCCCTCTTATAAAAGGGAACTTCTCCTTCTCTTAATTTCACACCTCCAAAGACCCTTGGCTCAGACAAAACCTTCCCAAATATCCTCTCAACATCCTCAAAATTAACCTAGATTCCTTACATTAATAATAAATCCAACCTAAGGATCCATTTTGATCAACTCAAAAAGAAACATTCGATGAAGTGGTAATAATTTCACCACCCTCTTTCAAGTTCTTTTCTTCATCCATTTCCTCTTTCTTTGTCGTTTTCATACCAAAATATTAAATCCTGTACCTACTACATACTGTGATTTTATTATAAATATGGTACAACCATATTCGTTATTCTATCCATCATATAAATGACCAAGGCACCATACGTGCGTTCGTACGGCTTACCGTCTCCACGTAGTGGTGTAGTATGTTATTCAGACACTTCATTATTTGGATGGGTATAATAATGAGTATAACTGATGTAAATAAAAAATATAACATGTTAATGATTATATATATTTATATGATATAACATCCAATTACATACTATTTCTCCATCAATATAATGATATTGTCGCTCGTGCGTACATACGGATTACCGTCTCCACGACATGATGATATTTATTTCTACGTTCACCATTAACGATGACTATAAAAATATATATCATTAATAAGTATTTAATATATGAAATAATAAGTCTACTAGATATATATATATATATCTGTGTGTGTGTGTGTGTACTTACATATATCTTATTCACTTAGTTCAGTTCAATACAATATGAAAACGGAAACAACGTTTATGCCTACATAGGGCCTAATGTCTCCATAAACGGTGTTTTCCATTTCATATATATGTATATATAGATATTTATATTCTAAATATATATGATATATAAATAATTTTTTATATTCTAGAATTATTTAAATCATGATCTAAGTGATACAATCAAGAGTAAATAGTTAAAACACGTACGAGCTAACTGGTTTGGGCCTACGGGTCTCAAGGGCCTTCAGGTCATCAAAGTCCATTGGGCCACAAACACCATGGAGTAGCCCAATTCACAGAGAATAGGCCCCAGAAGAGGATCTAAGCAACAAGAGTTGCATCCACAAGATGCAGAGCTAACCAGATTTGATGAATGAGATGGTATGGCGGCCTCCATCGGGACCACGCACCATGAAGCATTGTACGGGGCAATGCTAGCTGACCAACAATGAACGGTGGGGAGATAGGTGATCAATGACGCAGAAGATGGGGAGGGGTGATTCAAGTGGACTAGTCCTACGGGTCATGTATTGGGAATAGTATGCCTTTGGGCCTTCAGGTGATGTATTGTGAGTCAGTCGGGCCCTATGCCATGGGCCTACGGGTCATGTAAGGGTTCCCCTTCAACCCGTAAATGGGGGATTATCCATAATAAAATAAAAAGAAGCCGTTAGAGCCATTTGGGATCTCTATTATCCTCGGTTGATTTTATGAAAGTATCTACTGGGACATATTTATTATGCATGTCAATGTTTCATAAAATAGTTTTCAAAGGGATTCTTTTTAAAGGAATTTTTACTAAAACATAATTTTAAATGTTTTAAATATTTATTCTTCTAAACCTTTCTCATTAATGTCTCTGTTTTCAAAATGGTTTTTAAGGATTTATTGAAATGGGCATGAATGTTTTAAAATGTTAATTCCTTTCAAAAGTTTCAAAGTGGTATGGGGAAATTTGATTCAAAATGTCTTTAAATGTCTTCCTTTCTAAATTATGTGTCTTTTAAAATATTTCCAAAAAAAAGAAATAGATATTTCTATCAAATAGTTTTGATTTTATATATGTCAACATCCTTTGATGGATTTTAATCTTTTTAAAGTCCATTCATTATGATACAAATCTTCCATATTGTATTGAAGGTTTTGTGATATGTTTTACTGTGGATATGCTATTTTTATACCATTCATGGTTTATAGTTCAAGTATTAGTATTTCGTATGCTAGTTTTAATATGAATGTTTATGTTATGTATCAACCTTTCATACGAGGACAGCATTGGACTTAGTAAGTGATGGGTGGAGCCCAATATAGCTCCTTGATGCATCGGTAGGTCTCATGAGAAAAACTAGTGTCTTGGCACAAGGCCTTGACAAAATCTTATTTGTAGTCTTTGAATGAGTCATTGACTATGTGGTTATCAAGTTTGGGATTATGCATTCCATCATTATGATATTGGCTATTGATATTTTATGTGATTATTCGACTATTAGAATGACCTTATGAATAAGTAAATGGAATTATTTGATTTATATTGGCCATATTATGATGAATTTTAAGTTTAAAAGGCTTATGTTTTAGTCTTATACATTGCCTTAAATGTTTTTTCTTATTTATGAAAGTTTCCGCTATATTGTTATCCTTACCGTGCATCTGAGCTCACACCTTTCTTTTGTTTTATTTTCCCAGGATTCTAATAAGTGTATTATAATTGATAATCAGGGTTAATCTAGGGGATTAATGGTGTTCTAAAAGGATCATTGATGTTGTGTTTTTTTTAATGTGTAATGTAATGTTCATATATATAATATATTTTCCAAGACTGATAAACTGATCGATCTTTCGGGACATGATTACATGTAATCATGCCAATGTATTAAAATAATGCACAAACTCTGGTTAACTGGGGTCTGGGTATTACACAATAGTTACCTCATCCATAACTATGTATAGACCTGATTTACAAAGGCAGGAAATCACCGGGGTTTTCATTCCCAATCCATCTTGGGGACTCATATTGGTTGAATGGATGATAGGTCGAGTTCATCACACCCCTTTGGGGGGGAAATTATTTTCAAATCTGTGATCCTCTTATAGATTTAATATATGTTCATGAATCTATTTCTAATCCCGATATGGGAACAATTACCCAAATAAATCTATTAATTCTCTTTTATGTGAAACACACTCAGGGGATCTTCAATGAATCCATTTTTATGTATATGAGGTTCTCCATCATTTTCTAGTAATGGGAAGTCGCTTATGTGCTAAAGTAGTATAACCAAGTGCTTCTGAATATGCTTCCATGAAATGGGGTAGTTAATATTTTGATATGGTGACTGAGCCATTATAAGGAATCCTACATATCCTTGTTAATACATGAATCAAAACCAACATTTTTCATTAGACCCATGCAGTTTAACATCATGCGTAATGGAATTACATGTGTGCTCTAGGACATCTGGTGTTCAAGCTCAAGTCATGTAGGGACTTCCTATGTATCCCGAGTATAGAGAGAATCAGAGTATCCATAGTACATTTGTATAGGGATTACACACTAATATTTCCCTAATCATTATAGATAAATATGATGTAGATGAAATGACTATTGTAGTTCTCTCATCCCACGTGAGATATGCTTAGTGTGAGAAACAAGGGATGAAAATAATCAATTTCCATTGCTCATGGTATAAGACATATGACTTGGGACCACCCTATGAAGATTTATTATGGAACTTGAGCATCAAGGATAATTCCTTTTTATCATTATCATGGTAGCAATTATAGTAATCTTAGTTAAATTTATTCCTCGTTCTACTGATGGATGAGGTAGAGTGATCATCTTATTGGAATGATTGGGTCCCGATGGCTGAGATGTCAGAGTCATGATATGAATTAAATTAAAAGGGGTATTAATTTGAGCTCAGGCTTTATGAATCTATCCTACACATCCTGGTTATTTTCAGAATCAGAGATCTTCTAGTTCAATTTCATCATTGGGACTAGATCCAAGGTACATGTCCTTTTATTGAGGTGAATGTGTCATGCCAGTCATTAAAATTTCACATATATATGTTTCCTAAGTTGGTGGATACTCAGGATGTGAATGATATTCATATTTCAACTCCCTATGTTCACATGATATATGATCAGTGTGAGAAGGAGAGGATGAAAAACGATCAATATCATCTCATTGAGAGTGAGTGACTTATGTATTGGGATATCCCTATGGAGATCGAACCTTAAGGAGGTGTCCTACAAATCCAAAATATAGATGGAATCCAAGTATTAATAGTTATATTGGTTAGAGATTACACACTAAGGTTTCCTTTTCTATTGGGACATACCATGTTATGTCATTGGTTGGGGATTCCAATATGAGGTTCCCCTTGTTCCCTACTTGCCTATATGGCAAGAGCTAATTGTCCACTTATGCTGGTATGTGAGAGAGTATTTTCCTAGAATATCTGAAGAAAAATATATGATCTAGTTGATATTTCTAAAGGAGATAGTGTTACCCATGTGGTGTATCTGAAGGATGTCGTATGATCCAAGATGAGTTTTCCATAGGATATTACAACATCTTAGTGGTCTATCCTGGAAGGCATCATGTGACCCGGTTGGCTTTTCTTGAGGGTGTCACATGCTCCATCTAACTTTCCCTGACATCATTCACAAGAGTTGTCTGAAAATACATGGTGGGTGTCATGAGAGTCAATATGAAATGTATCTAAGGGTGTCTCATATCTTGGATAACATATCTAGTGGTTGTTGCGGGACCTTGACAACATTCCTGGAGGGTGTCATGAGTCTTATCCAACTTGCCCAGAGGGTTTCACGAGGGCTTAGCTAACATGTGCAGATGTGTCTGTGAGGCTTAGCAGACATGATATGGTGTAATTAATTGAGTTAGGTGATGTATTAGAAGGACATCATGAGGCATGTACAGTGGGACCATATGGTTCGCGACTACCTTAGATTTATTCAGTATTAGTTAATTTTCATAATCACAAGATCTGGTCGATATGTGGTATGTTCTTTGAACATCATTTGTGAATTCATACACATTATCTAGGAATGATCACATGATGTGACTTATGCATGGCGTATGATCACTCTAGTAGTTCGTCAGTATATTACCTGATAGAAGACTTGTCAGTCGTTAGATTAGCCGCTAGGAGAGATCCAATTTAGTTCCAGTACAATGTTTCTGGAGATCGTTCCCTTTAACATGATAGGTAGCTGTGTATTTTTCATTCTGGGGTGGGGAATTTATTGGCCTATTCACCTTATTTTCATTCAAGTTTTCATGACATATCTGGAATAGATCTATGTTAGAGTTGGTGAAGGGGTCGGGCACCAGGAAACATCTCAAGCCTTTTTCATGGATTGCTCGGAGGGAATCACTTGATTTTCAATGACCGTGAGTCCCTCATATCAACTCTACTATTATTGGATTATTATAAATTTATGGGGAATAGTTTTATTATGAAATTATGCTGATGGACTTTCATATTTTCATATTGAAATGTTTAAGGGACTTCGTGAGATCAATGTTCCTATTTAAAGGAATTTGTGATATGCACAATTCCATTACTCAAACATTTGTTGAGGTAATGGTGGATTGTTTGGGTGTCTCTGCGTAATCAGGACGGCTTGTCCCAGATTCTCATAGGACCATGTTATAGGATTCCTTATTCATTTGACCACCACACGATGCTTTCTCCAAACCCTGTTTTATTTCCTTTGTTTTACATCATAAATTTTTGTGAGTCATGCAAGATTAAAACAGGACTGTAAAACACAATTACTCAATTTTTGATGATTCCTCACATAAGAAATAGGGGTCCTTTAGAAGTTTTCACGAATGATGTGGACAAATCCATCAATTTTTCCTTAAGTATCCAAAAGGGGAGTGTATGTTTTCATGCATATACCGGACGATTTCTGTGTGATGAGGATGACATGTCAATGGTATTTCATGAGATGAGGTGGGTATGTTTCCATAGAATCACAGTATCATATAGACCATTGTAAAGCACATCACATTATATTTATGTCCACGAGTAGCTCACCCCACCTCCACTTTATTTCCTTTGTTTATTTTATTCAAAAGTTAATGGTCCTGTGATATTTATTGGATGTTTTAAAATATAATTACCCTTCCCATTGGTGATGTGTCACATAAACATTATGACTATTAGGGACCTCCAGCTTTTGGACATATTTCCTCCAATTTTCTAAGGATATTTTGTTTGATTTTGAGGTGTTTTAGACGGAAAAACCGCATGACCTGAAGAATCTTACCCAATTGTTATTACACATCGAATTTTTATTCAAAGTGACTTTGTGAGAGAAGAGGGAAATGTTATAGGGGGATTTGTGGGACCTGTTTATAGATATTAACTATATGTGGTGTCTTTGTGTTGTCGTATGATGATCACATGACTTGGAGTCCCATGATGGATCACATGAGCCACATGTCACGAAAATCTTTATCATTCTTTTCCATTGTAGAAAAAAACAATACACCTATTCAGGAATTTCTTCCCTTGTGGTTTTTCCATTGCTAATTTTGAAGGCATAAACAAATTTCCCCTCAAGAGTGACATTCACCGGGACAAGGGCTTGGTTTCGAGGAAAGTAAATTTCTGATAGTGTATTTGGAGGTGTCTGAAATCAGTGTCTTGGGGGATGTTTGGTCTACCGGTCATAACATGGTATTGCATGGAATGATCTATATATAAGGGGACAAAGAAACATTCATTTCATCAACCAACCCATATTTTAGAGTGATATTTCCTTTTGCTGCATTACATGCCTCCATTACAATACTACTCTACAATGCCAAAACACGAGACCCCATCACGAGCCTTCATTGCATGATTTGTACCACAAGACTAATTTTGATGAGGTGATCTTTTGAATGAGCTATGAACTCTATTTTGGTAACTATTTGAACTTTGAACATGATTTACTACTATTGTCTTTATTTTTTCATTTTTGGTTTGATCATATGATCGATTGACCATCATTACATTCATGTGACCATGTCTAGGTCATGCGATCATGAGTCTCCAATGGTGTCATGTGATTTAAAGATTCCATTAAGGGTTTACGCAACTTGTGAATCCTCTAGAGGTTAAGTGATTTGGAAACAATTTATGGTGGTTTGTAAATACCATACTGATTATGTTGATGCACATGGTGTCATTGGGATTTTATGTAATTGTTTTTAATAGGATTTCATATTCTCTTTTTATAAAATATGACAGTAAATTGTTTTAAAATGGCTTTTTGACCTCATTAAGCTTCCTCATCTGTTGAAAATCAATGGGCATGATAATTTTGAATCATATTTCCAATAATAGATGACATGTATATAATGATAATGATATTTTGAATATGTTTATATCATATAATCTACATGAATATCCCTTATCTCAACAGATTCTTCTAAATGGGTGTGGCCTACTAGAAAATTCTCTCATCCCTCTTCTAGACTGTAATCTTCAATCTCGCTCAGTGTTGGTTTCTCTTGACTATGTCCGAACATCAATTTTTGTGGATGGTTGATAGATCACATCTCGGCATCAGGAATTTTCTGATACATTGGAAAACTCTCTTTGAGGTCCAAATGGATATATATTTTCCCAAAAACCCATTGATCAGAGTTATTCAAGTATATTTGATTCTTCCTTGAAAAATCTTAACACTGTACTGGGTATGAAGTGGGAACTCCGTCCCAGCAGTAATTTCCTGATGAATGGGAATGACCCTTTTCAGTTAGGGAATGCTACACTGAGTTTTTTGATCAACAATACATAGATCATATTTACAAAGATAAGAGGATATTCTAGTTGGTCATTTATCACAAGCCCAACCTTCTTCGAGATATGATCTTCTGTTGGTTCCCTATCATCAACAAATTCCATCGTCCCCATGGTGAAGTTGGTATCAACTTATGGGATATCTACCAACTAGGTGGTACCCCCCTCTTATAAATATGTATGATGAATTCCTCCCTATTATATATGTTAAGGATAATCCTTTGAAGTCCCTAGTTTTGGGGAGATAGATTCTTATTTTTGTAAATGATAAATTAAAGAAGGATACGACAACATGTTCTCACATTTATTTCTGGGATCTGATAGATATATTTCTTTATTGATGTAGAGATAGGACAACTTTCATACGTCCTCATCAGTTACCTTGTCAAAAAGTCCATAATGAAACTAGATCATATTAGGATACATTATAAGCTGGTAATTATTACCATTTGTGCTACTGAGTGAACTTAGAGATTTATCCATACCTTTGGTTGGTAGGGTTTATAGACATGTTTTTGAATGGGTGTCCTTTCTCTACTATAGAAGAATGCTCAAGGATATCGGTTAGTATATCAGTGTTGGAGACACAACATTTAAGAGGATGGAATATCAATTTTTAAGTACCCGTATTTACATTCCTTTACCTGCCCCTAGTCTTTATGCAACAAGGTAATACCCCTTACAGGATCATCGGTCCTCTCTAGTTTTTATTCACCTGGATAGGGGAAAAATTTCATTGTTATGAATGTTTCAAAACCACATAGATCCCAAATCATTCGTCCCAACCCGGACCATTGAATATATCTATGGTTGGGTCTTTGTTTTTATGCCCTTATAAGGTCAAATATTCATTAATCCACTCTAAAAGATTTAATTTTATTCTTTTTTATGCACTAGTTGGACTAATTAGTGATAATGAAAATATTTATATTATTGAAAGGATTTATATGATATCCCTCTGGGATGAGGCTCTTACATCCACAGTAGAGAAGCTATTTATCTATGAACCTTAAGAACCTCATTAGGTTTCTCATCAGTTTTTATGCATTCAAAAGGTCTACCCTCTTTCTTTGGTCAGCGTTCTAGGGGAGCAACATCCAGGAGTAATTCACCAATTTTGGAAGATGATGGAGTATTAAGATATTAAGGCTAAGATTGAACATATTCCTATTTCCACTTCCATATTACTTAACAATGATTATTCCTAGGCTAGGGAAAAATATTATATAGGTGATGAGCTAAACCAGTAGGTTCTTCATATGGATTGACCCTTTACCTCCATAACCCCATTAATTGTGGTGACTATAGAGTTGATCGATGATCTAGGAGAGACCTAAAGAAATACAACCCTTTAGAGTGATGATTATTCTATTGTTGAAACATATTCTATTAAGGAAACTAATACTTTAGTAGGTGATATAGATGATATGCTTATTGAGAGAAGGGAATATGGTGATTCTAATCCATTTTTGCATTGTTTCAGCTAGTTATTCATCCTCCATTCGTTACCATTCATTTGTTCATAGAGAATCGGGAACAATGTAATATGATCTAGAAATGGATTCATGACTAGATCACTTAGACCACCTTAGATGTATTCTAATACCAATGGGAACACCTACGCCAGTTTTTTCTTCACATGGGGGTAGGTAGTTTTGACCAACAATCTCAGTATTAAATTGAGAAGAAAATAATTTTGACTGAGAAATATATGGTCACAAGAGAAAGAAAATTTCATGATCTTTTATATGAGGCTCATCTTTCTAGGATTATGTAGGAGTCCCAAAGGCATTATAGCATAGTCATCAGTTGATATATAAACCTAAATCTCATATGGATTCTTGAACAATGAAGAAATATAGAAATAATGTGATTATTACCTGTATGAGGTATGGACTTTAATATTATCATACTCATTGGCCACTTCTTAGAAGAGGGTTTAAGAGTGTACTACATTGTTCTAGACCCTCTATCCTAGGATATAAGTTAAAGAGGCTGGGAGAGCGATACTCCAATGTTTAATCAAGTCTTCTCTCAAGAATCTTCCTAATCATACTATAGAAGACAACCAAATTTTATCATGATTTGAATTTTCTAACTCACTCCATTTTTTTGAGACTTTGGAGAGGCTCCAAAATGTGGAGATTCATTCCTCTTTTACACTCAATGAGTTGATGAATTTTCCAAACTGTTTATACTGCTATAGAGTTTTCTTTTATTCAAGATGTTCATGATATATCATTTCACCAATACTACCCAAACCACCAATACTTCCTACCCTTTATATAATATCCAGTAACCCTAAATGTCAAGATATGTATATTTAAATCATAACATATTCTTTTAGAGATGTAATCAATAATTCCCACCAACACGAGACTCTATACTGATGATCTGTTCTAGTTATCTTGAGATCACTTGAATTGTAGAATGATTTCCTGGGTAGGATACATGTCCTAGAGGGATAGTTATATTTTTTATACCAAACAAGATAGGTTTAAAAAGATAATATCAATCCTTCTAAGGATATGTAGTGGGACTAACACGATTTTATAGTCTATGAAACATCCATTCTATAGATTATTGTATTTCAACTCAAACATCATATTTATTTTATTTTAATTTCATTCAGCTCATATTTTTTTTGCACTATAGTTTAGGGTATTTGAGATTAGTCCTTTGTGTTCTGTAGTTTATGGTCTTTGACCTTGGACCTTTGTGTGCTGTAGTTTTGGGTATTTGATGATGAAAATTTTTGGGATTTTTGTTAGGGTCTTTGATCATGGACCTTTGTATGATATAGTTTAGGGTCATTGAGCTTGGACCTTTGTGTGCTGTATTTTAGTGTCTTTGAGCTTTTACCATTGTGTGTTTTAGTTTAGGGTCTTTAATATTGGACCTTTATGTGATGTAGATTAGGGTACTTGAGCTCATACATCTGTTTGTTTTTGTTTAGGTTCTTTTTTATTAGAACTTTGTGTGTTTTACTGTAAGGTCTTTCAACTCAATAATTTTTGTGCTATATTCTAGGGTCTTTGATCCTAGAACATTGTGTGATAATTTTTAGGTTATTTTATCTTATACCTTTTTGTGTTTTTTTATGGTCTTTGAGATTGATCTTTTGTGTGATGTTGTTTATTGGCATTGAGATCAGACGTTTTCGTGCCGTAGTTTAGGGACTATGATTTCGGAAAATTGTGCATTGTAGTTTAGGGTTTTTGATCTCAAACATTTGTATGTTTTATTTTGGGGACATTGAGTTAAGATATTTCTATGATGTAGTTTAGGTCCCTTAAGAAGGGACCATTGTGTGCTAAAGTATATGGTCTTTGAGATCAAACCTTTGTGTGATATATTTCAGGGTCTTTTAGCTCGGTCCTTTTTTGCAATAGTTTAGGGTCTTTGAGATTGGTACTTTGGGTGATTTAGTTTATTGTCTTTGATCTCATACCTTTGTGTCATTTAGTTTAGGATATTTTATCTCAATCATTTGTGCAATGTAGTTTAGGGTATTTGAGCTCAGAGCATTGTGTGTTGTAGTTTATGTTCATTGATATTAATCATTTTTGTGTTGTAGTTTAGGGTGTTTGAGATTGTACCTCTGTGTGATTTATTTTAGAATCTTTGATCTCGGACCATATATTTATTACCACATAATATGGTGAATACATTTCGATAATGACCTAAAACACACTAAGATGTCAGCTTGTTCTGTGGTGTTTCCAAGGATCACAATGATTTGAGTTCCTTTCTTGTAAGGAAGATATTCCTTTAGTTGGTGCCTTAAATACTTTATCCATTGATATAATGCCCATGAAATGATGATCTCCACTATTTTATAGGGGTTATGGAGGATTTATGGAAGAAATATTGGTCTAGGGAGAAATAATAGGTATATTAGGCCCTCCTAGATAGTTGGAATGTGGGTGATGTAAATCAAAACCCAAAAGCATGAGTCTATGGATATAGGATGGAAAATTAATACTGGGGATGACCCATAACACTATAGGGTTCCACATTCCACCGCGGTGTCACTAGGGCTTTCAAGTATTAAATATACTTTCTTGAAAGGAGGATAATAATTTAGTTAGTGGTCTAATGAACTTATGCATTGATAATATTGCCAATAAAAGATGATTTCCACTTCTTTCTGAGGGTTATGAATAATTTGTGAATACAGAAACATCTAGGTGATTAATTTGGTTATGAAAAAAAGGGAATCTAGGAATGGAACTACCACCCATGGGAGATTTAGCTCTTAATGCAATGCTTGAGCACAATTCCTTATTGTTTCGAATCATAATGTATGGTCCCTCAATTGTTTGAGAATGAAATTTCACATGACTTATTTGAGAAGTGTAAAGACCCGTAAAATTCAAGGGAAATTTTTTCTTAATTTTATTTGGAATTTTAAAAGTACGCAGTTTCTGACGGCTCCAGATTCCGAGGCCTGGTTTGCCCGGAATAATTTTCTAAAATTTAGCTCGGGTATGTTCAGTGAACGAACGAGCGGGTTTTCCTAACATTTGGGCCAGTGCTCGGAATCGAATTCCGAGGGCACCGATGGAATTGCAGTGCTGGTTTTCACTTAAGAGGACTTTCACCTCGACGGCTGATGATCGGGTTTGAGAGTTGGTTTTTGGGTTTCATGTGGATTAATAAAATAAAATAAGTGACAAATTATTTTATATTGGTTGAACCCACACCTTGTGGATAGTGTTGGTTAAAAGCACCACATGGGAGTTGGTGGTGGGACTTCCAAACCCAAACCTCCCATGGGATGATAATTAGGATGGGGACCACCCGAGCAGCATAACCTCCCACGAGGCGTTATGACATGGGGTCCACACGGGGCTTAACCCCCCATTTAATGGGAGGGGAGGAAATCTCTCAACACTCCCCCATTAATGAGGGAGAGCTTCTTAGACTCTAACTCCCCTCTTAATGGAGGAGAATAAAACCTCCTCAACCCCCACCCCCGTATTTAATGGGATGAAACTCCTTGACCCTCTTCTTGTTAATTAGTTGGGGACCACCCATGCCCCTAAACCCCCGCAAAACTCCCCAAATTAATTATGTCATCCACTTGGGAAATTAATATGGCAGAGCCTCTCCACTTTTGAATTTTTGAATTGTTCCAACCATCGTGAACTGAATTAAGTTGGGCCCACTTAATTAATTTCTGCCACCAAGATTAATAGATTATATTCTATTATTTTTGGGCACGTTATTGCGCCTTTTTGGTGGAGAGCTTGAGAGAACTTCTTTCTCCAGTGAAGAACGTGATGAAAGCTGACGACACTTCTTCCCCGACCTTCTTCGGACTTCTTCCTCGGAGCCCCACTTTCTGACGTGGTGCTTCTCCAACGAACCTCATTCCTCCCTCCTGATCATCAACGTAGCGACGCACGAACTCGGAAGTGGAAGCGTGTGGTGACCGACGTCAACATCTTCTCCCGCGATGCTGCTTTCAGTGACGCTCTTCGAACATCATCTAGTTATCAAGGTAGGGGTTAATTGTTTTTTCCGTGAATTCATCCTTTGTCGTTCTTCGTCTTTATCTTTGGGCCGCTTGATATCAACTTAATGGGAGGAGGTCGGACCGCATGAACATGTCCGACTCTCCTCCCCCTTTATGTTTTTGTGTTGTTGCAGTTCGAAAGAAGGCGTCGTGGTGCAACAACACCACACAGAATCCTGGAGAAATGCGTCAAAGATACACGGCGCTGTCGCGCCGCACTGTTGATGCCAAACGAACCCGCGACCTGAGTCGGGCCACAACGAAGGGGCGCGACAACGTCACGCCACGCCGGAGAACCATGAAGACACCGCGGTCAGTGTGGGGCTGTGGCTGAGGGGCGCGACGTCGTCGCTATGCGCTAGTCGGACAAGGCCGCAGCTCGAAGTCGCGGCGGTGCAAAGCCGTGCGGCCGAAATTGCTGGCCGCCGGCACATCGGAAGAGCCGGATCCCGATGGTCCTCCGGAAGCAGCACTGGCCGACCAAACAGGACCGGCCGGCTTCCATGAATCGGGGGTCGTAACCCCCGGCCGTCCAAAGGAGCACCCCTCCCCCACGTAGGGGCCGCATTTACTCAAACCAGGGACAGCGCCCCCCCCCCCCCCTTCTGCTCAGCTCGGCGTGGCCGAGCTGGCCATGCGGGCTATGCAAAGCACGACAGGCCGGGCTGCGCCACACCCTGGCTAGGCTGGGCCACGCCCAGGCCAGGGCTGGGCGCGCCCTAATGGGCAGGACCTGGTTCAGGTTGACCCGGTTCGGGCCGACCTAGGGGTCTTGGGCCGAGTCGGTCCCGGCCCAGAACCCCCTATTTCCAGACAGTTCCGTCAAACGCCTGTATCTTGGGATACAGACCTCCAATAGATGTGACATCAGTTGCGATGCGATCCTTGGATCGATACGGTCGTTTCGGTATATTACACTCAATGTTTGGAATAACCTTGGGTACGTCCAGGTTGGTTCGAACCCGAAACCAACTGAGCCCTCAGAGCAGAAACGCTTATAACTTGAGATCCCAACGTCGAATTGATGTGCCGTAGAATTTATTGGATTCATCTTAGTGAGACGGAACTTTCGGCCTACTCCACTTGAGGTTTGGACATAGTTGGAGTGCGGTAGGTTTGGTTTTGACTTAAAAACCAATAGGGCCCTTGGAATGAAAAAGCCAATAACTCCCAGACCGAGCATCCGATTGACGCTCCGTCTGTCACGTTGAGTTCATCTTGTCGAGACGAAACATTGAGATACATCAAATCTGGACTAAGTTTCAGTTGATCTATTGAACCCTTGGCTCATGGAGTGGACCCTCCCAGAACAAGCATGCTGTGTGCGGGAACCCTAGAGCTGGCTGTGACTGCGACGATGGAGGCCATACTAAAATCCTATGTGGGTTCGAAGGTGATGAAGAATGCACTAAAATCCTATGTTGGTTCGGTAGCGATGAAGACTGTACTGAAATTCTATGTGGTTTAGGCAGTGATGAAGACCGTACTGAAATCCTATGTGGGTTCTATGGTGATGAAGACTGCACTGAAATCCTATGTGGGTTCAGCAGTGAGGAAAACCGTACTGAAATCCTATGTGGGTTCGGCGGCGATGAAGACCGCACTGAAATCCTATGTGGGTTCGGCAGCGATGAAGACAATACTGAAATCCTATGTGGGTTCGACGGTAATGATGACTACAATGAAATCCTATGTGGGTTCGGCAACTTGGCTGGTTTAGTATCCTATGTGCTTCCTATCTTAGATTAATCATCGGATATATCTGATCATCTCTATCACTGATGAAGTATACCTGTGTGAGCTGAGTCTTAACATCAATCAATATCTTCGATATGATTGACTTTCTTTTCCTATGTGGATTGAGTTGTGTTATCTTGTGTGGATTGGGTTGTACTCCTATGTGGATGTGATCAAACTTGATCTCGGATGTTGGAACCAAACTAGAATTGATGACTTAGGTATATGTATGGGCATATACCTAAGTAGTGTTGGTTGTTACATCATGATTGTATCTTTCCTTTGTGGATTATCCTTTGTGGATTCTGGGAGACCTTCAGGGGTCTCAGGGTCCCTACTGAGTAGCGTATAGTCACCCATGCATGGGAAATGCCCGCACTACATTGTGTTGGATGTAGATGATGGACAACGCTGATCGTGGTTGAGGCTAGTGGAGCAGTCGGTACCTGGAGGTGGACCAATGGGCGGGACTTACATGGACCAGAATGCTAGACCGAGGAGCTGAGGTGGCTATCTGTACCAACCCTTCAGGTGGGACTTCTAGTGGACGGCTCGACGTTGCTGCTTTACTTCAGTTTTTGTACTTTCTTTCCAGTTTTACTTTACTTTCAGTTTGGGTTTTAATTCTGGCCCATTTACTTTCCGAACATACTTTTGTACCCAGTTTTACTTAGTGTTTACTTCTATTGGATTACTCTATGTTTTTGTTTACTTTCTAAAGGAAATGCCTTCCCCTTTTGTCGGGATTTACACCTAGGTGCTAGTCACCAGCCCCTAGCCTATGGAAGGCGGGCTTGGGGTATTCACGGCATGGGCCCCGAGGATGGGTCGCGACAAATTGGTATCATAGGAGTTCGGTTCTACCGTAGAACTCTGGACTCTGATCTTTCTTCTATGTGAAGCAATAGTGTTAAGGGTATTGAGTCTGGTTATTAGTCGAGGGAGTCCAGTGTTGGTGGGGTGGCTGATGTATCCGTACACCAGGACCCTGACTTCTGATTTCTGACTCAATGCACGAAAACATTGGTTGAATGTTTGTTTCAAAAGTTTTCTTTGTGATTACTTTGTGTCAGATCACCAGGTATAATGTTTTGACCGTGGCAGACATGTTTTTTTGGGATGGCCCCACGATGGCAGCCAACTAGGATTCCAAGCATTGTGCGAGACGACAGCCCACTGAGCGACAAGGCCTCGGTGTAGGTCCCTTTGACAGCGGAGGCACTGGCGGTACCTCTACCCACCGAGCCACCAATGCTACCAGCCCCAACCACTGATAGTGCACACCGCCTTAGTGCGCTGCATGAGTTTCAGCGTCAGATAATTCCCAGGTTCCATGGGGAGACAAACCCTCAGGTATTCGAGGATTGGATGGAGGTGGTTGTGTGAGTTTTCAGGTTAGTAGAGACACCATCTGACCTCATGGTGATCCTCGCAGCGAGCCTACTGCACGTGGCAGCAGGCGGATAGTGGAGTTTTATGCTCCAGGTGCACGACGAGGCATCTCTCCTCTGGACGGACATTGGGAGCCTCTTTCGCTCGGAGTTCGTCCCAGCCACCCCCCATGCGGTGCACATCCTGGAGCTTCTACAGCTTCGGTCGGGCACCATGACGATCGCCAAGTACTCGGCGAGATTTACCGACCTCTCGCGCTATTCGACGGACATCGTACGAGACCCATTCTTCCGGGCCCAGACCTTCGATAAGGGACTGAGGCATGAGATCAGGGAATCGATGATCTCCCTCATCATTCCGACACATGCAGGAGTACTGGAGCGAGCTCTTCTCATAGAGAGCTTTCTTGCCGAGCCTACGCCAGTAGCGAGACCTACCGTAGGGAAGAACATAGCAGAGTGGTCTGCAGCTGGCAGTCGACGGATGTCACAGGGGGCCAGGCAGACTGGACCATCAGGAAGACGACCCCAGGATACTGGCTAAGAGGTGAGGGGCACAGGGCGTAGAGACAGCCTTCCGAGGATCATCCAGTGCTATGCATGCAGCGGGTAGGGCCACATGGATCGTGACTGCCCGACCCGCCATGCAGAAGAGCAGCAGACGGTTAAGGGGCCACCTAGGCAGAGGGTCAACCGTGGCGGTCTGCCGAGAGCAGGCAGATGAGGCAAGGAAGCTGGACGAGCAGCAGATGGTGGGATATGCTTTGAGGCTTTACCGCCACCACCATCAAGAGTTCCACCCCGACCACAAGGAGCTGGCGGGCAGAGATAGGCTGAGCTTCAGGCAGCGGAGGCTTACGACCACGGTGCGCCAGAGGTGATTCGAGGTACGATCTGTTTCTACTCACCCTTGTTGTGGTTCTTATAGACAGAATAGTGTGATATTCTTTTATTGCCACTTCCCTTGTTCTAAGCTTAGAGATTCTGACGAAGCCTTTGGCTCGATCCTTATGGCTAGAGGGTCCTACGGGAGTAGACTCGACAATTATGCACCGGTGGTGGCAGTGTGAGCTTACTCTAGGAGGCGAGAGCTTCGGCTGGGATCTTCTTGTAGTAGCGTTGAGGCCTTACGATGTCATCTTGGGCATGGATTCATTATCTATAGTCAATACTCAGATTGATTGTATTAGGCGCAAGGTGTGGTGTGTACGCACCGATGGGAGCAAGTTCACCTTCACCGACGAGAAGGGAGCCTTTGCAGCATAGGATGGACTCACGCAGAGGAGAGGACAACCCATCACTCATTAGTTGGCTAGACTCATCCTAGGGGCAGTTGACGTGCAGAGTCCTAGTTTTCTTGTAGTGGTGGATCAGTATGCGGACGTCTTCCCTGACGACGTTCCTGGACTACCTCCTCGCAGAGAGGTAGACTTTTATATTGACCTATACACCAAGAAAGCCCTGATATCCACTCCAGCATATCGGATGGCCCCCACTGAGCTTCGAGAGCAACTAGTACAGTTGTAGGACTTACAGGGCAAGGGATTCATCCGACCCAGTGTTTCACCCTGGGCTTTCCCGATATTGTTCGCCAAGAAGGCGGACAGGAGCTTGCGACTTTGTGTCGACTATCATCTCCTGAACCATGTTACCCTGAGGAACAAGTATCCACTACCGAGGATTGATGACCTCTTCAATCATCTCAAGGGAGCACGTTGGTTCTCGAAGATAGACCTCAGGTTAGGCTATCATCAGCTCAGAGTTCGGGACGAGGACGTGCAGAAGACAGCCTTCAGATGTCGGTATGGCCACTATGAGTTCTTGGTTATTCCTTTCGGTGTAACCAATGCTCCAGATGTGTTCGTGAGTCTCATGAATAGGATCTTTCATCCATACCTAGATCGATTTGTCGTGATCTTCAACGATGACATATTGATATACTCGACCACTGAGGAGGAGAACGCCTACCACTTGCAGGTTGTACTGGACACACTCCGAGAGCACCAGATTTATGGTAAGCTCTCGAAGTGTCAGTTCTGGTTACTTGAGGTCCACTTCTTGGGGCACGTCATCTCTGAGGCAGGAGTTGTGGTGGATCCTAAGAAGATCGAAGTAGTGCTTGCTTGGGAGCCACCCAGGAGCGTGACATAGGTGTGGAGTTTCTTGGGGCTAGCTGGGTACTACAGGAGATTTGTGCCAGACTTTTCCAGAGTTGCGACACCACTCTCAGCTTTGATGAAGAAGGATAAACCCTTAATGTGGTAAGATAGATGTCAGTAGATCTTACATGAGCTGAGACAGAGACTGACCAGTGTGCCTATCTTGAGGCTACTGGAGGAGGGAGTACGGTACGTAGTCTCCTATGATGCATCAGGGACCAGACTCAGATGTGTACAGATACAGTAGTGGGTATTGATCGCCTATGGAACACTTCAGTTGAGGTAGTATGAGCAGAACTACGCTAACCATGACCTGGAGTTAGCGGCAGTGGTCTTCGCACTGAAGATATGGCGACACTATCTGATGGGCGAGCGCTTTACGGTCTACTATGACCACCAAAGTCTCAGGTACATCTTCTCACAGAAGGACCTGAATCTGAGATAGTGGCGATGGCTCGAGTTCCTCCAGGACTATGACTTTGAGATAGTCTATACTCCTGGGAAGGGGAATGTAGTAGCTGATGCTCTTAGCAGGAGGACAGACATCGATCTACTCGGGGAGGTGACAGAGCTGCTAGCTGCTTTTTGGATATCCTTTGTGGATAGAGATGGAGAAGCCTTTCTTAAATCACTCACATTCACTCCTCCACTACTACAGCAGGTCAGAGAGGCACAACATGATGATGCTGACTGTGAGATGCGGCATGCGAAGATATCCTCAGGACAGGAACCTGCTGGATTCTCTGTAGGGTGATAGCACGTCATCCTTTTTAGAGGACGTACCATGGTACCAGTTTCTTTATAGGAGTAGGTGTTGAGAGAGTTTCACACTTCCCCTTTAGCGGTACATCCTGGAGTGGCGAAGATGTACTAGGATCTCAGACAGCAGCACTGGTGGCCGGGTATGAAGAAGGTCGTGGCAAAGTTCGTTTCTCGATGCCTCACCTACCAGCAAGTGAAGGCAGGGCACCAGGTACCAGCAGGCTTTCTAAAGATCTTGGAGGTCACGGAGTGGAAGTCGGATGAGATATCTGTGGATTTCGTGACTGGACTTCCACGTACTTCGAGAGGTCACGACTCCATTTGGGTGATTGTCGACCGACTCACCAAGTCGGCCCACCTCTTACCCATCAGAGAGCAGGGCTCAGTAGAGAGCTTGGGAAGCCTCTAAGTTCAGGAGATCGTATATATTCATGGTGTGCCATCATCTATCATCTCCGATCGAGATTATCGCTTTACATCCCGTCTTTGGAAGGGGTTGCAGAAGGCATTCGGGATGCAGCTGCGTCTGAGCACTGCCTTTCAACCTCAGACTGATGGTCAGATGGAGAGGACCATTCAGGCTCTTGAGGACATGATCTGCGCATGTGTCCTCGACTTCGGTCGCAGCTGGGAGGACCACTTACCCTTGGTGGAGTTCGCGTACAACAACAGCTAACACTCCACCATCGGGATGGCACCATACGAGGTATTGTACGGCTGACCTTGCAGATCACCTCTCTGCTGGACAAACCCTGGGGAGTCAGCACTTATGGGACCAGAGATTGTCCAGGCCATGATAGAGAAGGTATAGGTCATCCAAAAGAAGATGAGGATAGATCAGAGCTGGCAGAAGTCTTATGATGACAGGAGGCGGAGGCCACTGGAGTTCGAGGATGGCGACCACGTCTTCTTGTGGGTCTCACCATGACATGGATTACAGAGATTTGGCTGAGGCGGAAAGTTATCTCAATGCTTCATCGGACCATTACAAGTCCTCAGCAGGATAGGAGAGGTGGCTTATCTCCTAGCTCTACCACCACAGTTTCACCGGGTGCACGACATCTTCCACGTATCTTAGCTGAGGAGATACGTGCATTACCAGATACATATCATCGACCACGGGGAGCTGGAAATTGACGATGGGGTGACCTTTGCAGAGGTCCTGGTGGAGATTGAGGTCAATAAGAGAGGGTCCTACATGGATGGCTGATACCTCTAGTGTGAATCAGATGGCAGCATGAGAACCTCCAGGAGAGCACTTGGGAGCGGGAGGCCTAGATGCGTTCAAAGTGCCCAGATTTATTCCCCTAGTTTGTGATGTATCTTTACGGGGACATAAAACCCTGAGGTGGGAGTAATGTAAAGACCCGTAAAATTCAAGGGAAATTTTTTTATTAATTTTCTTTGGAATTTTACATGAACGCAGTTTCTAAAAGTACCTGATTCTGAGGCCCGGTGTGCCCAGAATCATTTTCCAAAGTCTAGCTCGGGTACGTTCAGTGAACGAATGAGCGGGTTTTCCTAACTTTTAGACCGGTGCTCGGAATTGAATCTTGATGGCACCGATGGAATCACAACACTGGTTTTCGCTTAAGAGGACTTTCACCTCGACGGCAGATGATTGGGTTTGAGTGTTTGTTTCTGGGTTTAACGTGGATTAATAAAATTAAATAAGTGACAACTTATTTTATCTTTGTTGAACCCACGCCATGTGGATATTGTTGGTTAAAAGCTCCACATGTGAGTTGGTGGTGGGACCGCCACACCCTAACCTCCCATGGGAGGATAACTAGGATGGGGACCACCCGAGCAGCATAACCTCCCACGAGGGATTATGACATGGGGTCCACACGGGGCTTAACCCCATATTTACTGGGAGGGGAGGAAATCTCTCAATACGCCCCCATTAGTGAGGGAGAGCATCTTGGACTCTAACTACCCTCTTAATGGAGGAGAATAAATACTCCCCCCCCCCATTTAATGGGAGGAAACTCCATGACCCTCTCCTTGTTAATTAGGCGGGGACCACCCGAGACCCTAAACCCCCTCGAAACTCCCCAAATTAATTATGTCATCCACTCGGGAAATTAATTTTGCTGAGCCTCTCCACTTGAATTTTTGAATTGTACCAACCATTGTGAACTTAATTAAGTGGGGACCACTTAATTAATTTCCACCACCAAGATTAATAGATTATATTATATTATTTTTGGGCACGTTCTTGTGCCTTTTTGGTGGAGATCTTGATAGAACTTATTTCTCCAGCGAAGAACGTGAAGAACGCCGGCGACACTTCTTCCCCAACCATTTTCGGCCTTCTTCCTCGGAGCCCCCCTTTCTGATGTGGTTCTTCTCCGACGACCCTCCTTCCTACCTCCTCATCATCAACACACTGATGCACGAACTCAGAAGTGGAAGCATGCGGGGAACGACGTCATCATCTTCCCCCGTGACGCCACTTTCCGCGATGCGCTTCGAACATCATCTCATTTTCAAGGTAGGGGTTAATTGTTTTTTCTGTGAATTCATCCTTTGTCATTCTTCATCTTTATCTTTGGGCCGCTTCATATAATCTTTTTGGGAGGAGGTCGGGCTGCACGAACACGACCGACTCTCCTGCCCCTTTATGTTGTTGTGTTGTTGCAGTTCGAAAGAAGGCGGCGCAGTGCAAGGGCACCGCGCGGAATCTTGGAGAAATGCGTAGAATATGCACGGCGCCGTCGCGCCACGCCGTTGAGGCCAAACGAACCCGCTGCTGGAGTCGGGCCGCAGCGAAGGGGAGCGGCGCCATCGCGCCACGCCGGAGAACCACGAAGACACCGCGGCCGGTGCAGGGCCACGGTGGAGGGGCGTGACGTCGTCGCACCGCGCCATTCAGACAAGGCCATGACTCGATGCCGCTTCGGTGCAAGGCCGGGCGGCCGAAATCGCCCGCCGCCAACACCTTGGAAGGGTGGGACCCCGACGGTCCCGTGGTAGCAGCACCAGCCGGCTTCCAGGAACAGGGGGTCGTAACCCCCGGTCGGCCAAAGGAGCGCCCCCCCATGTGGGGGCCGTGGTTACTCAAACCGGGGGGCAGCGCCCCCCCCCCCCCCTTCCGCTCAACTCGGCGTGGCCGAGCTGCCCACGCGGGCCGCGCACAGCACACCAGGCCGGTCCACGCACTAATGGGACGAACCCGGACCCATTTCGGTTTGACTCAGTTCGGGCCGACCCCGGGGGTCTTGGGCCGGGTCGGTCCGAGACCAGAACCCCCTATTTCTGGACAGTTCCGTTCAAACGCATGTATCCTGGGCTACAGACCTCTGATCAATGCACTGTCAGTTGCGATGCGATCCTTGGCTTGAGACGGTCGTTTCGGTCTATTACACTTAACGTTTCGGAGACCATTGTGTATGTCTAGGTTTGTTCGAACATGAAACCAATCGGGCCCTCAGAGCAGAAACGCTTATAACTTGAGCTCCAGACGTCCGATTGAGTACCGTCGACTTTGTTGGATTCCTCTTAGTGAGACAGACCTTTTGTCTTACTCCGCTCAAGGTTTGGACACAGTTGGAGTGCGGTCGGGTTGGTTTTGACTTATATACCAACCGGGCCCCTGGAATGAAAAAGCTAATAACTCCCAGACCAGGCGTCCGATTGACACACTGTCTGTCACGTTGAGTTCCTCTTGTCGAGACAGAACATTGAGAAACATCAACTCCGGACTATGTGTCAGTTGATATATCGACCCCTTGGCTCATGGAGTGGACCCTCTCAGAACGAGCATGCTATGTGCGGGAACCCTAGAGCTGGCTGCTACTACGACGATGAAGGCCGTACTGAAATCCTATGTGGGTTCGACGGTGATGAATACTACACTGAAATCATTTCTGGGTTCGGCAGTGATGAAGACCATACTGAAATCCTATGTGGGTTCGGCAGCGATGAAGACCGTACTGAAATCCTATGTGGGTTCGACAGTGATGAAGATGACACTCAAATCCTATGTGGGTTCGACAGCGATGAAGACCATACCGAAATCCTATGTGGGTTCAGCGGCGATGAAGACTGCACTGAAATCCTATGTTGGTTCGGCAGCGATGGAGACCGTACTGAAATCCTATTTTGGTTCAACAGCGATGAATACATCACTGAAATATTATGTGGGTTCGGCAGCTTGGCTGGTTTAATATCCTACATGGGTCCCAACTTAGATGAATCAACGACTATATCTGATCATATCTATCACTGAAGAAGTATACCTGAGTGAGATGAGTCTTGAATTCAATCAATATCTTCGATATTATTGACTTGATTTTACTATGTGTATTGACTTGTGTTATCCTGTGTGGATTGGGTTGTACTCCTATGTGGACGTGATCGAACTTGGGCTCGGATGTTGGAACCAAACTAGAATTGATGACTTAGGTATATGTATGGGGATATACCTATGTAGTGTTGTTTGTTACTTCGTGATTGTATCTTTCCTTTGTGTATTATCTTTCTTGGATTCTGGGAGACCTTCGGGGGTCTCGGGGTCCCTACTGAGTAGCGTATACTCACCCCTGCATGGGCTATGCCCGCACTACATTGTGTTGGATGCAGACGATGGACATCGCTGATTGTGGTTGAGGCTAGTGGAGCAGTCGGTACCTGGATGTGGACCACTGGGCGGGACTTACACGGAGTGGATGGATAGTCCGAGGAGCTGAGGTGGCTATCTATACCCACCTTTCAGGTGGGACTTCCAGTGGATGGCTCGACGTTGCTTCTTTACTTCAGTTGCTATACTTTCATTCCAGTTTTACTTTACTTTCAGTTTGGGTTTGTATTTTGGCCCATTTACTTTCCGCACTTACTTTTTTACCCAGTTTTACTTATTTTTTACTTCCCTTTGCTTACTCTGTGGCGTTTGATTACTTTCTAAAGGCAATGCCTTCCCCTTTTTGTCGGGATTTTACGCCTTGGTGCAAGTCGCCATCCCCTGGCCTATGGAAGGCGGGCTTGGGGTAGTCACGGCACGGGGCCTGAGGACGGGTCGTGACAAGAAGGGGTAAAAAATATGGTGACATAATGTCGAGGATCTCAAATATTCTTTGATAGTTTCATATATAGATTTTAAATCAGGTACAAAGTGCTCATATCTGGAGAATGATATGGAATATATCGGTAGTAGTTCAAACACAAAGAGGTGTTGTGAACTACTGTGATAATTTCATGGCTCATGAGGATTGGGATATAATTTATAAATAGTGACACATTTGTTTGATGGACATATGTGTATATGGACGATACATAGGCATGCATGCATAGTCAAGAAAATGGTCCCTTAAATCCAGACATATTTTCCATGGGCCATGAAGTCTTACGGTGATTTGAGGTACTCAAATCATGAAGTCTAATTTGTGAAAAATGTAATATATAATAATGGTTCAAGAACCATAAAATTTGTGTCACTACATAGAGAACATATTCTTGTAGTGGGGAGATGTGAAGAAACATTTCTCTAATGTTTTCCTTAGTGAGGGGGTCCAACAATGATGTCTTGTATTTTACCTGGGAAATAGAGTAGACATTATGAGCTTTATTTGTTATTTATCTAGGCTATTAGATTTATGTAAATGCTAAAAATTAAGAGTTTAGTGGGAAAAGAATAGATTTTTTCTCAGGTCTCACTTTTCTGGTTTCCTACATGACAAGTTTTGTGTCTATTTTGATAGAAGTTTAGGGTATTTCAATTTAGACAATTATATGCTATAGTTTATGATAGTAAATTTTTTTCCAAAGCACTCACAGTTTAATGTCATGACACACAAGGACTTAACATGGAAGATGTTACAGAAGAGCTTAATTAGGATAACTAGGGTCAAGATGTAACAACCCTCACTTCAATCATTGGAACTTCTACCTTATTATAGTAATTTCATACAGTGTAAATCACATAAATGAAATTATAGACCAAAATAAAAAAATTATAAATGAATAATTAATGAAATAACAAGTATTTCTAAATGTTAAGAAACCCATACCGATGAAATAGTAACTTGACCTTAGGAATAGTAATATGACCCTTATTTATAGTAAACCCACCAAAGGAATAGTATCCTCACCCATTAATATATAAATAAAATCTAGACATATTATAATTGAAACTATTGTATAATTATATTACAATATAAGTAGATAAATGTTTTAAAAATTATTAATTATGTTTTGGTATTTTTTCAAGTCATAAATATTTAATTAAAAATTTATGATTAATTTTTTAATTTAAATGATAATTTATTTCCAAAAAATGTATTCATGAAATCATATTTTTTAGAATAATAATTTTAATATAATTTTTTATCAACATGTTAGAAAATCAGTTTTAATTTAAAAATATGCCTTCTCGTAGTAAATGTTGATTATAATTAAAAATTATTTTTCTCATATTTAGAAACTAATTTTCAAAAAATGTTGTTAATTTTTAAATTCTACACATCAAAAAATGGTTAGGGTGAATTTTGGGTTTTTTCTAAAATACTTGAGTTTTTTGTGAATAGGAAAATATGATAATTTACGATAAAAGATAAATACAAGAATTATGCAGTCATAGATGATCTATGGATGATGTAAGACAAAAATATTTAACTCTCCAAAATTATTTAATAAACTTAGTCATAATTCTTGAACTATTCATAGTATTCAGCATAAATAATTAACTATGGAATAAAATAACGAGAAAACACCCATCTCCTCTAATATAAATACCACTTCTCTTAACATCTTCTCCTCACAAATCTAAAATTTGAGATTTTTCCAAATTCAAACTAATACACTTACCAATTCCCTTCCCCATGTCCAAAAGTCCTTGGTATTATAAGAATTCCAAAACAATTTCCCTACAGAGGTTCTCAATGAGGAGATATTTAAGAGGTAAAATACTGTTCCTTTTTCTTTTAATTTCATTCTCATTTATTATTTTCTATTGACTTAATCTATCCAAAATTTCATGATAACTTGTGTATATTTTATATACTATAATTATATAATTTTAATTTATGATCCATCATCAAAATCCTCCCTCTCTCTCCCACCTCTCTCTCTTATTTTAGAAATGAAATCATCACCCGTGATGTGTCAATTAACTGACATCATGGACAATGCATTTGAGGTTTCCATTAACAAAAACAATTCTATTCATAATAACACTATAATGGTTGGTATATCATTTAAAATATATTTTATAATTTTTTCTATATTTTTGAAAAAAAATATTTACCTAATCCTAAATGATATAACAAATTGAGTTTGTTGTAATAAAAAACCACCAAAATTACCCCAAACGATTATCGTTAACTATTTACCTAGTTATTTATCTTCATTACATTTAATAAAATGATATAAATAACCATTTAAACCATTATATTTATATTAGAAACATTTTTTTTCAATTATGGAGAGTTATATCTTTTCTACATAATCTTTTACACTCATATTTAAGTAAACTAATCATGAAAACTAAGAAATGAAACAGTACTGAAGGATGAAATTAAAATATATAAATCATTAAAATGTCTATAAATGAACCTAATGAATCTATAATAAATCAAATTAATATATGAATTATTTTTTATATTTTAATTAATTAATTTAATTGGATTATTCAGGATATTAATGTGAAGAATGTATTCAGAAAGAAATTAAGGGGATTCTCTTACCCAATTCTCTTCTATTGGGTTTTCAATCATTCACTTCATTTTCAATAATTATTTTCCATTTATGTTCCCAAAATATCATTTCACTATACATACCTATTATTTTCTATATATACATGCTTCCATTCTTAATTAATGGAAAAATAATTTTTTCCCAAATAACTCTTCCTATTAAAAACACACGCTTTACTTATATTGATCTTGTTTCTTATTCACTCAAGATGGATGATTATTATACCCTGTATGTTATTAAATTTTTATTTTTGGAACCCCAATGTTTTCTATGACATTATTTTTTATGAAACCCAATTTCTTTTTAGAGGTTATTTTATTTCCAAGATTGACATACATTATATGTGGAAAGCATTATACTGTAAATGTTATGATGTGACGGGAACCCCCAAAAATATATATTCCAATATAAAAGTTATGATTTGATGGGTGCACCCAAAATTATATAGAGCTCCAATGAATTGTGTAATGTAATGAATCTCATGAGATAAATTGTAATATTGATTTATATTATAATATATTTTCCCACAACTATGTGTGGAAGTTAACACTAAGACATGATGTTTCATTTTTATAAATTTCCAAATTCAATGTAATTATGTAATATTTCCCCTCACAGTTATGATAATGACTTTATAATGATGATTATTCTCATCCCATGTTATATTGATTCATGTCCATATCTAACCTCTTAATGGGATTTTAGCTCACCCCTTTCTTTGATGTATATCCTCAGGTGATTACTAGTATTATTGAGATCATGTAGAAAAATAAGATTCTATAGAATAAGTAATTAAATAAATTTTTATGCTATATTGTGAAAATGTTTTGTCATAATTTTCCAAAGACGCTAAACATTTGTATCATTGTTTTTTAATTCTATTATGTTGTTTGTCTTTAAAATGAAGTAATGAGTTATGTACAAAACATAGGGTAACTATGGTTTGTATTGGAGCACAATTTAGTTAATAAGGGAATTGGGATTAGAAAAACATAATTAAAACCTTTAGTATGAGACTATGTATATGTAAGAACCCATGAATACTTGTTTTAGAAACTGTTAAAAACAAAGATCCCAAAAGATATGCCTTTCGATTTAATTTCACCACGGAATAAATTATATATTAAATATATGATTGATTATGTATTTTTCTAAAATTTTCTATTTTAGAAAATAGTTGGATCTAGTAGAAACAGTGCCAACAACCTATGTGAGGGATAATGCAATGATTTCCCAAATGACACCCCAAAGTCTTTGGATGTGGAGTTCAAAATTTCATGGCGATGCTTACACATATGTACCCGGTAATTTAATAAGTTGAATAATGTGGAACATACGACTTCAATTAAGAGGGAGAAACTATCTATTGAGTGTTTTATGCGGCAATGGACATTTAGGTTTATTGGATCTTACAATCATGTTGTAGTGGAATGGTTGGTCAAATCGATGGAGATGATCTTTTCTATTTATCACTATTCTGAGATGGAGACAGTGACTCTGATTTTTTATCTTCTAGATGGAGAGTCTGTCCATTTTTGGTTGTGGATTAAGAACACCAATCCGAATGATGAAATTGACGATATAGTGTATGAATTAATTAAGATAATGTTTCTTAACAAGTCTTTCACTCAAAATCTTGTTACAATTATGGAGAGAGAATTTATAGAGCGAAAGTAAAATGAAGAATATTTTTTCACAACCTATGAAGAAAATTTCACAAGGATTACAAGGTACACGTTAGAGATTGTTATCAATAAGAATACAAGAATTGATCGATTCATTAGTGTTTTAAAACCACACCTTTGAAAGGATCTATAAATTAGAGACTTTGGGATTTATGATGAATTTATTCAGTGTGATATCAATGTGGAGATGGATTTTGAAGAATGGTCCCATGGTTATGGTGAAATGAAACATAATATGGAGTTTCAAGCTGGAGAATATAATGAGAATGTTGGAAATAAAACCCAACCACCCACATGTCAAAAATGTGGGAATAAGAATCATGGGAACTACCTCTAAGGGATTGGGAAATACTTCAAGTGTATGAGAAAAGGTCACAATGATAATGAATTTCAAGAAGAAAGGAAGAGGCCGTCAAGTATGATGTAGGAAAGAAGAGCACCATCAATGGTCCAATTATATAACTATAAAAAGTAGGGGAACTATGTGATCCAATGCACTAAAATTCTAGTCCTTGGGGGTAATATGTGTCAGCAGCCACCAAATCCAAAGGAGTTATCCAAGACTTATTCCACCACTACCGCTAATGAGGATCAAGAAAATGAATTCATAAAATCTATAATTCCTATTCACTCTAGAATGTAAATTGTCTTATTTGATTCTAGTTCTAGACATTCTTTTATATCTTCCCTATTTTCAAAAAATATTGGATATAATCTCTAAAACAATGAGGTAAATATATCTTTAAAAAAATAAAGTGGTGAAATTATTTCAACCAAAGTATTGAACTCTTATCCTATTAAGATATGTTGGAAGATTCATTCATAGAATATTACTATACTTTCCTTAGTGTAATTTTATAATATAATGATAATGGATTATCACTAATTATATAGAGAAAATATAAATTTTCAGGAAAAATGAAATGTGTTTTAATTTTCCAAACCATCCCATGCTCCTATACCAATTCATGTAAGATCAGGGATCTTCATTGGAAAAAACATTCAATGGTGCGGCTGTTGTTTCTCTATGAAGAATGATAGATCGATCAAATCGTTGATTCAAATGAAGGTATCAACCTAGGGGAAATTCACATTGTGAGGGAATACATTGATGTATTTCATGAAGAGTTACCTGGACCACCTGAAAATTGTGAGGTAGATTTATTATTAGAGCTCATATCCATATCTAATACAATGTAAAAATTTACTTATTGGATGGACCCTATAGAATTGGAGGAGTAAAAGAAGCTACCATAAGAGCTCCTGGAAGAAGGCTTCATACGCCCTATTGAATCACCTTTGGGTTTGCAAGTACTCTTTATAAAGAAGATGTAAGGGTCAATGAGACTATGTATTTATTATCGAGAACTAAACAAGATGACCATAAAGAAAAATTATCCTCTTAAGAAAAATTTATGACTTGTTCAATATTCTATGAGGTGATCAATACTTATCAAAAGTGGTTCTTCATTGTAGTTATCATTAGGTAAAGGAAAAGAAGGAATATATTCATAAGAATACCTTACGTAAAAGGTATGTGAACTATAAGTTTCTTGTTATTCCCTTTGGGCATAATATTTCTCCTATAATATTCATGTATTTGATTAATAGAGTCTTTATACATTACTGTGAATTTTTTTATAGTGTTTATCGATGATATTCGCATTTACAGAAGATCCAGGAGGAACATGAAGAATATATAAGGCTTGTGTTGGTGACATTGAGGATAGAGAAGTTTTATGACATGTTTATGAAGTGTTACTTTTGGATGCAAGAAGTCTCATTCTTAGGACATGCGATCAAAAGTGAGGGAATTTTTATGGATCCTTAAAAAACAAAGGTAATTGAGGAATGGGCTAGACCTTCGAGTGTCATCAAAATATATAGTTTTCTTCGATTAGTTGGGCACTACCAATGTCTTAGAAGATGTTTCTCATGATTATCATGATTTTTAACTATATTAACAAATAATGGGGTAAATTATGTTTGAATGGAAGAATGTGGGCAAAGCTTCTTATAGATAAAGAAGAGGCTGATCACTGCTCCTATAGCAACATTACCAAAATTTTGAGAATTTTTTTTGATATTAAGTGATACTTAAAACAAAGGAATGGTTTTTGTACTCATGAAAAATTATATTTAGATAGACTATTCCTCACAAAAGTTGAATATCCATGAGTAGAACAAACTAATGCATGATATGGAGTCAGTGGTCGTGATTTTTACCATAAAAATATAGTAGTACTAGATCTATGGTGAGATGTGTGACATATATACCAGTCACAAGATCCTAAAGTATATATTCACACAAAATTATCTCAATATTTATCAAAGGAGATAGTTAGATCTCATAAAATAAGATTTATCTATTCCCTATAATCCTAGTAAGGTGAACATGGTAGATGAATCTCTTAGTAGAAAAGAACCTACTACTCTATCCATGTAACGAATTGATAAATAACCTATCATATTACAAATTAAAAGGGTGTATTTGGGATTAATAACACCAGTGAATACATACTAACTTTACCAAATGAGGTCCCAACCAAATATCCTAGAGAATATTGAGGAAGCATAATGGGATGATCCTGTGTTACAAAAGAAGGTGAATGTAGTAGAGGAAGGGAAGATGAAAAAGTTCCAAATCAATAATGATGTTGTGAATTCATTTCAAATAAGGATTTTTGTTCCTTCGTCACCTGGGATAAATAATTATCTACAAAAAAAATTCACACATCTCAAATTTATCTATCCATCCTGGTAGCACCAAGATGTACCACGATCTATGAGAAGACTTATATTGCTACAACATGAAGAATGAGATTGTAGAATATATCTCAAGGTGCTTGATATGTTATAAAGTTAATGAAAAGGGATTGAATTATAAATGGATGATGAAACCAATCTCTCTACCCATTTGGAAATGGGAAAATTTCACTATGGTCTTTGTCATAGGTCTCCTGATGAAATCCAAAGGAAACAATGTGATATGGGTTATGGTGGACAGAGTAATTGAGACTTCCCACTTTATATCTATTCAAGAAGATATATTTCATGAATAAATTAATAAGATATATATGAAGGAAGTGGTGAGATGGCATGGGGTATAACTCTTATTTGTCTTTTTTTTTGTGATCCAAGATTCAAATATAAATTCTGTAGGAGTCTACAATTTTATTTGAGTAATGAATTGAACATCACTATAACCTATCACCCACAAAATGATGTCCAATTTGAAAGGAATGCTTTGAAAATCAAGTAAATTCAATGATCCTAATCAATGGAATTCAATGGTGGATGATATCCACATCACCAATTGGTGGAGTTCTCCCACCACAATAGATTCCAATTGATTATTCACATGGATATATATAAAGCTCTACATGGAAAGAGATGTCCAACTCCAACCAGTTTGGAAAAAGTTGGTGCGAGAAAGATACTTATATCTGATCTTGTGCAAGATATGAAAAAAAAGGCTCAATATATCCATAAACATGTCAACTATACTCATATATTGGAAAAGGATATAGGATAACAAATATTAAAGGTGCTTGGTGTTTGATGTTTCATATAATGTCTTTCATCTAATATCACCATGGAAAAGATTACTATGGTTTCAAAATAAAGGGATGTTTACCCCAAGGTACATTGGACTTTTTTTGATCCTTGATCGCATAAAATTATTGGACTATATGATTTAAATTCCAAATATTATGGCTCAAATTCTCGATGTTTTCGATGTATCTCTCCTATGAAAGTACATACCATATCCACCCAATTTAATAAACTCAGAGGTGGTTCAACTAGAAGATGATATCCTTTATGAGGAGTAGTTAGTAAAGATTTGGTTCTCAAGAGATAAGGTTCAACACAATAATACAACAACCCTTTTCAATGTGTTTTGGAAGATCCATAATTATAAAGAAGTGACTTGGTAACTAAAGGAGGCGATGAAGGATAATTACCCACACCTGTTTATGTAAAACGAAATTTTGAGAGTGAAATTCCAAAGGGGTGGTAGAATGTGTTGACCCAAACATTTATAAATGAAATTTATCCATTATTATAGTAATTTAATATTTTATAAATAAAATTAAATAAATAATATACCACAATAAAAAACTTTTATACAATGAATTATTGAAGTTAGATGTATTTTTAGAAGTTTAGGAACCCATACTGATGAAAAAAGTAATCTGACCAAAGGAATAGAAAAATAAACATTTTTATTTGTAAACTGGCCAAATAAATAGTAAAATCACCCATGAAAGTATAAATAAAATTCATGAATCTTATAAATGAATGTATGATATAATTAAATTATAGTATAAGTAAATAAATGTTTAAAAAATTATTAATTAAGTGTTGGTATTTTTGTAAGTCATAAATATTTAATTAAAATTTAATGATTAATAAAACAATTTAAATGAAAATTAATTTTCATAAAATTTATTCATAAAAAAATATTTGTATGTATTATTATTTTCAGATAAATTTATGTGAACTTAATTATTTTTTCAAAATGTTAGAAAATCAATTTTAATTTTAAAATATGTATTATTCGAGTAAATACAAATTTTAATTAAAAATAAAATTTATCATATTTATAAGAATATAATGTATTTAATTTTTTAATACTACACATTGAAAAATGGTTCGGTTGAATTTTTGGGTTTTTTCTAAAATTCTTGAATTTTTGGTCAATAGTTAAATGCGATAATTTATGATAAAAGATAAATATATGAATTATGGAGGAATAGATGATGTAAACTAAAAATATCAAACTCTCCTTAATTATTATAAAATATTTAGGGATAATTCCCAAAAATTCTTAGTCTTGAGTGAAAATAAAAAACTAATTAATAAAATAATGAGAAAATACCCCTCTCCTCTACTAGAGATACCACCTCACACCACGTCATCTCCTTACACCTCTGAATATTTGATCATTGCTGAAATTCTTCCCAATTTTTTTACTAATCCACTCCCCCACATATAGGATCCCTTGGTCTCATCAAAATACCTTAACTATGTTCCTAGGGAGGTTCTCAATGAGGAGATATTTAAGAGGTAAAATCCTGTTCCTTTTTCTTTTAATTTATTTTTAATTTATTATTATATCACCACCTACTATATAAAAATCATCATGATAACTCTAGTATCATTTATATACTTTAATTATATCATGTTAATGTAATATCCATCATCATAACTTTTTATCTCTCCCTATTATTTTAAAAATGAAACCATCACCCGCGATGTGTCAATTTACTGAGATCATGGAAATTGTATTTCATTTTCCATTAACACCATAAATTTTATTCATAAAACCAATATGATGGTTGGTAAATACTCTAAAATATATTTTAAACAACTTTTTATGTTCTATATCTAATTTTTTTCATAATAATAAATAATAAAACAAATCTAGTTTGTTGTGATAAAAATCCGCCAAAACTAAACCAAATGATTATCAATAACTATTTATCTAAGGATTCATCATCATTCCATTTTACCAAATGATGTAAATATCAATTTATACCACATTATTTTCAATATTAACCTAGATTTTTAGTTATGGATAATTATACCAATTCTATAAAAAATTCCATACTCATATCTAAGTAAAATTGACACGAAACAAAGAGAACAAACACTCTAGAATGATGAAGTTAAACTATATAACTCATCAAAAAGTAAATAAATGAACATAATGAAACTATAATGAATAAAATTAATATATAAAGTGTTATATATTAGTTAATTAATAAATTTAATTTGATTATCCTGGATATTAATGTGAATAAATCATTAAGACATAAAGTAAGGGGATTCTTGAACCAAACTCTATTCCATTGGGGTTTACCATTTTCACTACATTTTCTGTATGGATGTTCCATTAATGTTACATAAATATAATTTCATTATCTGTAACTTTTATTTTTTGGATATAAAATCTTTAAAAATTATTTCCTAACAAAATAAAATATTTTTCCAAAATAACTATTCCTTTTAAAAACATATGTTTTACTTCTCTTGATCTTGATTCTTCTTCAATCAGGATGGATAATTATTATATAAAGTATGTAATTACATTTTTATTTTGGGGACCCCAATGTTTATCCATTAATGTATTAATAATTAAACCCATTTACTTTACTTGGAATATTTTATGTTCAAGATTTTTATACGTTCTATGTGGCATGCTTGATAATGTAAATTTTATGACGTGACAGGTGAACCCAGAATTGTATAGTGTAATGTACATGTCATGATTAAACAGGTGAGACCAGAATTATATAGTGATCCAATGAATTTGGTAATTTGATGAATCACATGAGGTAAAGCATAATATTTGTGAACATGATGCTATCATTTTTCAAAACTACATGTGGTAGTTGCCCACTAAGACATGATGTTTCATTTTTATGTGATGCCACATTCCAATCATTTTTCTAATTCTTGTTCTCAAGGATATGATTATGAATTTATGATAATGATTATTCTCACCCCATGTTATATTGATTCATGTTCTTACCTAACATCATTTAAGGATTTTAGATAACCCAATTATTTTATGTATATCCTCAGTTGACTACTTGTACTAAGGATAACACGAAGGCCAATAAGAAGATATATAAGAAGGAATTAAATAAATGTTTATGTTTTATTTTGTAAAAGTTATGTATGGTCCTAATTTTACCAACTAAAAAATTAGATACTTGTTGTGTAATTATATTCATATATTTGTCATTAAAGTGACGTAATGTGTTATTTAAGAAATATTGGGTCACATTAAAAGATAACTCCAAAATCCTTCTGAGAGGCCGATGGGAATGTTGTAAATCCCATCTCGAGGTTCTCAGGTCCTGAGTAATGGTATTTTACATTCGTAAGGGGATGGTTTTATGTAATGTTGTGGTGTACAGTTCTTCCTCAATCACATAAGGCTAACAGGAATTAGAAATCCCAATATATTGGGCCAAGATGTCACCGACTGGTGGGTCTCAAACCATTATATGTCAATAGAATCACCGAACGAAGAGATCTTTTTTCTTTTCCTAGGGTTGTGAAAGGCTTGTGAAAACCATATGTGAGTTATGCATGAAGTGTTGTATATGGATTGAGTTGATTTTAAAAGATTGTAGATGCAACCCATACACTGGTAGACAGAGGTAAGTCTCTTGTTGTCCTTCGATAAAGAATGAAAAATGGGTGATGGTCTACATAGCTTATAATCATGTATTGGGGATGATTTCCATGAAGTTTAACATCATATAGTATGGAAATGTTCCATGAATTTTATCATCATGCTGCAAGGAAATATATTTCATGTAGTTTTAATGTCTTGAGACCAAGATGATTTCCTTTCAGTTTAATGTCAAGCTGTAAAGATGTACTTCCATGTAGTTTATCTTCATGCGGTAAGGATATAGGAATCAATGTGAATGGATGGAAATGTCGGGGTTAGTCCCAAGGGTGAATGTTTAGGTGTCAATAAATATATCATGGAAATTAGAATCAAACCACACATTGTTCTGGAGAGCCATGCTGTTTAAATTTATGTGGTGAGGACACAAGTTCCCCGACGTGAAATGGTCGTATCACGACTGGGCCCATGAATCAAATTTTGAGTGTCACTATGTATCCCATGGTGATAGGAATCATGCCACATGTAGATCTCCATGAATTCTCATAAGTAGTTCAAATCCATACATGAAGAGGGGGAATATTTATATCGATATGATGTGATTGGGAACAGTGTTGGAAATCTAGATGTTGATATGTGTTTAGTGAGGATATGAATCAAGTCACAAGTAGTTCTTGAGTGGGGAATACTCTACGTAGGTATGGACCATACATAGAGGTGGGAAATATTTTAGTTAATTATTATAGTTATGCCCATGATAAATGACCTAAAAATAACTATGTATCCTGTGATGATAGGAATCAAGATGCACATTATTCTTAAAGGTAATTAAATTTTATCATTATACGGAAAAGATGAATATGGACCGATGTGGAAAAGTGGTGATGTTTTGGTCAAGAACTAGGCTGTAAGTCCAGGAATAACTAAATATCTCATTAAAATGGTAATGAATCCAAAATTTGTTATTAATAACCATTTAGATTAACGTCCTGCAGAAAGAAGTGGGCTCCATGAAATGAAGAGGTATTTAGTGGATAGAGGTTTGGTAGAAGACCAACAAAAGCTATAGTGGTCCTCTCAGGTGAGGATCACAGGAGTGTGTAGTTTCATGTCATGCATGGGAAATTAGTTATGTAGTTTAATGTAATTTAATGGGGACTCATGGAATACCTTTTACTATCTTGTCTTTTGGAACAATATGGGATTGTCTAAATATATTATTACTTTTTTGTGTGCATGATCCCTTAACGAGACTACTAAGACCACATGATCTATGATCAGTGTGATAAATAAGGAATGAAAAGGGTTGCTCTCACATTGAAAGGGAATTTAATAGTAGTATAGGGGAATTTTTTATCATGTGGATGTTGGATAAATATATAAGATCGTGACATCCCTACCCATATCATTAGAAATAATAATTAATCCATATGTAGTTCTAGGAAACTTATGTAGTTTAACATCATGCGGTTTCGCAGTGGGTGAATCAACATGAATGAATGTGGATATTATCGATCATTACAATTTTCCATCCTAAAATAAGGATTTATATCACCCAATGTGAAGGAACATTGAAGTTGTGTATCTATATAGTTTCAAAGTCATTTTCTAAGGACACTTTCCTTAAAATTTATTGTCATGCGGAAATGAAATTTGATCACACGACTTGTAATGAAATTAATCATATAGATATGAACAAGAATAATGGTTAGAGAATCACTATGTATCCTATGATATTAGGAATCGAGCCATACAATGTACTTATATAACCATGCAATTAATTCCATGCAGCTGGGAAGAAATCTGTATAGTCTAACATCATGTGGTTAAGATGAATTTTTATAGTTTAATGTAATGTTCTCTAGAAGAATGTTGAGGATTAATTAGATATGGATTCCTATTTCATGAAATCTATTCAAAGTATTTCTAGAGAACTCTCACATTGGTGGGTGGTGTGACACACTCCCCATCCATGGTGGCCAATGAGTAGGCTCCATTATGATAAAACTTATGTATTACAAAAGTCCATTTCCACATTGGTTCTAGTTTAGACGGATTTTTCTAAGTATCATTAGTGTTCTAAGAGACAACACAAATTCCCATTAGAGGAATGCATAAAGGTGAATCTCTTTATTAAAGGCTGGTGAGATCCGATTTTGATAGCCTCCAGGTTGTGTAGTGTATAAAATCTATTCTTGTCTATCCATTCAAATTCATCTAGCCACATTTTTTCAATTGTTAATCACCTGAGAATTGTTCGTAGATGGATATTATAACAACCATTCTCTTTATTACTCTTCAATAGATGATTTATTACATAAAAGTATAGTAAATATAATGAAAAAGATCAATATTTGTTGTGTATTTGGGAATTAAGAACACATAATAACATCTTGAATATGGGATACAACAACATTATTGAAAAATTCCTTAACATGCTTCTAAAATTCAATGACTATTTAAAAATTCACTGGATAACCCGAGGAGAAAAGTAAGAAAGGGGTGAGCTATAAATATATGTAAGGTAATAAAAATTTCATAAAATGAAGAAGATAATGCATGTTATACAATAAGTATACCAATGGGTCATAAAAATGTAAGAATCATTAACTTGAATAATAATACAAGATATAGTATGATAATAATAATGGAAACCTGGAAAATGTGGAAACAACATAAAACAATGAATAAAAAACATAGCTCAAGGATAACCCACCATGAAATCATGGTGGAAAAAGTCCCAAAAAGGAATCAGATTCAATCCCTATCTAAACATGATGTATCATGATACTAAACATTACCCAATTCATTGGATCACTATTTTGGTGAACCCATCATATTCATTTTATTCTCATGCTTAGGTGTACAACATAGATCATAAAACATGGATTCATTAATCAACATAATTTATTCCATGATTAAAGAGTGTGGAATGAATTTATGGAAGGACCCAATAAAAATGTATATGTTTATAAATGTGAACAACCATGATAGGAAATGTGTATGGTATCCAATACACAATTGTTTTTGCAAGGAGGATCGCTGTGAAATTTCTGCAGCATAATGTCGTAAAAAATGATTCATAAAAATGGGTCTATGAGATATAAAGGGGTCTATCATCACATAAAAATAAAATGGGTATTATTAGGTCAATTAGTAATCATATCCCAACATTATAAATTTGGAAATAGAAGACATAAGTTAATAAAGAAATATGAATATATAAAAGAATCCTAATTATATTTAGGCATTGTAATAGGTGTACATAAAACAAAAATGGGAGGCTTAGTAAGAGGAAAAAGGACCTCATCATTTATAAATTAAATTTAATGTAAGGTTAATATGGAAGAACATTTTATAAAACAATAAAATGGTATTTAATATACATAACATATAATAAGTGCTTGAATGGGAATGAGAGGAGATAAATCCCTTATGGAATTTCGACATAGTAACAACTTATGTGAATTTCAAAATGAGAGAGAATAATTATACCTATTGAAAATAAAAACAATTGGAAGGTATTTAATGTTTATAAATAAATGAAATTATAAACAATTGTAAATAAGAAGACAAATTCTTAAGAAGGTGATTAATTGAAAGGGGGAGAGGAAGATGAGGATCTCTTACTTGAGTGTGTGATTCCAAAATATTAGGAGGGGATTATTGAGATATTTTGGTTCCTTGGAAGGACTCTATAGAGTGGAATTAAGTGTATATATATTCTCCAAGAAGGTTTAGTGAAGATAAATGGGATCTTGGGTGATATTATATAATAAATGCGGGGGATTTCTTTATTATTTAGGTAAATGACTCAACATAGTAAAATGGAAAAAACCAAAATACAAACAATGAGTTTTGGAAATGGTTTATACCAAATGGGGTTGGATTTTATTATTTTATAATTAAAAGGGACTAAATTATTAAAACAATTCCCTTTTTTTTGGAGGTGAGTAACACTCTAAAAGAAATGATTTTAAAACCTAAAAATATATTATAGATTTTAGTGGATTCATAATAGATTTAAAAAATAAATTAAATAAAAAAAATTACATTATTTTAAAGGTAAAACATTTTTTTTTCATGTATCCCATTTATAGTTATTATTATTTCACTTTTTGGGTCAATATGATGTCATAAAATACAATTTATATTTATACAATATTTAATTTTTACTTGAAAATTCAACTATCTAATAAAACTATGAAAAATTCACTAATGGATAATTATGATTTTATGATTCCAAAAATAATATTAATTCTATCTAAATAAGTATCTAAAATTTTGAATTTCGCTTCTAAAATAATAACAGGCATTCATTTAAAATTTACATGTTTTTAAAGAAACAATTTTTTACCCTTAAAAATTACCATTTGACATCATAAAAATTATATGATCATTTATATTTAATAAAAATTATTTAATAATATAATTAAAATATTATATTTTTCAAATATATTTTAATTCCTAAAAATACACTCCTTAATTGAATTTGAATATTACCCCCAAATACTATTTGTTTTTTACTGAATCAAAATAAAAATCCTGTATAATGTCAAAATGTTAAGATGTAAATATATTCATTATTATATAAAAAGAATTTATATACACATATTTATATGGCCTTGCTAAATATCCCATTAATACACTAATGATATCCCTATGAGTAAGGTGCATGATTTTGGGGCTTTCCTGGGTCGGTTTGACGAACATGGTTTGGGTTTTGATCACAAAGAGCTTGAACTTCTCTCATAAACAATTTCGCTCATGATTAAGTTGTTCTTCCTCATCCAGAGCTTGGTTAAAGGAAAGATAGAAAAATTATATCTCCCTCAGAATCTCAGTTAAATGGGCTTGATAGGGTACAATCCTGCTGGTTGAGGCGATCGGTTCCTTTGCCTCTGTCAATTAGATTACCTAAAGCCCTATATTTATACTAAACACTTAATCACATTTCAAAGACTATATTATAATTGGTAATGATTCATAAGATTATTTTAAGTCCAATAGTATATAATAAAACCATATAATTGCATGTTTTTTCTATAACCATATTTCATGATAATATGTTAAAATAAAAAAATAGGAACTTATTTTTAAATTTTCAGGTCATTACAATCTTCTCCCCTCTAGAAATTTATCCATGAATATTTTCATTTCCAACACTAAAATAGATGAGGGTTACACTCCTTCATAACCTCCTCCAGTTCCCATCTTTCTTCTTCAAACATTTAGTTTCTCCATAGCATATTGACAAGGTGAATTGTCTTCTTTTATAGAACTTTTTCTCTATGATCTAATATCTTCACCAAATTCTCCTCAAAGGAAAGTTCATTCTACAATGGTTCTAATTATAGATTGAATACATGTGTGGTTTATGGTATGTACTTTTTTAAGAGGGATACATGAAAGAAATCATGTACTTGAGATAGGTTTGATGGGAGTGCTAGTCGATAGTCCACCGCTTCGATGCAATCAAGGATCTTTAAGGGGAAGATGTATCTTGAACTAATCTTAACCATCATACTAAATCTCATCACTTTCATCCATGAAGATATGTGGTGGAATACCATGTCTCTAAAATCAATTTCTAGGTATCGGGAATGATTGTTAATATAGATCCTTTTTCAATTGTAAACATAATTTATGTGTTGTTAAATGGTCTTAACCTTTTTCACCATTTACATTACCATTTCAGGATGTAATAGTTTTTGTTCCCCAAATTTATCCAAACATGATGGTGTTCTACATATATTCTCATATGGGTCATCATAGGGAACTAGTTGGATGCTTGAGTGTAAACTGTTTATTATGAGATTTTGATGTGATGAAGATGTTTTTCCCATCCTCTTTTGAAGTCCATAGAATAATATCACAACATTTAATCCAACATCTAATTAGTCAGCTCAAATTGGCCATCAGTTTGAGGATGGTAGGTAGTAAATAATTTCAGTTCATTGTTTTGAACATGTTAGAGATTTTTCCAAAACATGTAGGTGAATCATAGATCTTGATCAGATACAATCAATAGTTGTACTCCACACAACCTTACCACTCATCTGATATAAATCCATGCAATTTGATCCAATGAGATGTCCTATATAATTGAGAAAAAGTGAATTGCCATTGTATGAAGATCCATAATTAACCAAATATCATTTTTTCCCCTGGATTTATTCAGAAGTTTAGCGACAATGCCCATTTGGATGTTCTCCCATTTCCATATTGGTATATATAATAGTAGCTTTATCACCTTATACTTCTACATTTCAACGATCACTTGTTGGAATACCAAGTAGTTTGATGTATATTTAGCGATCTCCTACTTTATATTATCCCACCAAGAGTGATCATAGATTTCATGGTACATCTTTGTGATTCAGTGGTAAATTAATAATGCTAAACTAAGTTCATCATCTAATAGTTCTTTCTTTAACCCAAGATTTGATTCAACACATAGTCTTGACCCAAATCTCAAAATTCCTACTTCATCAATTTTATACTCAGAGGACTTCCCCTTTCTCATAGAATCCACCTTCTTCATAATTTCCACATAATTATATTTTGTATCCTTTAACATTGCCAAAAGATATGTTTGAGAAATAATTTAAGAAAAGGTTAATGATGTTACTTCCTTCATGATTCCTATTTTTATCCTTTGGAGGTCTAATCAGATTTTCAACTTATCGTTTTTCATTATTTATAAATATATAAGATCATTTATACTTAGAGCCTTTAAAAATTTATTCACATTACTAGGATGGTAGTGGATTGAGCTTTTATAGTCCATGACCAGATCTGACCATCTTTATTAGTTCATATTCATCCCTTTCAATGTGAATATATACTTGAAGCTTTTGTGATCTGTATATATCTCACACTTCTCCCCAAGGAGATAATAATACCATATTTTTAAAGTTAATATCACTACTACTAACTACAGATCATGTGTTGAGTAGTTTATTTCATGAAATTTCAACTTCCATAAAGCATAGTCTATGAATTATTCATTCTTAATTAACATAGAGCCCAATCCCTTCTTCAAAGCATCGTGGAATATTGTGAAAACTTCTACACTTTTGGGTCCTATGATCATGGGTGAAGTGATGATCCTCCTTTTTAACTACAATAATACCTCTTCACATTCATCATTATAAGCAAAAATCACTCTATTATGAGTTAGATTTCTAGGAGGGTTTAGAAATCGTGGGAAATTTCTCACATGTTGGTGATTAGACACAGTTGACCCAAGGAAACTATTTATATATGTTACAGATGCCCACATAAACCATCCTTCAATTTTTTCATTCATTGAAGGGTATATATATAACCCATTTCTTATGATTATATACCCCAAGAAAGAGACATACTTCAAATAGAGCTCACATTTTTTGTACTTGGTGTAAATATTATCCATTCATATGGACTTTAACTTAGTGCTCAGATGTTCTTAATCTCCCTCCTTGATTTTAGATTATATTATAATTTCATCTATAAAGAATTCCAAAATTTTTTTGTAGTAATCTCTAAAGACTCTATTCGAAAATTCCATAAAAATTGTGGTGAGTTCAAATACAATTAGAATGAACTCATAGTACCCATTCATTATACAAAAAGGGGACTTGAGTATATCTTCATTCTTCACCATCACTTGATTTTATCCTGACTAAAGATCCACCTTGGAGAAGTATTTTTATCCTGATAGATAATAAAATAAGTAATAAATATGTGGTAAACAGTACATTGTTTTTTGCATGATCTTATTGAGGTCATGATAATAAATGTGAAGGCACATTGACCCATACTTTTTGATGATGAAGAGGAATGTTGCTCCCCATAGTATAGAACTTAGTCATACGAACCCTTCATTCAGATTATCATGTAGTTGTTTTTTCATTTCTTCATGTTCCAAAACAACCATTCTATATTGAATCGTATACACTTTTAATTCCCAAGGTAGAAACTTGATTAAAAATTCAACCTCTTGGCTTAGAGGAAGAGTATGAAATTCCTCATGAAACACATCAATATATTCCCATACCATAGGAATGTCTTATAGGATGGTTATTTCCTTAGAATAATTCTTTTGGGAAATATTTTCTTACTTATATGGAAATAATATCCATCCTCAATATGATGGTGATAATGATGATTCATCTTTATCCTTGAAATTGTACAGAATTGGGGGTCAATTTGAAATATGAATAGTGACTTCCTTCACATGTTAGTTTATGTTGGATTAATATAGAGAGAGCCAATCCATGCATATAATTTCATTAAATTCCCCCTAAAGAAATATGACAATGCTTTTTGGGATGTTTAGCCCACAAACTTTGACAGGGGATGAGTTATATAATTGGGATACAATAATTTTCCCATTTTATGTTTTCACCGACTACTCTATTTCTATTCTTTGTGGTTGTGTTCAAATTGTTCTTCTAAACATTCGTGATATGAATGGATGAGTATAACTATTGATTCTAAAAATTCCTTTAACCTTTTTATTCTATTTCTACTCATTTAATTAATCCAAAAGCTACCTAGGGATGATAATTTTTAAATATATTAAACACATAAACAATAATCTAGAGACATTAAAGGTGATAACTCATGAATTACAAGTATTTCCATAACTTATGAATTTATAGACTTTAATATATATTATATTTGCTCTATTTACTAACATATATTCTTATGGGAATTTTTTAATTCCCATAATAACGGTTTCTAATGATTTTATTAATTGACCAAAGAATATCCTCCAAGAGTGTCAAAAAATGTTTGTAGTAAAGCCTATTTTCATATTCCATGTTACCCCGAGTTAGTTTAGGGACACCTTGTGTGAGACATTACCCCTAGGTACATATGTGTCTGAACCATTTCATCTTTTAGTATCCATACATTTATGTATTTTCTTAATAAAATAGTTATTCTATAATTACAAAATTTACATATTCTTTCTTACACTTAGTCTTATCACTATGACCTCTTCTAGAAAATTTCATTATCTTAATCTCAAAAATAACTAAACCATCGATCCAATACCTACTATAACAACCATCCTTCTTATGAATCATTAATACATGATTTATTACATAAAATACACTTAATAAAACTCAAAAGATTTATAATTCTGGTGTCTTTGGGAATTTGGTATATATAAAAACATCTTGAATGTGGGATACATCATCATTATTGAAAACATACATAACAAGATTCTAAAATTCCATGATTTTTTAAAACAGCATGGGATAACCCATAGATAATCATTAGAAAGTGGTGAGCTATAAAGACCAGTAAATGAATAAATATTTTATATCACGAATGATAGAATACATGTTAGATAATATGCTTATCAATGGTTCATAAAAAGACTAGGAATCATAAACACGAAAAATGATACATTAAATAGAGTTCTAATCATAAATGCATCATGGAAAACATGGCAACTAATTAAAATACTAAATCATAAGAAAAGGAAATGGATAAATCCACCCAGTAAACATGTTGGAAATAGTCACATAAAGGAATCAGGTTCACTACCTATCCCAACATGACATAAAAAGATACTAAACATTTCCCAATGCATTGGAGTGCTATATTAGTGCACCCATATTATTCGTTTCATTATCATGATTAAGTGTTCCTCATGATTCATAAAACATGGATTAATTCATAATAATAATTTATTCCATGATTAAGGATGAAGAATAAATATATGTAAGTCCCCATTTAAAAAGTATATGCGTAAAAATGTGAACACCCTTGATTGGAAAAGGGTATTTCCTTCAATACACTATTGTCTTGGAATGGAAGGTCATGGTGAAATTTAGGAATCATAACAGCATCACTTAATGATAGATCAAAATGGGTTAATTAGAGATAAATGGGACCCTCATCATGTAGAAATAAAATTTCCAATAATAGGGACCTAAAATATCATATCCCAAATTTGGAAATTTTGAAACAGAAGGGAAAAGGTAATGAATAAACTTGAATAGAGAAAAGGATCCTAACTATATTTTAGCATGTTAATAGGTGTACATAAATGTTAATTTTTGGATTAATGAGAGGGAAATGGGATCTTATAATTTAAAAATTAAATGGATAGTTAGGGTAATATGGAAGGACATATTCCAATATAAGAAAAAGTGTCTTAATAAGAATAACAAAAAATAAGTGCTTGAATGAAAATGAGAATATTGAAAATGAGATAATGAGAATTATACCATATTACAAATTTTGATCTAGTAATTATTAAGAAGTAATGGATCCTCCGAGAGAACTGAAGCCCTGAGATGATGCCCTACCAATAATGGAGGCTTTAGAGGCACCTCCTCCATTGGGGGAGGGGTCTCTTTCTCATGCTCGCGATGCTCCTCAGCAGGGGTCTTAGGATAGAGGTAGGTTATCTGAATCGTTACCTTCAGACGAGGATCTCTCATTCTTTCCTAGAATTGTCATCTCCCCAATGGTTCTAGGGGCGATCCATGGACAACATGTGGTTCAGATTTCCCCTTATGATTTCACCGAAGCCTCTACACACTTTTCTTCATCTCTGGTGGCACGGTTCATTTGGGGATGGCCCCTGATTGATTTTTTTGATAGGTATTTGAATGAGGAATGGGGTTTAGCACAACATGTGGTTGTTATGCTATTAGGTCCATGACATATTCTTCTTATCTTATCGTGTGAGGAATATTTGGTGTGGGTGTGGTCAAGATCTGAAATATATGTTTGAGGCTTTCACTTCCATATGCTTTATTGGTCATTTGATCTCCCTATGATGCGAGACCCTTTCACCATGTTTATTTGGAATCAACATCCTAGCCTTACACTTCCCTTCCCAAATCTGTATTTACTCCCCTCTATAGGTATCTCTATTGGGAAATTTCCCTATCCAGGTCGAAGGACTTCCACTCTAAAGCACCTGATAGTGGAACATTTTTATATTGAAATGGATCTCTCTCGTTCCCACCCAATGTAGCGTGTATTGTTATTGAATGGTAGTATAAGTATTTTCAACCTATTATAAATGAGTATTGGAAAAATAATTGTTCCTTCTGAAATAGATAGGGCCATAGTCTTCTTGAATGTCGGAAGAAGGTTCCAGGTTCTTCTGAGGTTGACCCACCTAGTTTGTTTGTTGGGATCAATTTCCAGATGGATGTTTCAGGGGGTGAACTAATGGTGGAATCTCCAGCTATCCAAGATAGGGGGCCCCAATTTCAATGAGGGTGATCAATCTAGGTAGGTACCTCTGATCTTAGGATGGGGGTGTTCTTAGGCTATAGTCAAGAATGGAATTCCAAAGGATTCAGGGCCACTTGTTTCATATGTGTTTGATCGGATACGATGCGATATGGGTGGAAGCTCCTCAACAAGAATTTCAGGTGAGGACGTTTATGTGTGAAAGATTTGCAATGAGGAGATGTCCCTTCCTAAGGATATGGATCAGGCTAGTCCAAGGGCCCCCTCCAGTCTCTTAGATGTTGGGGTCAGATTGCAGGTAGGACTGATTCAGGCTAGGGCAGGTCAGGAAGTGAGATAGGTCCATCAGGATACTCCAAAGACACCATAGAAGGCTACTCCAATATAACCCAATGAAAATGTCTTGATAATGGATGAAAGTAAGGTACATTCCACTAATGAGTCTCTATAGTTATTTGTATTGTAAGAAACCCCAAATTATCTTCAATTTATGGGTCAAGGCCTTGAGTAGATAGGAGCTCCGGATGAGCCAAAGAAGGCCCTGTAGGCCTCCTCAAATACTAAGAAGCTTAATGTAGGGGGGGGACAAATGTGACCTTTTAGAACAAATTTGCAGTTCTAGGAGAAGAATACTACCATAGCCATGAGGAAGTAATAGCAGTGGGTCACAAATAGGACCCCTTGATTGATGCAGAAATATCCCTAGAGGAAATGGATGGGGCTTTAGATGAAGATGTGTCCAAGGAACTAGCCCTAGAAAAGGACTACCTAAGATCCTCTATGTGGAAGGGAAAGAAAAAAATAATGGATTCAAATGTCTTCATTTCGAACAATCAGAGGGTGTAAAAAAGGAAGAAGTACTCCAACCTACCCAACCCTCCTATTGAAAGATCTTTTTATAATGTCAAGTTGTCCAAGAAGGACTCTACAAAGGTTGGAATCTCGACCCTGAACAAGTCCAAATACCCTAGTCAACCGGTGGTGTCCACCATCTATAAGGACATGGTTATGGTAGGATGTGAGGTAATTTCTCAGGCTTCTCCCACTATTTGTGTAAATTTGATTTGTCAGGGGAAGCAGCACAAAGAAGGTTCCAAAGAAGAATCCCAGTGCCAGATGGCCTCAGTGCTGGAACATACAGATCTACTCATGCACTCCAGTGAAGAAATAACTGAGGATGCTTTGGATATTAAGGCATTGAAGAATACGATACTGTTTCGTGTGGCCACTACAAAGGAGCAAGGAGTGTGTGATGATAATAAATATCACATTATTCTTAGAGGATTTAACATGGGTAAGATTAACAAAGAGGAATACAACAAATCTTGGGACAACTTGGCACTTCTATATGAGTGTACCTTGAAGGATTTCTCTAACACTCAGGTAAATTCTATTCCCTGGGTTTTGTTTAGGGAAATGATTATAAAAGAAAATATTTTCATTAACAGATCTATTATATCCTTTGGTATTAAAACTATTTAGTTGTGTGGGTTCCCAATTTCCCCTTAAAAGAGATTATTTTAATAAAAAATTAAAGCTGGATGTAGAAGATTGAAATACCTTATGGAATTTCAGCATAGTAACAACTTAGCTAAAGATACAAATGAGAGATAATTGATGACACCTCATTAAAATAACATCAATTGGATCATATGGGTAGTTTATAAATAAATTAAATCAAAAATAATTTCTATTAAGAAGAAAAATTCCAAATAAGGTTATTCAATTGAAAGGAGGAGAAGAAGGTGAGGATCTCTTACTTGAGTGTGTGACTCCAAATGCTTTAGAGGGGATATTGAGAGATTTAGGGTACCTTTTGAGTAATCCAGAGAGTATAGAGAAGAGTATGGACATGCTCCAAGGAGTCATAGTGAAAATAAAAGGGATTTTGGGAGGGTTTATATTGGAAATGAGGGAGATTTCTTTATTATTAGTTTTTTGGACTCTACGTAATAAAATATATTAAACCACAAACCATACCATGATTTTTTACCTTGGTATTTTCCAAATGGGAGATGTTTTTATTATTTTATAAGGCCAAGGGCCTAAAGTTTTTAAATAATTCCAATTCTTATTTGGAGGTTAGTCAAACTCTTAAAGAAATGAGTTTATAACCTTCAAATATATTATTGTTTATAGAGGATTCATAATAGACTAAAACAATAACTCATATAAACTTAAAATAATGTAATATCAAAGTAAAAACATTTATTTGGTCATGAATCCCATTTATATAATTTATTACATCATTTTTGGGTCCTTTAAAAGTCATAAAATAAAAATTATAGTTATATGATATTTAATTTTTCCCAAAAACTTTACTATGTCATACAATTATGAAAAATTAACTGTAGGATGATTTAGAAATTTTTCATTAAAAAAATAATATTAATTTTATCAAAATAATTTTATAAATATGTGAATTTTCACTTTTAAAATAATTACTTACATATTTTGAAAATGATAGGTTTTTTATAATAATAGTTTTCAAAACCTTAAAAAATTTACACATGAGTTCATAATAATTTCATGATCATTTATTTTTGATAAATAATATTTAGTAATAATATAAAATATTATTTATTTAAAAAATCTATTAATTCATAAAAAATTTCATAATTGAATTTTAATATTACCCAAATACAATATTTGTGTTTTATTAAATATAAAATCATTTATAAATTAACAATAATTGGATGAAAAGATATACATTATTATGTAATAAACATACATACTAGTATTTATATGGTCCCAATACATACCCCTTTAATAAAATAAAAAACTCCATAAGAGAATGCTGCACAATGGTGCGACATTCATGCTGTGGTTTGATGAACATGGTTTGGGTCGTGATCTCAAAAATTGTGAACTTCTCCAACAAACGGTTTCACTCATGGTTATGATCTTGGATATTATCTTGGGTTTGTTCAAGGGGAAATCCCAGAAGTTTTCTCTCCCTCAAAATCATTGATAAATGGGCTTTATAGTGTATGGTCCTACTGGTTGAGGCCATCACATCCTTTTTCCGTGTCAATTTGAATTTTTAAAACCCAATATTTATGCTAATAACTTAATCACTATTCAATTTATATGTTATCAGTGGTAATGATTCTTTATAGAATTTTGAATCCAATATGTTATAATAAAACAAAATTACTGCATGTTTTTTCTATAACAATATTTCATGATAAGACATTTACATAGAAAGGGAAATTTTATATATAATAGTTTTTATCATTACAATATCACCAACAACCACTTAGGAGAAAAATAATTTTCTAATAATACCACCTTTGGATTGAGTACATGTGAGGGGTATCATATGTACATTCTCAAGAGGGATACATGAAATACATAATTTACTTGAGATTGGTTCGGTGAGAGTTATAGTCAATATGACACAACTCCGATGTGATCTAGGATATCAATGAGGATGATGTATCATGGACAAAAAATTTTCTTCTTCCCAATTATCATCACATTACTCCACAAAGATATGATGAGGAATACTTTGTCTCCATTATCAAATTCAAGGTCTCTTTGATGATTTTCATCACAGATCTTTTATTGGATCTAAGTAGAATTGATTTTTTTCAGAATGTTATTAACTACTTCCAGAATTTCTTTGACCATTTAAGGACCTAGTAGTTCTTGTTCCCCAACATCATCCCAACACACTGGTTTCTAAACCTCTCCCCAAAAAGGGATCCATAGGGATCCATTTGGATGCTTGAGTGAAAACTTTTGTTGTTTGAGAACTCGACGAGAGGTAGATGATGGGACCATAATCCATTGTTGTCTATATTACATGATTAAAACATGTGTTTGGATGTCTAAATAGTCTAATATGATTGAAAATTAGTTGAAGGATGACAAAACATTCAAATTTGAGATCAGTGTTCTGATAATTTTGTAGACATTTCTAGACCATGGAGGTGAATCTAAAATCATGATTAGATACAATTGATAGAGGTACTCTATGAATCCTTAAAGAGAATGGTTTTCATCCGACCAAGTACTTATGCTTGGGGTTTCACTGTCCTATTTGCGAAGAAGGCGAATGGTACCCTTAGGATTTGTGTGGATTATCAGAATCTGAACTAGTTGACGGTCAAGAACCGATATCCCTTGCTGAGAACTGATGATCTATTTGATCAGATCTGAGGATCCCGGGTTTTCTCAAAGATTTACTTGAGATCTAGTTATCATCAGTTTCATGATAGACCATAAGATATACCTCTAACAACCTTATGAGTAGGAATAGTTTATACGAGTATATGGCTATGCCATTCGGTCTTATAAATGTGCTAACGATTTTCATGGAACTGATGAACTGAGTATTCCATCCTTACTTGGATTCTTTTGTGGTAGTCTTCATGTATGATATCTTGGTGTACTCTCACACTCGACATGATCATTCCACCCACCTTGGGATTGTTTTGAGTACACCGAGAGAGCATCTGTTATATGGTACGCTCTCAAAATGCCACTTCGGGATGGACCATTTTCACTTCTCGGTTCATGTTATATTGGGGACGGGAGTTTCCATAGACCCAGTGAAAGTGAGAGAAGCAGTTTCCAGGGAGCAGATGAAGAATTTATTTAAGGTATAGAACTTTCTGGGGCTGGCTGGTTACTACAAGAATTTTAATCGTGACTTTTCATGCTTAGCATCACTGCTGACAAGCATGAATAAGAAGGCTGTGAAGTACCTTTGGATAAAATCTCATGATTCAACCATTAAAGAGTTAAAAGTGAATTGGTTTCAGCACTGATACTGATTTTTCCAGATCCTGGAAATAGATACACCATTTAATGTGATGCATCTAGTATCGGGCTCTGAGAAGTGCTTATGCAAGGGCTAGGAGTCATTGAGTATGAGCCTCGACAGATGAGGACACATAAGAGGAATTACCTGACGAATGATCTCAAGTTGGCTATATTATTTCATGTTTTGTGCTATTGGATACATTATCCTTTGGGGGATAATTCTATGATTTTCACTACCCACAAAAGTCTCGAGAATATATTGACTCAGTATGATATGAATTTGAGACATCAAAGGTCAGTTGAGTACCTTCAGTATTTTGACATTGAGCTTGCCTACACACAGGGAGAAGGAAACTTAGTGGCAGATGCATTGAGTAGGGGGAATCAGATATAGGAAGTTCAAGAGTCCATCAATGAGTAGAAACAGATGGCTCTGTTCTTGGAGATGCATTTGGAGGTGCACAAAAGACATGGGTAGAAGTTTCGTTCTTTTGTTGTTGTTACCTCTATTCTTCTGGATCGAGTGAGAATGAGGAAAATATCAGATTATGAAGGGCTAGTCTTACAAAAGAGTATGTTAGGAGGGTACCCTACTCATGGGTGGAACATATGTGTGGATGGGATCGTAAATTTTCATGGATGCATATGGGTTTCAGTAGACAAACACGAGGAGCTCATGTTGGATTTTCATTCCTCAACATTGGCAATTCGTCCTAGTGTCACCAAGATGTATCGAGTTTTACACCATCGATATTGGTGGAAAACTATGAAGAGAGATGTCACTAGCTTTTTTATGATATGTTCCACCTATCAGTAGGTGATGGTGGAGCACCAGTGACCATAATAGATTTTACACCAGTTACTTAATTATTTGTGGCAGTTGAATGATGTCGTGATATATTTCGTGATGGGTTTACTAATTTTGTCTCGATGTGTTTGAGTTTTTATTGACAAACTCATGAAGGTTTCACACTTACTGTAAATCAAGGAAACCATTGGTCTTGATGAGCTTAGAAATTTGTACATCCATGAAATTGTACATTTTCATGTGGTTCTGCACTCAATCATTTCAGAAAAGGATTCCCAGTTTACTTCTCGTGTCTGGTAGGGACTATAGAGGGCTCTGGGTACACAATTACTTCTGAGTATAGCTTACCATCCCCAGAAAGATGGCCAGTTTGAGCGCACGATACAAGTATTGGAGGAGATTCTTCGAGCAAGCGTCCAAGAATTTAGTGGTTCTTGGGAGAGACATATACCCATAGTGGATTTTTCCTATAATAACAGTTTTTAGGCAATAATTTAGATGGAACCTTATGAGGCTTTGAAAGGTAGGCCATGCCGATGACCCCTATATTGACTGGAGGAAGGAGAGGCAGCTGTTCCAGGACCTTGTCTTGTTCATGAGACCACTGAGCTGGTAGAGGTGATCCAAAATAGGATGGCTACCAAACAGTCTAGCCATAAAGCTTATGTTGATATGACCATCTTGATGCAATTCCAACCTATAATATTCTGGTTCACATAGACACATTGGTCGGTACTCTTCCCTCCAACTACCTACAATGGTAAATGAACTATATAATTGATTCTCCATGAATATACTAACAAAAATTAATTAATCCTTCAAGGAACCATTAAATTGAACATAAAGTCTTACTGAAATCATAATCGACGATGAATGAGTCTCTCAAATTGATTTATTAACCACTTTCCCCAGTAATAAGGCTATCATCCATACACTAACTTAGAAAACATTCTACTCCACCTAAGTTAGAAGATATTTTCCCCATGTCTGATTCACACACCTACTATGTATCTAGTTTTGAACTTGATTCAAAAATAAATTATTCATTAAGGATCCATTTAGTATCATTTCAATTCGACATCTGTCTCCTAATGCCACCATGATTGTCTAATGATCTATCATAAATAGAACCAAAAACCTTCCCACTATAGGTCAATTCACCTGATATCATATTGATTCTCCCTTCCAAGGAGTATCTTTCTTGTCACCTCATAATGATCACATCGGTTTAGAAATCCACTTACTAGTCCATCACAAAATTATATGACTAAATGTGAATGTCAATTCACATCTCATTTCGAATCCAATCACCATAGACATCACACTCTTGGATATATCATAACACAATTAACTACATCCAATAATTCATTCTTTGTTTATTTATATTTCTTCCTTATTTCATACTAGGGTTATGGATTTATCCCGATATGGGTATCATCCCCTAACAAAATAGACTAAATCAAACCATGAAATCACCATGGTCGATAAAAACCATATGTATACCCAACTATACCTTGATCCATTGATGACATCATATTCTTCCACAAATACACAACAATATACAATATCATCTTAGGTATAAAACCCTATGATATTCCTATTGAATAAATCAGATATAGACATAAAGTGTGAAACTGAACAAAAAAAACATCAATAGACAACTATAAAAACAACCATTGGGTTCATATATAAAACCTTAGTCATTCTCAATGGTCAAATAACCACCCCACTCTACTGTTTGAACCAACAACATGCATTACCATGTCATGAATTATCACACAATAAGTAATTCCACTTGATGTATAACAACAACATTATTTCTAAATCAAAGTGATTTACCATGAGAAAAAGACATACATTCCAATAATCACTCACATTTTGTTTCATACTCTATAGGTAAACATCTCCCCAAGGTGATGAGCGCCCACCCACACACAAATCCTTTGTGATCCGACCACCTAATATCTTCACTCATCATCAAATGAATGTTTCACATCAAACTAAAAATATATGATATCTTTATTAATACCATAAATTACATACTATTTTAAGGTATTAAAAAAAACTTGTATCATGAGTGGTATCAGTAAAGGAGTTATATACTCAAAAGATGTATGGTAATTGAAAACCTACATCCAGACTATGAAAAGGACATAGAAATGCATAGATAATCTTCAAAAATGAAAACTACCCATCCAACAATAAATTATATTATCCCATCACAAGGAGACATTTTGAATATTTTTACACTAATGTGGTATGAGTAACTAAATTTCTAGTAACTATTTTGAAATATCTTATCCCATGAGGTCTCACACATAACCCGAAAAGGATTCAATAATAGTCAAAACTTCTAAAACATCATCTAGGAACATATACACATACATTTCCTTGAAGAATCACCCTTATACTATCCAAATTGAAGGAAAATATTTAATAAACTAAATTTTCTATGAGGTATGCATCCTTTTATTTTTTTTTAATTACATACATTTATATTTTTAAAAATTAATAATGAAGTAATAGTGGAATCAAGAGTGTCCGTGGATTGTTCTGGGATCGAAGAATCATCTTTTAGAGAAAATAGCTTTGTATCAGAGTTAGAAGAAATTATTCTTCTTAGGAAACTTATTTTATTTAACAATGTGGGGTGGTCTATTTACCTTTCTGGGGTATCATAATTTATTCTAACCATGTTGTCTAGGCCACACGCCTGTGCATGTGCTGCAGAACTCTTATCTTAGGGGGTTTTCTTGGATTGTGTATTTTTTGTCAAACTAGGAGGCCATCCCATACAAGGTATCGCTTGAGGCAGTGTGTGGTGCAGAGCTGTGGAATAGTATTTCAAACCATGCTACACTTTAATTTTTTTAATTTCACTATTTCTCCCTCTTCTATATTAATAGAAACTTTCTTTAATTATTTCATATTTAAGTGGATATTACCATCTATCTTCCACCTATTAGATGCTCTCGAGACTCCACCACATAGTCATTGAATCCAATTCTTCATTCATCCTCCGATTTGATTTTTGTCTATCATGTTACTTAGTCACTAGTAATATCTCCACTACCTATGCTACATTATTTATTATTTATAAAATCATTTACCCATTTTGGGGAAATATCATATGCCCAATTTTTTCCCCCTATATATATTATTCAGTTTTCTTCCAATATAGGATATACTAAGGTTTGATATTAGATAAGGAATCTTCTGTAGTGATAAGCTATGTGGCCTATGACTTTTACATCAAAGTATTTTCATGTTATAATCCGTCTTCTTTTTTATCACGTCAGTTTCACCATGCATTGCTTCAAAAATCCATATTCCTTTATTATAGATTTTTTAACTAGTATTATATGTCCCAAATGACACTTTTGACACTAATGGGGGTTGAGACATCAACTTTGACCACCTAACTTATGGTTCATTCTTTGTTATACCTTTAGTTTACAATATTGTAACTTCTTGAGACATTGTTCAGATAAACATTACTGGACCTATGGTAAGGTAAGTGTTTAATCATCATAAGTGAATATTTATATTATTAAATAGAATTTACATGTGTAGATACCATTTTTAATTATCTGTTATAATTAATTTTATATGTGGTTTCATATCCTTAATTCACATTGTCATGTACGATGAAAGGCAATAGAATGAACCGAATTAAAATGTAATTAGCCCGAGTATTACATGGCCTATTATAAAATATGTTTATAAATTAAATTAGTATAATGTTTATAATACAATAGGTCCTTTTTCTTCTTTATAATAATAGTCAGACTTGATCCCACCATGGATTCCCAAGTGAATACCTTAACCACTTAGATGATGTCATTCTCATTCATGGAGATGATTGTCATGGGAGATATCCACCAAAGAATTTGGAACTTACCTTATTATATGAATGCATTTGCATTGTAAATACGATTCACTTGAATATTTTACAAATATTCTAATTCCTTGAATACAATCCTTAGTTTGAGATTAATGTCTTTGAACACACAATTCCATGGATTGACCGTATAGGGTCCTATCATGACATTCCCAGGATTATTATGGACACACTCCATGGATATGATTAGAATCATTTATAATGGAATCACATGATTCTACACCTTATATTACACTCATACCACAGATTTCCAAACAACATGAGTTATTACAATGAGATGGTTCATCCTCTAAGGCCAAGGATTCGTTTGTTAAAACATTGATCTTATGTTATTATCATTATCCTTTACAGTACTATAAAAATATTTATGTTATATTCTTATTATAAACTTAAACAATGATTAAATAAGTAAATAATTACATTACCAAAGACACGGAAGGAGGTTGAATAAGGTTTGAGTTATTTATTTTTTTCTAACTTACTTGTGATGTAACTAAATTATATACCATTTATTTTCACATAACATATATTTTTATAAATTCCATTGGTAGTGGCCTACTAATATTTATGTCACACCCTATCTAGGAAATAGTTGGTACTTGAGAAGATTATATGATCATAGTTTAGGAAAATGGGAAGTGTCCTAATTTGGACACCATACATCTTTCTTTAAGATGTGATATTGGTTGTAGATGACAGGGGAAATGATCAAGATTCTTGGATAGACTTTACCCATATTATTATTTTATACACCATGTATTTTACTATATTCTAGTCTCTATGTATTCATGTTGTCCTTTTTTATAGAAATTACATTATCTTTTGTATATGATAATGTTATCATATTTTGATGATTTCATATTGATTCATATTTATACCACCATATTCATTATTGTTACACTTCTGTTCTTTTCTTATATTTTTCACCACAATGGTCCACTATAACATGAGATAATATTCTCCCCACGAAAAAAACCTATGCCCTGTATACTAGTTGGCAGTCTTTGCCATAGTGGGACGTATTCTAGAGTCCATGTAGCCAACCATGTAATGTTACCCATGATTAAAGTGGGTCTGAGACACCACAATGTTAAATTAAATGTTTCATTTCATTGAATTATTTTTTTTGGATGGTATAAATGATCTCAGGAACATGTTATAACATGGACTTAAGCCATTCCTGGGAGAATCTAACCCATGCTCAGGGTGAACACCATGTTTCTTCTGAATGGGAAATTTTTGTTTTAAATTGAACATATTATATTTGGTATCTATTTCACTTATAGGGTGATAAACATGAATTTTAATATTGTTTTATTTTTTATGAAGATTCTACTTTCACCTAGTATGGTATGTAGCATTGATAAATGCATCATTATTGGAACCTTTGAATTATCATTGAATTTCTATTCCATTCCATATAGGTGAATCTTACTATCTTCATTTAATATATTTCCATTTAATGTTGATTTCTCCATGGTTTGATATATTAAATTTCTACTAAATACTAGAGCAGGAAAGATAAATTGGTTTTTAAAATGTCATTGTCGACCTAAATGGTGTTTTCCCGTATATATATAGATGATGACATCTTAAATTTCCGACTTTGATCCATGTAAGATCTGCAACCATGGTTACATGAGATGAACATTAGGTGCGATTGTGTGACTACCAATTTCAATTTATAAGGAGTATGTGACTTCATAAATTTGAATAGTTAATTCATTAAACCGACCCATCATTTTTTTACTGTTATATTATGAGACCGAATGCAACGGGGATTATTGTAATTAAATGTGTGTAAATTATAATTTATAAATTTCATTGGAATCTATAAACAATGAATGAAAACCCATTTATTTGATCATTTTATTATGAATAAACACATTTTTGGAATGAAGAAATAATGTTTGACTTAAAAAATACACCATTTCAAGTAAATTAAAAGGCAACATACATCTAAAAGAGTATCTCCATCCTTAACTAGAAATTGATACTCCATATACTAGAACAATTTAAATAAAAACATTAATTCTTAGCAAATACCCAAACCTTCGATAGGGGTAATTAGGGTGGTATGTTGGGTAGTGATCCCTTTTTCTATTGTTCAAATTCTGTTAGTTATCCTATATTATTTTGTGTATTATTCTCAAGCATGTTCTTGGAGTTGTTAGAATGATGCCACCATGATGTCTTCAAGTCATTTACGAGGAGGGTGGTGGAAACATTCTCTAGAGTTGGTGGAACATTTTAAACTAATGTTAAATATAGTAGTGAAACTTGTGGAATCATTTTCTATACCCAAACATAGAACACATGAAGAAAATCAAAACTAGTTTTCAATGTTTGATGCAATATATGCTAGGTGATATACGACATGCACCTACAATGTCTGATCTTACTCATGAGTTATAGAAATTGAATTTTCCAATAATATTAGGGGATGGAGGTCTTTATGTTTCTATGTAATAGATGGAATCCATTCTATCTATCTTATAACATTTATAGACTACTCTATAGAGGAGGGTAAAGATAACCTTCTACATGTGGTGTGATTCTTCCAAGTACTGTTGGGATTTGATTTCCCAAGATGATTTCCATTAAGGCATGGTTAAGGTTGATATTTAGACTATCTTCTATGATTAAAGTTTCAATAATATGATGATAACTGACAGATCAAGGAAGTTAATGCACATGGATAATGGTGTTATGTCCTTCATGGAATATTCATCGCATTTTACCAAGAGTCATCTCTTCTCACCACTTCTTGTTGGGGATGAGATATCACGAGAGAGATGCTTCGAGGATGGGATTAAGTAGAAATCCACTCTCAAGTGAATGTACCTCACATGTCTACTATATCTGATATTGTGTACGAAGATATTATCACTAAGTGAAACTTGAGGGAATCTCATAGTACTTGGAAGAGAGGGTCAGTGTTGATACTAGGAAATAGTTATTCCAGCAACTAGAAGCATAGCCTTGAGGTTTATTTTCATAAAAGTTCTGATTGGAGTATCTACAATGGAAGCTTTTTTATATTCCATCAGTGTGGATGGTAGGGGAATATGAGCCCTATGAGTGATAAATAACATCTTTAGTGTCATACTTATTGCCAGTTGTGCCATCTTTAGAGGGGTTTCTAGACCTTTCTTCATATTTCCAATAGACGGGGAATTAATCTAGACCTTCCTTTAAGAGTAGGATATGATTCTATACATTAGGCAAGAATCTTGAGTAGAACTAGTTGAATAAGCTAAGGGGGTGGTTACAGGCAGGGTTACTAGAAATATGATTATCTATTTGAGAAGAGCAAACCTTCTGAGCATAGTCAAACTATTGGTTAGGGCCATGGATTATGCCAGATCCGCACATTACAACAGATACCTTATGAGGAGTGTGAATGCCCATTTTCTATATGAGTTATTACTCTATTAAATACTAATATCATATTCAATTTACTCAATGAAGGTTTTTTTCATTCCTTTACCTCTGTATCGATCCTGTTAATTAATTGGATGTAAATTCAATACTTTTGTGGTGTAATGAACCTGGACACGGCTTTGGGTATATGGTTTGAAGGTATAATCCAATGAAAGTATTTTAAACTTGATATTGGATATCTTAAATTAATTTGGGTTGTATTTATCCAAGATAGGATGATGTTTAATGTCATACATGTGATGGATTCACTCATTCTTTATCATGGCCAAATTGACAATTTTCACTGAATTGCAACATTCGTATTGCCTAAAGGCAGTAGATATGTACATAATATAATATATAATGTCTATGATGGTTGATCTAGATAAGAGAATCATGTATTTAGAGGAGGTCCATCCTATATTTATATCCTTTTCATGGATGATTGTAATATGTGTTAAAAACATTTTCCTCTAATGATGGATCATTTTTTGGATGTTTTATCTAACCAATTCTATCAACTACCTCTCTCGAGAGAGAGAGAGAGATAAGGATTTTAATCATGAGAATATTCCTAGAGCACCTCCATCATTTATTCATTCATATTGTTTGTAACCTACTGAGATCTTAGATCTTAAGTCATATTTAGAGGATTTAGAATATAAGGGATTTATCTGAACCAAATCATGTCATTGGGGTTCTCTATTCCATTTCACTAAGAAGGTGGGTAGAACCCTATTCATTAACATGGATTGCCAAAAATTGAACCCACTTGTGGTTAATAATCATTTTTCCTTGACCCCAATATATGATATCTTCAACTAGATCCTAGGTACTAGAGTTCTCTCAAATATCAACTAGAGATTAAGCTATTATTAAGTGTGTGTATGACCATCAAATTTACCATATATATATATCCATATAATAAATGGTTTATAGGAGTATCTTGTTATGTTGTTCAATCTTATGAATGTACCTTCTATTTTCATGTCCTTGACAAATAGGGGTTTCCACCCCTACTTATATTATTTTATCATGGTTTTTATGGATGAAATATAGGTGTATTGTTATACTTAGAGCAGCCATGATAAACAACATGAAATTTTATTGAATACACTTAGAGGAGATAAGTTATTTCATAAGATTGAAATGTGACACTTATGGTTTGATAAGGTTTGATTAATAGGTTATATTATCTTGAAATTAGGAGTATTATTTTACCCAGATATGGGGAGTGCAATTTTTTCTTATGAGAATCCATGAAACATGAATAAAATATGGAGATTCATAGGGATATCAGGATATTATCAGTGTTTCATACAGAATTATCTCACCTTAAGACACTAATTAATAGTCTAACTGATATGGGTGAGATTTTATTGTGGTTTGATGTGTGTGATAATGAAATTAAAGTGTTAAAAAAAGATTTACTTCAACACTGGTTATGATTCTTCCCAAGCCTATCAGAGGTTATACATCATTCTATAATGCATAAAAAACAATTATGCTAGTAGTACTAATACAATATGATAATGTATTAGAAACTAGGTCTCGATATTTTAGGCCTCATGAGCATAATTAACGTATGAAAAAATGTTAGGACCAATAGCAGCCTATATACCTAGAGCGGGGGGGGGGGGGGGGGTGGGGGTGAATCTATGTATGGATATTATTTTCTTAATAATTCTTCCTACCCCACTGGATACTGAACCCTTTATTACAAGGGTCACTTTGTTTTTTTGTGTATATATTATGATCACTTCTTTTCTTATTTATCTAACCATGATGCGTTGAATGCAATGCAGGGAAGAAAACTAGCAAACAGAGAGATTTTTAATTTGTTCACCCTTATTGGGCTACGTCCAATGAGCATACAACGAAAATGTGCCCATGTACCAAATTTACTAAGGCTCATTACTAATAATGTTAGACCTAGATCACTTCCTTGCCCAGGCTCAATGCCTTTACAATGTATAGGGCCAGCTCACTGCTTTCCCAAGGGTCACTCCCTGTTTCTCTCTCTCTGCCTCACTGCCAGTGGAGAGGATCACCATCTTCCTCTTCCTTTACTCACTGCTCCGGAAAGGATCCACTCATAGTTTATAGACCTGTAGGTCTCTTCATTATCTTGAATACATCCTCTATTGTATGTGGATGCTCTGTTAATGTATAACATTCACCCATAGATGAATCTCTCTTTGCACCGAAGGTATCAGGAAATCTTCCAGCTTCCATGCAGCCCTGAAACACTACCATAAATCAACCACACTTGGCACCCTTCTTTAAGATGGAGTGCAAGTATCGGCGCGCAAGGTAAAACTGGCACATAGGTCCACCTTAACCACCAGCATGACACAACCTTCTTCAACTCCAAACTTGCACAACTCTCTTCCTTCCTCGACCAAACTGCCTTAGGCGCACAACCATCACCTGGTGTGCAAGTCCTACTTGCGCGACCACAAACCACTTTCCCAACCACCACACCGGCGTGATGGGAACTTTGATTTTTCAACATGATGAAATCACTTAAAAATGAGGAGGGGTGGTCCAGTACTTATAGGCATTTGGATAACCTACGCGACGGCACGCAAGTCTCCCCTCAGCGCGCAGTTTTCGGTGTGAAAGTCTCTACCCTTGAAAATCACTGGCATGACCAACCCAATACCTACGCTGCCCTATTTCCTTTGCTATATTTTGACCTTATGATCTTGAAAAACAATAAGCACGCAAGTTCCCAAACCTCCTAGGTATCGGCGTGCAAGTCTCTTCATGGTGCGCAAGTCACTTTCCCGACCACAACAATACCTGTGCGAACCTCTTTCCTTTTCCATATTTTGACCTTCTGATCCTAAAAAGAATTAGGTGCACAAGTTTCCTCTTCATAAAGTACATGACACGCAAGTCTATTTACAAAATCCACTTTTCTCCTTTGGTCGATTTTCAGGCCCAAAAATTCGGCAAACACTGGAAAATGATGCCACCTTGTATCTGTTCATTTTGTACCACCTCCAGATCATACATTCATTTGTTGAAGTTCTTGAATCAAACATGGATCATTGACCACAACTCTTGAACTCAAAATTCCACCATTAAATTCCCTTTCTCAAAAAAAATTGGGTATCATGGTTTTCTTTGTCAACAATAACAGCACAGATGTCCACTTTGTCAACAAACACAATCACTTAAAAAATGATTCAATGATACCTTGAGGGATTTTTTCCCAACAATCTCCCCCGTTGGGTTTGTTCACAACTCTTCCATAAAAAGACACATCATTAACTATTCAACCACCATTCACCTATTTCGATTCTGATATAGATCAAGGATTCACTCAACACATACTCTAAGCCCACATGAGCAATGCTCAGCGTGAGAAACAAGAGTAAATGAAAAGTTCATAGATGAATCACTTCAACACTAACACCCACTGTTGACACCAAACTGATACCAATTTTTGGAATACAAATTTTTTGGAAATATTATTACCACATTCCAACACTACCCTTCTGCACCACTCTTTTGCTTTTATCACAATCCCCAAGTGTCTTGATATCTAGTCTTTGATCGATAACTTATAGCATCGACAGATTAAAAACGCTCCCCCTATCTGCTCACAACATTAACTCTTGTCATCTGTAAATCCTCTTCAGAACATCTTCAACTACCCCTATCTGGCTACTCCACCGGTCAGCTTCTCCCCGTATTTGTCATGATTTTACAAATAGCCACATTGTCTTCCCCATGATCAATCACTATTTTCTCCCCCTTTGTCAATGAACCCAAAAGTCACTCCGTTGCAGTCTGTAATAGAGTAGAGAACACATATAAACACATTAGGGAAAAACAAATCATACCTTTGGGAGAGGGGTGTGTTCCACATCCACACTCCATCAAGTGTGGGGAGTCAATTGAACTCCTAAATCCAGTCGATATTTCTCAAAAGCTTCCTTGGGTAAGGACTTTGTTAGATTGTCTACAACCGGTAGCTCTATAGGCACATACTCCAACTTCATGATTCCCTACTCGACCTTCTCCTTGATAAAATGATACTTGATCTCAATGTTATTTTTCCTTGAATGATGGACATGATTTTTTCTAAGATTGATATCTCTGTAGTTATCACACTGGATTTCGATCGGAGACTTCACTTAAACTCCCATATCTTCAAGTTGATTCTTCATCCACAATAACTGTGTGGATGATTTAGTGTCCGCAACATACTCAACCTCCATGGTTCTCAATGAAATTAAATCTTTCTTCATTATTAGCCAAGATATAGACAATCCACCATGATAGAATGAACCTACTGACTTTGATTTTCTATCATCTGCTGATCCGTCCCAATCTGCATCTGTGTAACCCAATAACTCAGTCGAAGATTTGTTATTATATGTCAAGATGATGTCCACTATGCCCTTGATAAACCAATGCATTCTTTTAATTTCAAGAATGTGGCTTTTCTTGGTATTAATATAATATCTCGCTTCTTGGCATGTGGTGAAAACAATGTCAGGCCTTATTGCAGTCATGTACAACAAACTTCCAATAAGTTTCATGTATTCTGTGATATTAACTTCCTTGCCATACTCATCTTTTGATAATTTCATCTGGGTAGCAACCAGAGTCTTCATATTCATGGAATTATCCATTCAAAAACTTCTTAGAACCTCCTTGGCGAATTTGGATTGAGAAATTAAAGTGCCATTACGTCGTTGTGTCACCTGTAAACCATGGAAATATGTTAGCTCTCCAATCGTTGACATTTCAAACTCATTTTTCATGAATTTGGAAAACTGTATGCAATGAGCCTCATATGATCCGCCAAATATTATGTCATCGACATAAACCAACACCACCATCCATTGATTACTGTCATTTATGAAATAAAGATTGTAATCAACTCCCCCACGCTGGAAATCCAGCTTGTTCAAGTACTGATCAAGCCTTGAGTACCAGGCTCTTGGTGCTTGTTTCAACCCATACAGCGCCTTCTTCAGCCTACAAACTTTGTTCTCATCCTCATGAATGTGAAAACCATCTAGCTACTCAATGTACAATTTTTCTACCAGATCCCCATTTATAAATGTAGATTTGATGTCCATTTGGAACACTTTGAACATTCATTTCACTGTTATAGAAAAAACGAATCGGATTTCCTCCATCCTTGCAACCGGTGCAAATGTCTCATCAACATTTATTCCCTCTATCTGAGAGTATCCCTTGCACACTAGTCATTCTTTGTTCCGAATCAATGTGCCATCTTCATTCATCTTGTTGCGATAGACCCATTTAGTCCGGATGAAATTCTTATCTACTGGCCTCTAAAAAATCTCCCATGTCAGGTTCTTTTCAATCTGATCAAAGTCTTCATTCATAGCCTGAACCCAGTTTTCATCTTCAGTTGTATTATTAAAGCATTTTAGCTCTACCTGAGATAGAAAAGATGTCTGCTGCAGTGACATAATTCTTCTTGTCTGAACTGGAACTATCTTATTCTGTTATTGAATGCTCCCCCAATGTTATGAAACACTTCTCAGGGTTAGTCCCGCTGTTTAGACTCATAATAATTATTCTCCTCATGAATCATTTATTCTAATATTCCACCCAACATTGATCCATTAATAAAATCTCTAAGACTACTGAGTTGGAACTCATTGTAGGAAACAAGAAACAATGTTAATAACACAATCACTTCTTATTGTGCTCTGTTTCTCCCTTTCCTCTTAAACTCTGATAATTGATTTAAATCAATTGAAACATTGGAGCATATCACTTATCCATATTGAATATTTTGATCCCACTTCCCCTTGGATTGTATCTCCCTAAAACCTAAAACACTTGAGTAATCAGTTAATATCATTTATATACAGAGGGAGAGGGGGTTTTTTTCTACAATCCTCAGGATGAGGATTGTGGTTGATCCTGATGGGTCAACCATTTGATTCTTTCTTTTAGGGCATCACACTTCATCATCGCCTCTTCTAGCTTCCTAGAAAACTTCAATTGCTCCGGCCTTATAACTAAGCATTCATCACCTGCATGCTGAGTCTTTTTTTGATATGAGGATTCTGCAGGAATGACCATTCTCACCACTTGGGGTTTAAACCCAGGAGTACAGATTTCTTTCATTGATGTTCCTCCAAAATTATATTTCTCTTGATTCCTTCTCTGAGTAGAAATCTCTTTGTTTGGCATCTTCCCTGTATTCTTCCCCCATTCTAGGGATCTTTCTCTTTTCTTCACATCTCTCTGTGGCTCACGACATGCGATGTTTTCAGTACATTCGTTGTTTATCTTTCTTTTATCAGATATCTGAGTCCCCACACTATTTTGTGCTGGTGGTGAGTCCTCCACTGGGTGTGCAATCTTATTTCTCACTGTTGAAGTAGATCTCCCCTTAACCTTCTAGGTTTGTTCACATTCAATCCATGAGAGCTACTGTGAGTATGACAAAGAAGGTGACTGATACACCTTTCGTTCACCTCCAGGTGATTTACCTGAGTCTCTAAGACTATTATTCACCTTACCACTTTGTCTCCCAGTGTATTTTTTCTCATTATGCATCACTGGAGTCGATAATCTCCATTCGAGTCCCTTTTTCTTACCTACTTTCTACTTACTACAATGTCTTGCCAAATGTCCATAATGAGAACATACAAAACATCTCCCATCAATAGCATACCTCATTTCTTCATTTCTCAACCATGATGTTGATGAAAGTTTAGTTACTCTTCTGATATTGAGATCCTAAGCTTCCCGACACATAATCATGGTGTGTCCCATTCTTCCACAATAATAGAATCTAATGAATGCTTTCCTTTGAGAGTCTCTTCTCTCTGATTTCTCATGATTCTTCTTCTTATTATCAGATTTATCAAAGCTTCTATTTTCATAGCCTGAAATGTTTTTCAGAGCCTCTGACCAGAAGCTTGATGTGTGGCCATGAATCCTATAAAAATAGCACCTACCGTCACTACTTCTTGTAACTATCCTCTTAGGCTTATCCCCAACACCTGCATGATTTTCTCCACATCTCTAACTATTAAAAACTCTCTTTCTATCATGAATGGGAGGTGATTCATAAAATACAATACCAGTTTTTTCCAAACTGTATTATCTTTGAGCTGAGAGAATTTGTTCTTGGCACTTTTCAGAACTAGAAAATTTGGTTATCATTTCATCATAACCTGCTGAAGGATAATCAATTAGTAAGTGTAGTGCATCCTTCAACTTAGTTTTTCCTTTGTCTTTTGATATATCCATTTCTTTCTTGGATTTTTCAATGTCTTTCTCCAATTGTTAGATCTTCTTATCTCTTGATTCATGTTGAGCATTGAATTCTTTTCTGAGATTATCCCTGCTACCCATCTCATCTTTCTGTTCTCGTGTGAGCTTTTCTACCATGTTACATTGCTCCTTTACTTTCAATTTTTCCTAAGAAACAGATTCAGAGAAAGATACAATCTCTTTTTGTAGCATTCGATTCTTCTGAACAATTTTAGAGAAATGTGTAGCTAGATCATCATTTTTGGGTTTTAGATTCTAAACTTCTTCTGACTTTTGATTCTCTTCATAATTACCAGACTTTTGGTTTCCTTCCATTCTAGCCATCTTTTGTACTTGTTCACATTGATAATCATTCGTCTCCTTTAGGTCAGTGGCCACATAAATAAGCCTTTGATTTAAGCCTCTTAGCTTATTGACCTCAATTTCTAATACCTGGATCTGAATATCATTAGATTTTACTTCTTCATCAAATTTCCGATCCAATTTATTTGTCATGTTGACAACATCTAATGGTTGCCTCTTTCCTGAAACTTCTTCATCATCAGTTGTTTCGGTATCTGTCTGAAGTTCAAGTACTTCACTCATTAATACATCATGATTTTGTGAATCAATATTTTCCCTATCAGATGAATCCATGCCTTCTTTCAATAATCTGTTTGATTTATTTAATTGAACCACACTTTTTGCATACACACTTCGACACAGAGGAATATCACCCGAATTCTGCTTCTTCTTTGATGTTCTGCCCTTTTCCATGGAACACCAAGATAAGAGTAGACTGAATTTTTAACCACACAGATTAACTACACCATTTAAGAGAAAAAAAAAGTGATAAAAAGAAACCTTTCCCTTTGATACCAATTGTTAGGACCAATAGGGGCCTATATACCCTCAGAGGGGGGGGGGGTGAATCAGGGTATGTATATTCTTTTCTTAATAATTCTTCCTGCCCCACTGGATCTTGACCTCATTATTACAAGGGTCACTTTGTTTTCTTTTGTGTGAATATTATAATCAATTCTCTTCTTCTTTATCTAATGATGATTCTTTGAATGCAATGCAGGGAAGAAAATAGGCAGACATAGAGATTTTTACTTTGTTCACCCTCACCGGGCTACGTCCAAGGAGCATACAACGACAATATGCCATTGTACCAAATTTATTATGTCTCAATGCCAATAATATTCAGGCTAGATCACTTCTATGCCTAGGATCATAGCCTTTAAAATGTTTAGGTTCAGCTCATTACTTTCCTAAGGGTCACTCCCTGTTTCTCTCTCTCTAGCTCACTACCGGTGGAAAGGATCACCTTCTTCCTCTTCCATTTCTAACTACTACAGAAAGGATCCACTCATAGTTTATAGAACTTTAAGTCTCTTAATTATCACTAATGAATACAATCCTATGTTGTATGTTGATGCTCTGTTGAAGTCCAACTTTCACCCGTAGATGAATCTATCTTTGCACCGAAGGTATCAGGCAATTTTCCAGCTTCCACGCAGCCCTGAAACACTACCGGTAATCAACCACACTTGGCACCCTTCTCTATGCTGGAGGGAAAGTTCAAACTGGAATGGAGGTCCACCTCAACCACCTATGAGACACAAACTTCTTCAACTCCAATCCTGCGCGAATCTCTTCCTTCTACGCCCAAACTGCCTTAGGCGCACGACCATCACCTGGCACGCAAGTCCTACTTGGGCAGACACACACCACTTGTGCGACCACCACACCAGCGCGATGGGAACACTGATTTTAAAAGTGGATAACTCGCTTAAAAATGAGGAGGGGTGGTCCTGTATTTATAGGTATTTGGACACCCTTCACGACGGTGTGCAGGTCTCCCCTCAGGGCACAAGTTTCAGCTCGCAAGTCTCTGCCCTTGCAATTCACTTGCACGACCAACCCAATACCTGTACGACCCTCTTTCCATTTCCATATTTTTACCGTATGATATTTAAAAAAAGGAATACAAGTTCCAAAGACTCCTAGGTATTGGCGCGCAAGTCTCTTCACAGCGCACAAGTCACTTGCGTGACAACACCAATACCTGTGTGGCCCTCTTTCCTTTTCCATTTTTTGACCTTTTAATCCTAAAAAACATTAGGTGCGCAAGTTTCCTCCCCTTCAAGTACACGGCATGCATGTCTCTTTTCCAAAACTACTTTTCTCCTTTTCTCGACATTCAAGCCCAAAAATTTGGTAAAGACTAGAAAACGGTTCCACCTTGTATCTATTCATTTTTTACTGCTTCCAAATCATCCATTCCTTTGTCGATGTTCTTGAATCAAACATGGATTGTTGACCACGACTCTTGAACTCGACATTCTACCATGAAATCCCCTTTGTCAAAAAATTGTATATCATGGTTTTCTTTGTCAATAATCACAGCACATATGTCCACTTATTCAAAAAACACAATCACCTAGAAAATACTTCAATGATACCTTGAGGGATTTTTGGTCAACAAAAAAAGTAATCTTTAAACGGTCATTCATGACTTTGATTGTTGGAGGAATTATTTTATGGGATAGAACATTATGATATATTAAAACTAAAAAAGCATCAAATATGTCATTATTTAGCGTGAAATAAATATTATATAGAAAATATGGGTCGAATACCTTGATTATTTTGACTTTGAGCTTTGGTATACTGCAGGAAAGGGTAACACAGTAGCTAATGTTCAAAACCGGAAAACTATGGCACAAGTTGTTCTGAAAGATAGTGATGAATTAAAGTTGATGAATTTATTTTCTGTGATTCATCTAGAGTTTAAATTGAATCATGATTATAGTTATCTTGAAACATTAGTTGCTACCACAATACTCTAGAATAAGGATAGATGAGGGAAGACCAAAAATCTAGAAGGTCTGGTCCCATAAGATGGTATTTCTGGAGTTGACCCACATCTAGATTTTTCATTCAATAGTGAATACATCCTATAAACACATTGTATCATATAGGTTCTTATAAAACGGTGAGAGGAATAGATTTGAGAATCACTTGATTCTTTGTGGGTAGTGAACCTTGGTACGTTAAAGAGGTTTCATGATATGTGATGTCAATATTGGTGGCCTAGGATGAAAAGTAAAATCATGGGGTTTTTTCACATAGTATTCCACCTGACAGAAGATGTCATACGATGGATACTCTCGAAGGGCCGAGCAGTGAAAACCCTATCTAGGGTGATGCTGTTCAAGCGGGTAAAATTGATTCTGAAGTGAAGGACATGGATCTGATAGGGCATCATGATCTTTTATCACTCTGCGCAAAGCGGAATATTGTAAAATCGAGTGGCATAGATGTCTCGAACCAGGGGAAGTGATTCACAAAGGTTCTCAGGAAAAATGGGTGATTTTCCTTTATGGACTGTGATGCTGAGAGTTCTAGGTGAATCATCAGAAAAGTGTGTATCGCCCACGTGTCCGCAAATAAAGATGTAGTTGAGGAGCATGTCAGGTTATATAAATTCTTGATTAATGCATGAATGATTATTCCAAAAGGTGTCAGGCCATGGAAGTTTCATGAATTGACAAGCAAATTGGTAGAGATATGGTGATTCAGTGACTGGAAGATGATGTCTATGGGGAAATGGTTCTACCATATCGTCTTCCCTACTGATGAATGCAAGCGGCGTTCTTGGAGTTTGGGGTCTGTCACACTGAACCTTGGGTATCTTCATATTCATGAGTGAGATAGAAATTTTGATCCCAGATCTGTCAGGAACACTTTCACAGAGGTATGGATAAGAATTCATAAGCTTAGTTAGTTATATTGGCACCCCCAGATTCTTTGGGACATTGCTTCGTCTGTTGGAAATCCCATTAGATTAGACAAACAGACTGCTAACCCCAACTATGGTCACTATGCTAGAATACTGATAGAGGTTTACATGGTAGGTATTTTAGTTGAACAAGTTGTCTTCACTACCAGGGATGATAGTATCAATTGAGATATTGGATACGAATGGAAACCCAAATTCTGTCTAAACTGTCACATTTTTGGTCACACACTTTATGAGTGTACCAGAAATAAATTATGTTCATCATGAAACATCAAAGGTCATGATGACTTACACTGCCTAAGGAAATGGAATGACACAGGTCAGTCTGAGGCCACAGTGGAGGCTCCTTCTGGTGAATAGAATGACAATATAGAGGTTTAGAAATAACCTGTAGTAGTTACTGTGGAGGCTCCTGTTAGTGAAAAGAATGAAAATCAAGACCCCCCAAGAAGGATGGGGAAGGGAAAATCCCAGATTCTTGTGAGAATGTACAAGGGGTTGAGGATAATTCTGAAATGGTAAATTATCAAGTTGACGGGAGGCCTCAGGATGTGCTACCTTCTGAACCTAATGTTAATTTTGTGCTTCCTGGTTTGAATGAAGACCAGGTGGCTGAGAAGGATGAGAAGGGGAAAACCATTAATGCTGGGATTAATATGATGACAGTACAAGGATCCAGTGATATAGCTGGGAAATTCTCCCAAGTGAAATCCTCAACGGTTGCAAGGAGGAAACTCCCTTCTACCTTGACATGCCCACTCAGTTCAGACAATAGGTACTCATCTTTGTATGATGATGATGTTGCCAGTGCTTCTGATGGAGGCCCCCCAAATGAAGAAGGAGAGGATATTATGGAAGAATCAAAGGAAATCATAAAACCTGGTTATGATGGTCCGTGGACTAGGAAACGTGCCTCTCATAAATGAAAGCCCTCTTCTAGAATTGTCAGGGCCTGGGAAATTCCCCTACGGTCGAGGCCCTGAAGCACATTATTTTGACCAACAAAACAATGTTGATTGGCATAGCTGAACCCAGAATGAAGTTTTCCAATTGGATGGCCTTCAATTGGTTGACTATTGGATACTCATTTATTGCAGCGAATCTATCTAATTATGATACAGAAGCTCTATGGATGCTAAATCATAACATTGTGACTATTGAATCCTTTCAAACTGGTCACCAATTTGTTTCTCTAACATTCATTTTTCAATCAGGTTTATTTTGTGTAAATTTTGTCTATGCTTTCAATCAGTATATCAGGAGAATAAGTTTATGGAATAACCTTTTGTGCATTGCTGAGAACATGGATACAAGATGGATCATTCTTGGTGATTTCAACACATCTTTGAGGCCAGAGGAGAAAACTGGGAGTAACTTCTGTCATGCATTTTCCAGGGACTTCTCCACATGTATAGATCAATGAATATTGATGAAATACCAATTCTGGGTGATGATTATACCTAGCATAGGTACACTCACAATGGAAGACAAGCTAGTAAAATGGATATATGCTTGGTGCAGATTGATGAGCAATGTGAGGAAATGGAAGTATATGGCATCACATTGTCTAGATTACAGTCTGATCATCACCCGATTTTAAATGATATTTTGGCTGTCAATTTAAGGTCTGCACCCCTGCCCTTTAAAATTAACAATGCTTGACTAATGGTTCTTGGATGCAGAGTGATTGTTTTGGAAGCATGGGAGGAGCCAGTCCAAGGTAGTGGTTTACATATTCTTGTTAGTAAACTGAAAATTATAAAGGCTAGAATAAGGGAATGGGGTAAAAAATATTTCTCCCGACTTGATTAGGACATCAAAGAGGCATATTCACACCGGTATGAATGTCAACAAGGTAACATGTCCCAAGATACTATATCTTCACAAGAGATACAGGCAGCCTTAAGGCTTGATAACTTGTTAGCTCATAAGGAAAACCCGTTTAGGAATCACCTCCCTGCAGGATGGCTGAAAGAAGGTGATAAGAACTCTCGGTTCTTTCATTACATGCACAGGGAGAAAAAGGTAAGAAGGAATCTCAAGGCTTTATGAATTTGTGATAACATGTATACCTATAAAAATTACATTGTTCACTCTATGACATACTATTTTGAAAATATCTACTTCGAATCTCAGGAGGACAATTCAGATAAAGTTATAAGATGCATTAAACCAAGATTGGATGATATGAAAAATAAAAAACTTACAGACGTTCCTACCACAAAGGAAATTCATGATGGTCTCATTTCTCTAAATATGGACAGTGTGGCTAGGCCTGATGGTATATCCAAAATATGCTTCATGTTTTACTGATATATCTTATATAAGAAAGTGATAGAAGCAGTAAATGAGTTCTTATATCATTCCTATATGCCTTTTGGAAGAATTTAAATTTCATTTCCCTGATACCGAAGAAGGAAAATTCTCTTGACATAAATGACTTCATACCAGTTTCCATTGGGAACTCTATCCCCAAAGTTATTATCAAAATCATGGAAACAATACTTGGTGATATTTCTAGGTCTCTCATTTCCTTTAATCAATTTGGCTTTCTGCCTGGCAGAAATATACAGAATTGTCTCTTTACTACCTCAGAATGTGTAAACATAATGAGAACAAAGGTCAGGAATGGTAATATGGCACTCAAGGTGGACATATCAAAGGCCTTTGACACTATCAGATGGGACTTTATCTTTAATGTTTTGAATATGAATGGGTTTTTAGGTAAATTTATTGTCTTGGTTAAATCCATTTTGGAAAGTTCTAGACTATCTATATTGGTCAATGGATCACCGAGGGGTTTCCTTCAGTGCTCTCGGGGAGTATGGCAGGGTGATCCTTTATCTGGATTACTGCTATCTATGGATGAGGATTATTTGATCATTTTCCTTCATGATCTTGTTAATTATGGGATTTATCAGAGAATGGTGTATGGGAGGAACTGCTTCACCCCTTCTCACTTATTTTACGCTGATGATATTCTACTCTTTTCTAAAGCTGATAGAAAAACCATCACCTCTATAAAGACTATTTTCAATCACTATGAGGAAGTTTCAGGTCAGGTTATAAGCTGGAGAAAATCTTTTGTAGTCTTTGGTGAAGGAGTATGAACTGTAAAGAAAAATAAAGTGTCTAGTAGGCTTGGTATTAAAAGGGGTTCATTACACTTTATTTATCTTGGACTGCCTATGTTCTAGGGAAGAGTGATGAGGGATTATTTAGAGTGTATTTCTCTTAAAATCATTAGTCAATTGGCCATCTGGATAGGGAAATCAATGTCCCAGGCTGGTAGGATCTGTCTTGTGAACTCATTCATCACCTCAATGTTTGTGTACTCCTTCTCACATTACTAGTGGCCTGCTATTTGATCAAGGAACTTGATGGCATGATCAGAAACTTTATTTGGAATGGTTCAACAGAACAGAGGAAATTGGTTACTATTAAATGGATGGACTGTATAAAGCCTTTCTCAAATGGTGGAATGGGAGTCAAGGATGTCACGGTTTTTAATGATGAGTTGCTCTAATTTACATGGAGACTTTTTGATAGTACTGACATTGCCTTGGAGTTTCTCTCTAACAAATTTGTTGAAAGGTTACATAGGATGCAGAAGGTGTATCTTAGATCCTCTGTCTGGGCATCAATTAGGAACACTTATACTGATATTATGTCACATTCTAAATGGATGGTATGTTTCATCTCCCAGGTGAAATGCTGGACAACACAGTGGACGTCCTGTCCTATTTATTACACAACTAAAATTCCTATATCTTTTAGGAACACTATTGTATCTAATTTTCTAAGAAATACATAGGCTCAAGCAGTAATTCCTGCTATTCTTCAAATTGAAATCTCTACTTATTAATATATGGACCAGGACACCCTGATTTGGGATCCTACTATGATTAGTTTATTCTCCAGTCTATTGTCTTATACCATGCTGTCCGGAAATGCACATATAACTTCTTCTTGGGTGATGGAGGTGAATAAGGCTTTCATCCTTCTAGTTGATGCTCTTCTTATATGGCATATCTGGAAAAGCATGATTCTAATCCAATATTTCCTTCAAAGAAAAGGTTTGAATTTGGCCCCGATATGCTTTTTCTGTCATTCTGTCGATGAATATACTGATCATATTTTCATCAACTACTCCTTTGCTGCTCGGTTCTGGAGGTATTTAATGGATATTTTTTATTACCAATTGGTCTTCAATTCTGTTGGTACCCTGGCCAATTCTGTCATGCCCGATGAAAATAGTGACCAGGTTCACTCCTTGCTCATTTTTTGCTCATGTTTCTGTTATATCTTATATTTGGAAGGCCCGAAACAATATAGTATTCAATGGTGGGAGGCCGTCCTTCAAGGAGGGGATGATGGCGATTCACAGAAGCATTAAACTTGCTTTGGTGAAATAGTCTGGATCTATGAACAATAACATGTCTGATTTCCTATTATTGAGAACACTTGCTGTAAGTGGAAGGGAGAGGAAGCATAAGGTGCTAAAATATATTAGGTTGATCCCACCAATCAATGATTATATAAAGGTGAATGTGGATGGGGAAACCTCTGGTGCGCCGGGACCTGCTAGATGTAGTGGTTTCTTTAGGACCTACCGAGGATTTGTAAAGGGATTTTTCATTCATTACATTGGGAATGGTCATGCTCTTGAGGCAGAGCTATGAGCTTTGATAAAGGCAATAAGGTATGCTACTCGCTATGGATGGAGGAATATTTGGATAGAACCGAACTCTTCTGTTGCTGTGCAGATCCTCAAAGAGCGGTCCAGGAATGTCCCATGGAGGATGCTCCCTGCTTTTATAGGATCTTTAAAGATTGCTGACTTATTTCCCTTGAGGTTTCTCATGTATACAGAGAAGCATATCAAGTGGCGGATGGACTCTCAAAAATATAAATCATTGAGGTGAGCTCTAGCTGGTCCTTTGTTCCTCCTGATTATTACAATGATCTTGTTCACAATTATAGAATTGGTACTGTGTTTACAAGGCTGTGTAAATCTCCCCTTTCCTGAGTGGTTTGAACTATTTAATCTTTTCTTTATTTAATCTTATGGAAGTAGGTCTTCACCTGGCTCTCGGACTTTCGGGGTATTCCACCTGACAGAAGGTGAAGGTGGAACAATAGTGTCCCACTATCCTATTAGATCTATTACCAGTCCTAAAATTGAAATGAGATGATGTTGAAATATATATTTTTACTGGTTTACCAAGGATTCCTTGTGGTAGCGATGTGGTTTAGGTAGTTATCAATTTAATGATAATGGAATCACACTTCTTTCTAATTAGGGATACTTTCTCAGTTGATGATCATATACAATTGTATGTCTCTGTGATTATATTCCTATATGGATTCCCCTATTTGAACAATTTAGATAATAACAATTTTTTTACATCAGAGTTCTAAAAAGTCTTATAGAAAGCTTTGGGTACATAGGAACTTTTGAGAACATCATTTCACAATAAGACCAATAGACAGTTAGAATAATGTATAAAATTGTTTGAGATAAATCTCAATGAATGTGTCCTTGATTGTTAAGGTTTTTGAGAGAATCATTTATCTATTTTCAATTTATCCTTTAATATTATCTCCCAAGAAACAATTTAGATGGCTTTGTAAGAGGCCTATATTAAAGGTCATTTGATTCCCCAGTATGTTCTCTATAGGTAGGGGTGAAACTTTTACATGGTCTAGATCATGTGTAAGAGACATTAGAGCAGGTGTAGTTTAACAAAAAAATGTATGGTTGATGATCATTCTAGAAAGAAAATTGTATGATGATCACCATTGATGGTCAATGGAGTTTGACGTTTGAGATCATATTTTCTTGTGACTATCTCCCATGATGGGGCATTAGAGGATAGGGAGGAAAGGGAAGAAAAACCTAATTTTTTGGGCATATTGAGAACTTGGATAGAGTCGGTTTGGTAACTTATGAGTTTTTGTTACCTTATAGATACAATTACATGAAATAAATCTTTAAGGTTTCTTGGATTCGCAATTACCTTGTTGACCCATCTCATCATTTTGATCATGAGGATGTAGAATTGGATGTTGATTATTCTTTTGAGGATTAAAAAATCAACAACATTGATCAAAGAATGAAGTCTATCCAAGGAAAGTCTGACCCTTTAGAATGGGTGATATGGAATCATGGCCATATAGAATATGAGACATGGGAATGGGAGGCTAATAGAAATCCATAGTGGAAGAAGTTATTGTCATATGATGTTTCACAACAATTAGAAGGGAAAATCAGTGGTGAGTTCATTTATGGGGGGAATATTGTAAGAACCCTTCTTTTCTATGATGTAGAGAACCATTTAATATTATACTAGTTATTTTATTATTATCATTTTAAAAATTAAAAATGAATCTATAGAAGAACAAATAGTGTTTGGGGGGGGGGTTGTTCTTGACCCGAAGCACTGAATTTTGGAGAAAATCATAGGGTCACACAGTTAAAAGAGACTATGTCTCTTAGACTGCTTGGTTAGTTTAATTAATGTGGGATAGCCTATTTCCCTAGATAGTACCCTGCGATTTGTTCTAAACATTAATCCTAGGTCACATGCCTTCATTTATTCTACATACCTCTCTATATAGGGGGTTTTCATGGGATATGCATGGTTAGTCGAACTGTGTGGTCGGTCCATGTGAGGGGTCTCTTGAGAAAGGTCATTGCACATAGTTAGTGAACGTTTTGGCCAACCGTTCATGAAAACCATGTAACACATTAATATTTTGACCCACTTCTCTTTTAAGAACACCATCCATTCCTTATTTCTTCCTCTAATAGATAACTCCCCTTCTCTTAATCCCATTAGAATCACTCAAGAATCCATCACCTAGTCTTTAAAATCATTTCTCCATCCAAATTCCAATTTGGATTCTCTTTATTGAGTTTTATAGCCACCGATAAGATCTCTAATTCTTAGGATCATATCATCATTATTTTTCATATCTATGATTCTATTTTGGCGTGAGATCAAATGCTAAAACTTCAATGCATTAATATATTCGTTTTTTAAGATCCAAGACAAACAAAGGGACTCTACTGGATGGGTCATCTACTAAAGAAACTAAGTGGGTAGTCTATGACTTTTCCCACTAATTATATCTAGTTTATAAAATATTTTCATTACATAAACAATAGTTTAACTGAACTTTTCTTCTAAAAATAATATTAAGTTATGGTAAATTGATTAAATTTTATTCTATTTCCCAAATAATACATTTGACACCATTTTATATTGATACCTCAATTCAAATCACCCTACATAGTGTGTGTTATTTGTTATACATTTAGTTACCAATATTATAATTCCTTGAGACAGTATTCAGAAACACTTGAATTGACCTATGGTAAGGTATTATTTTTATCTCAATGAATGAATGTTTAAATTATTAAATGGAATGTATATATATATATATAGATATCACTTGGCCTTATCCGTAATAATTAATTTGATGGTCGATTGTGTTTCCTTAATTCACCTTGTCATGTATGCTAAAAGGTAATCAAATAAACTGAATGAAAATGTCATTTGGATGAGTATTATATGGACAATGATGAAATATGTTTATAAATTAAATGAGTATAATGTGACTATTGCATATGGACCATTTTGTATTTATAGGAATGCTCAGACTTGTACCCACCTTTCATTCCCAATGGAGTTCCATGAGTATTCATATGATTCCATTCTAATTCATTGAGAATATTTTCATGGGATATGTCATCCATAGAATATGGTCATTTTATTATTATCTGAATTCTTCAGTTTTGTACTAATGAATCAATTGACCCTTATTTTGATATTATAATTTATAGGAAACACTCCTTTGATTCATCTTGATGTCTTTAGACACACAATACCATTGGTTCATCCCATTTGGCCCAGTCATGCTTATTTTGGGTTTACTATGAATAATCTCCAATGAATCGGTTTGAATATTTTGTAGAGTAATGACTTGCGTTCACCCCTTGGATTTCAATAAAACCCCTTATTGAATGATTGTATGAGTTATTTATATGAGATGGTTCAAGCCCTGTGGTCAAGGATGACTTGTTTACAACATGGATCCCATATTATTATAATTATCTTTTACAGAACTGTTAACACATTTATGTGACCAAATTATAGTAAACTATAAAAATGATTTAAAAAATAATAATTTATATGCTCAGAGACAACATCTTAGGTAGAAGTCGGTATGAGTTATTAATATGTTAACCATAGTACTTGTGACATACCTTCACACTGTACAATTTATAGTCACAGAATAGATATTTATAGTTCCATTGGTGGTGGCCTACTGAGATTTATCTAACACCATATATAGTACCCCATTGATATCTGTGAAGATTTTTTATCATAGTTCCAAACAAAGTAAAGATTCCCACTCTGGACCCATGACTTCAAGATTCAAGATTACAACATGGTAGCAGATGACCAGGCTAGTTCTTGGGATTATTAGACAGTTTTCTCCTTTTTGATTACATTGTATGACATATATTTTATTTTCTATTAGATTCTATGTATGGATATTTTCTATTTTTGTGGATACATTATCAAATTTTTTGTATGATATATGTTTCACTTTTGATGATTTCTTATTTCTTGATGTTTCTTCTAACTTATTCATTATTATTATGCTTTTGTTGTATATATATCCTTTTCATAACTGTGATCCACACTTACCAGAGGGAATATTGTCCCCTTATATAAACCCTAGATAATTTCTACCAGTTTTAAGCCTATGGCATATAAGGTGGAGTTCGTGACACCAAGTGGCCAACTAGGTTCAATTACATAGGAGTGAACTAGGTATGTGACATCTTAAAATATTTATGTTTTAGTGAAATATAATTACTCATGGTGAATAATGGATAACACCAAATAGTAAATATTTTGAAACCAAATTAATTTTCCACGTAATATATACTTTCAAAAGGTTATTTACAATGGAAATGAAGACCAGAAAATAACGTAAGAAGGTACACTACACCACCAAGGTATAGAGCGACTCTATCGTTGTTATCTACAAAATAAAGAACACTATAGTCTAACATGAATTTGTATAATAAATAAACAAGAATATGGGTTAATACTATTAGAATTTAATAAATAACTTATATGTGTAAAACATAATACATGTTGTTAACAATAATGTAGTTAGACCTCTATTTCAAGTATAATCACACTTAAGAAGAATACATGTCATGTGAAACCTACCTATCAAATATGATGCATGTTACGCCTATTTCCAATAATTATATGAATAAAATACATTTAAAATCATGAAATTCAAAATATATATCATTTTATTGAGTTGAAATGACAGAACTATAAGATCCAAAACCATTAACTTGATTACCATGGATTTGGTACCCTTCACATCTCTCAAGAAAGGTGTTTTTGATGAACTAGACTGTGTTTTATCCAAATATCTAAAAAGTTCCCATATATAATTCCTACAAACTCCAAAAAAATTCCTCTATAATACCTTTTTTTAATACTATGACTTGAATCATTAGTCCTAGCTGAAGATCCACATGACCTGATTTGTGCCTCCACGTACACAAGAGGAAGTTGACAAGTAGTGACAGTCTCAAGAGAAACTATGGGGAGATTATACCCCTAGTCATAGTTCAAAATAATATATAAATAAAAGAACATTAATAATAGAAAAATATTATTAAATTGATAATAATAACATATAATGTATAATTAATTAATTTAGAAATAATAGACTCAAATGACCATTCCTATATACAAGGAAATTTATTTCTCACTAGGCCAACCACATATAAAAATAATTAATGGAAGAAAATATAAAAAGAATCTCTTTACCCACCTCCAAGCCCCACCTCATACTAGACACTAGAACTATATTTATTTATCTTTTATAATGATCTTCCTAGAACTCAGAAAAACCTATACCTATAGTAATATTTGTATAATTGTGTTCCAAAGTACCATGACCACTTTATGAGGGGATGATTACTAAATAGTTGGTCACCGATAATGTTTTATAGTACCTAAATTTAAACATAGTCTAAATTCCTAGGATATGATTAGACAAAATTAGAAGAAAAATAAATAAACTAGAGAAACATAATATATAATCACAAATGCATAAAAATAAATAAAACCTTATATATCATGTGATCCTTCTCTCATTAAGTTTCTAAAAACCCTTACCATACTTGAATCAACACCATAATGAAAACACTATCCAATTTATATCTCAAATACATCCCCCATGGAGGGAATCTCTACTAATCATGTTTAACACATCCCACTAAAAGAAAAATACAATGTACATGAAAATAAATTTCATACATATATTTCCCAAGGGTATTGTCCCCATGGATCAACATGCACACTCAACTATAGAATATGATAGAAATTACAAATTAAATACATAGATATAAGATGAAAAATACATTTTCATGTCACATTAGGAAACAAACATAACCATAAAAAATTTCCTAAGATCACCAAAGATATGTCTGACATGATATATATAAAAACTAGTGATAAATATCAAATAGTGTCTCATCTGCGACACACAAACATGATATCATCATCCTACGTGGCTATCAAAAGCTACACACACACACACACACAAACATCTGATCAATAAATTTACCATCAAAAGAAAAATTTAAGGAATTGCATGAGGGTACTTCATGTCCCTTAAAACAATGATCCATTAAATGATGCATGAGTTTATTAATTATTTAGGACTTGATCACTAACTAAATAAACATTACCTATTATTAATATCCCATTTTTGAATTAATCGATGTTTTCCAAGGTGGAAAACCCTATATCACATTCCAAATAAAAAATATATGATATCATATGGTAGAATACATGTTACCACCAAGCTAAAAAGGCATAAAATAGAAAACAATAAAATCCCAATAGAATTTTTTGAGTGGCCCATATAAATTCAACCTCTAATGATCAATTTCCAGTTCTAACTAATTTCTAAGCATTCTAAATTAATAATTTTCACAAAATATAATTAATTAAATAATTATAATTAACCTTCATTAAAAGTATAAAGGAATACATGATGATGGGATCATAGAATATTCTCTCTTACATAGAACTATTACCAACCATCATTGGAAGGTATGTAACACTATTCCAACACTATTTTGGATGAAATACTTGTTTCAATGAAATTAATCAAAATTTTATATCATATAATTAAATTAGATCTTTTTTAATAATCCAACCATTATATTCACCTTATCCAAAAAATCATCTAATAGACTTCAACTACTCCCAATAGTCTCTAGATTCTAAGACACAAAAAATCCCCAATTCAATTCCATGGTATAATGAATTATTCAACTAAAGTTAACAAAAAAACATAGAAGTGATCATAATGCGGCATAAATTCCAAAAAACACACACAAATGAAACATATACTTCATGATAGGATATTATATATCCATGAAAATACAAGTCCCCATAATTCTCAAACAATTCCATCATGGATTGAAGGTTTTTTTATTGAATTCATTAATATAAATTTTTTTAATGATATATTGATGATCAAGATTGGATAAGATAAGATTACTAAATATAATTGAGATATCAAAAGATTGAATGGTCTATGACATATCTAGTGGAATAATCCACGATGAATGGAAATAACACATAATACTACATGAGGGAGAATAAGGCTTAATTTTATGATGAATGATGGATCTTTCTTCAATTCACCAAAAAATATCACCATGACTCATACCACTTCATTATGATCTCATGGAATAATGAGAATAGAATTTTGTGACAGAATAACCCTCAAATATTCATTCCATTCCATGTAAACATTATTGTACTTGGTGGATAAAATTCCAAGACGATATCTTATTGAAACATCTTATATCCCCATGCAATCTTTCTGATGGTCCACCAGTAACCCAATGAAAGATCATTACCTCTCTAGTGATTCTTTCATTGAAGTAGGTATAACTTCCTCAGTACCACCCATGCGGTTCCTGCTTCAGCAGTACCGACTACTATGGGACTCCTCTATTAAAAACATGATCTTGTAATTTCTAATATATATTTTTTCATGAAAAAATAACCTATTAAAGGTTTTTAGAAAATAAGTATACTTTCATCATCTAGTTCCCTGAATGAGCCATCCTAAGGTTAAAAATATCAAATTTCCTCTAAAATTTAAAACCCAATAAGATTTGGTCTATCAGAGAATACATAATGTTTGGTATCATAATCTTACAATGAATGCAACATTCCAATACATCATACATAAATAATTAAGTCATACACCCAATATCCAAAAAAGTTTCTCCCAAGAGACCTAACAATGCATCAATGGTATATAAAAGACCCCACACATCACTTTCTATGTGTAGTGAATTAATCATTCGAAGGGGTTGAATAATAAAGATAATAATGAATTAACACACACACACACACACACACACACATATATATATATATATATTTGAAAATGATCATAAAGAATGTAAATATTTCTCACTATAAAAATAAAACATCTTGAATATTATCCCTCATAAAAAACATGGTGGATGATATCATTATATAATACCCATAGTATAGTAGAATATTCATTAATAGATCTTGAAAAAGATAATAATGATTATCATCAATCACTAGACACTTTATCTAAAGATGTGAGGAAAATATCATTTTTATTATAAAATATTGTAAATATAAATTTCCAAATTACTAAGAAAAATCCATTATTTTGATGAAAATATGGAAATAATGACTTCGGTGATAGGATGTTTTTTTATTTGGTAAATGAAGAAATAATGATTCTCTTCACACCTTTAGTAAAAATTAAAAAGAAACTTGTTAAAAAAACAATATGGATCCATATATAAATGTGAAAATAAACTCAAATATTGTTTGAAATAAAATTAAATAATAATTTTATCATAGAGAATAATATTTTAGATAACATTTTATCAAACATGGACAAGGGAGAAAACTTTTAATGACCAAAGAGGAAATAAGGTCCTCCTTTCAGAAAAAAAATATTTTAACAAACATAATAATTAAAAAAGAGTGTAATATATAAAATTAATAAATGTAAACTGTATAGATAAACACAATATAATAGAAAATATATATTTAAATGATTCAGTTTTTATAATTTCCTTTAATGCATAGTTAAACACAAAAAATCCCATTTAAAATTGAGATTGTATAATAAACTCATTCGTCGAGTTCAGTCTAATTCATAAGTTATCTTAGAATCCTATATAAAGAATTTAATTATATTATAAATCAATATTGTAATAATATTCAATTAAATAATGTCATATATGATCTACATCATACATTTCTACACCCATTTATTGACAATTATTTATTAAAATCAAGGTTTCAGAGTGTGAAATACTTCATCATTCCTAAATAATTAATTTTTATAGTTCTAGATTATCAATTTTGATCATTGATATATAATCTTAAGAACCCTAATTTTTTAAAATTTACCAAATTTAATAATTATATAGAATTATATGACCATTCATATAATGATGTGATGAAAAATTTAATTACATAAATTTATGTAGATGATAGTTCATACATACACATGACTAATACTTCCACTATTATATGGATAGAATCAATGAAGTAAAAAATAATAGATCAAATTTACATAATAAATATTATATCATTGATATCCTATACATTTATTAAATATACTATTATTACAATGAATGTGAAAAAAATGTGAAATGAGTCACATATCATCATGGTGGTTGTAGTGAACTTGTATGCATGACTGACATTATCTTTTACCAATGGATTTGAAATTGTTAAGGTAGATAACATAATATAAATCGATAAGAATAATTATTTAATAAATATAAAATATAAAAATTAAGTCTATCTTAAAATCCAACCCTAAAATATGGTAATTGAAAATTAATCATATTACTACCTATAGGCAGTTGTCCATACCTATATACATGAGATACATTCATTTACCATTACATAGAAAATAGGTTTAAATTGGTTTTCCTATACTTAGAAAAATCTATAATGGTATTTATCACACTGTATTCACTATCTTATTTTGGGAACAGTGGATGTATAGAAAGTATATTAAAAATAATCATTTTAATTTTCAGTAAATATGGTTACCACCTATTTGGGAGACATACTTTAGCATAAATGTTAACCCTCTTTTGCTGGAACTGTCGGGGGAATGGAAATCCCCGAACGGTTTGTGTTCTTTGTCACTGGAGTTCCAAATATCTCCCTAACATAGTTTTTGTATCTGAAACTATATTGGATTGTAAGGATGCTGGCATGTTGGGTTCGAATATTGGTTTCAAAAACAACCTTCCCATTGGAAGACATGGACACTTGGGTGGCCGCTTCCTCCTGTTGAAAGAGGATCTTGGGTTATAGATTTCTAATTTTTCAAGCAATCACATCGCGGTTACAGTCGCTGGCCTAGGGTCTCCTACTTGGTCGTTTGTAGGTTTCTATGGGTGGCCGGGTGGGAATGATATTCACAAATCATGGGCCCTTTTGAGTCAGCTATGGAGCTCTTTACATAGCCCTATTCTAATCGGGGGGGGATTTCAATGAGGTCCTTTTTTCGTCATGAAAAAGAAGGGGGACCCCTGAGGAGTGGTGCTGAAATGGATGAGTTTAGGAATTCCCTTTTTTTTGAACTCTCTTCATGACCTCATGTTTTCTAGCTCTCCCTTTACCTGGAGGTTGGGTAGGTCAATGGAGAACTTTCTTGTGGAAAGGTTGAATAGATTTGTTGGGAATGATGAGTGGAATTCTAGTTTTCATGACTTCTATAATGTTCATATTTCTCCAGTCTCTTTTGACCACTGTCCAATAATCTTGTCGACTCTCTATTAAGAGAAAGAGAGATGTCCTATGCAAACATTTAGATTTTGAAGTTTGTGGTTCCAAACAACAACTGTGAAAAGGTGTTCCAAGAGGCATGGGATGGACCGAGTCGCTGCGTCATGTATAATATACAGAACACTTCATCTTTCTTACAGAATTGGAGCTCTATGAGGTTCAAATACTTTTACAGACACATTAATGAGGCTGATACTCGCATAAAGCGACTCCACTATACTCCTTGTTCTGCCTCTGTTCTTGATAATATCTCCATTCCAGAAAAGAATCTTAATGCATCGCTGAGGGAGAAGGAGAGTTTCTTGTTTCTTCGGGCAAGAGAGTCTCAAATCAGATATGGAGATCAAAATACCAACTACTTTCACCACAGTGTGTCTGGACGAATAAGGAAAAATCATATCGCGCATTTGGAGGATCCCAACAGGAGAGTTGTTCATGATATCAAGGATATTCACAACATCACCCAGAATTTTTTCAATAAACTCTATGAAGCGGAAATCATTAGAACTCCTACAAGTCTGACTAGATGCATCCCAAAGTTGGTTATTAAAGATATGAACATTCAGTTGGAAAGAGATATCTCTAACAATGATGTTTTTGGCACTCTGCATCTTTTTCACTCTACCAAGACCCCAGGTCCAGATGGGTTTCATGCTCTATTATTTAAACACTTTTGGCATATTTTTGGGCCTAATGTGGTGGACCTGATGAAGGAGGTGTGGGAAGGTAGAGCATCTCTTTAATTCCTTAATGAAACTCTTATTACACTTATCCCAAAAACTCAGTGCCCTCAGAAAGTCTCTGAGTTTCATCCAATCTGTCTTTGCAATGTGGTTTACAAAATTTTATCCAAAATCTTGGTAACCAGACTTAAAGACTTACTCCTGTTGATTGGTTTTGATAACCAAAGTTCTTTTCTTCCAACGATATCTATTACTGATAATGATGCCATCACTTTTGAAGTATTCCACTCAATGAAAAATCATTCCTCTTCTAAGAGAGGCATCATGGCAATGAGATTAGATAAGATGAAAGCTTATGACTGAGTTGAATGGCATTTTCTCGAAATTATTCTCTCCAAGTTGGGCTTTGGGACGAGATGGGTTTCTAATAGCATGAATTGTGTTATGTATGCCTCCTAACAAATTAATATTAATGGGTCCCCTTCAACGAGATTTAAACCGTTGAGAGGTTTGAGATAAGGTGATCCCTTGTCACCTTATCTCTTCATTCTGGTGGTTGATGTTTTTTCTCACCTCCTTTTGAAGGTGGAGGATCACGAAATTATCCATGGTGCTAAGGTATGTATAAATTCTCCCTATCCCCTATATCTCCTTTGCAGATGATGGCCTTCTTTTTTCTCATGCTACCCTAGAAGAAAGATGTTCAGTGTTTCATATCATAAATTTGTATGAAAGGGCTTCTAGGAAACGACTTAATCCTTCGAAATCAGAGTTATCTTTCAGTAAAGGCATCTCACAAGTAAAGAGAGATGATCTTTAGAGAATTTGCGGTTTTCCACTAGTTGAGATACATCATAAGTAACTTGGACTCCCAACCCATGTTGGTAGGTCAAAGAAACAAGTGTTCGCCTCAATTATGGATAGTGTAGATAATCTGATTTGTCTTTGGTCTAGTAAGAAGATTTCCATGGAAGGAAATAATTTTCTCATGAAGTCAGTGGCCCAAGAAATCCCTTATCTTATGTCGCTGTTTAAATTTCCGGAAACTCTCATAGCTCAGATCCATTCCTGGTTGGCCAATTTTTGGTGGGGATCTTATGAGGGAAAACATAACTCACACTGGATGTCTTAGGAGAAGTTGTGCATTTCAAAATTTCATGGGGGCCTGGGCTTTAGGAATCTAAAATGGTTTAAAGAGACTCTTATGTCAAAGCATGGATGGAGCCTCCTCTCCCATCCATCAGCCATGTTCTCAAAGGTTATGCGAGAAAAATATTTCCCTTATTCCGACTTCTTGCATGCCTAGTGGGGGCCAAGGCCGAGTTTTTTGTGGAGGAGCATCTGGGGCGCAAAATACCTCCTTGACATGGGCTGCATCTGGAGAATTGATGGCGGGAATAATGTTCATCTTTGGAAGGACCCCTTTCTAGAAAATGGCGTTAACCATAAGTTCTCTTCGACTATTGTTCCTAGTTTCAAAGATGCAAGGGTACAAGATCTGATCAATGACTTTCTTGAGGACTAGGATCGCTGGATGCTTTACAGCTGTTTTAATGAGGTTCACTGTCAACTCATCCTAAGTATTCCGCTCACACTAGGGATGGGCATTGACAAGATTTTCTGGACCGGGGTGTTTCATGGTAGATATTCTGTCCACTCGGGTTACAATATAATTGTCCAAGGAGTGGCTCATGCCTCTCCTGATAATATATGGAAGATTATCTGGTAGATCACTACCACACCTAAGGTGAATTTTTTTGGTGGCAGGTCTGCTCTGGGGTTCTCCCAACACGTGAATTTTTAGTGCCGAGTCATTTGGCAGAGGATGAAACCTGTTCGTTGTGCCTCCAGGAGGTGGAATCCCCTTTTCCTACAATTATTTCCTGTAATGGGGTGTAAGGGGTGTGGAAGGCATGGAAAATGGATTTTGGTTTATTCTTTGATCTTTTAATTTGGTTGGTCCAAAATTTGGTTAAATGGATGACTTCTCTTGAACCGAGAGTGGTGGGGTTGATCTGCACAATTTCTTGGTTTGAATGGACTAGAATAAATGATCACATTTTCCAAATGAAGGTAAACCATGATCTTCTTTGGGTGGATAGGGATAGGGAATGGAAAAATGGTTAGAATAATTAAGATTCAGTGCCTCCTTTGGGCGACTCTCTGTAGTCGGCTCCTTGTTGGTATCCCCCCCTGAGGGTTTCCTCAAGATCAATACCGATGCTGTTGTCTCTGCTAATTCCAAGGTAGGAATTGGACTCATTTCATATAATAGTTCTGGACAAATTTTGGAGGCTCAGTGTCGGGCCGTGCCTTTTCCGTGGATCCCTCTGGTGGCGGAGGCCTCTGTTATCCTCCATGGGATCATTTTTGCCTGTTCAAAAAAGTGGACAATGGTTTGGGTGGAATCTGACTACCTAGAAGTGGTGAACGCCCTAGCTTCGAAGGACGATGCATCTCAACCATATGGACATATCTTGAGAAGGATCTAGTCATTGACCGAAGGGTTTGCTACATACAAATTTAATTTTATCAAGCGAGGAGGGAATATAGAATCTCATTGTTTGGCTAGTTTTGGGAAATCATGGGGTGATCATTGTTGGGTGGAATCGTTTCTTGATTGGCTTTATAGGCATGGTTTTCTTGATAAGTAATATATCTTATCTTTTTCTCAAAAAAAAAACCACTTGGTAAAACTGTTTTTTCCCTAATTGTGGTGATAAGTATTTTTAGTTTTAAAAATAATTATTTCCATTAATATAATTGAACATATTACCCAATATTAATTAATCTAATTAAAAACATTTAATATATTTTAAATTAATTGATTTTTTGTATTTTTTAAAAAACTAATTTTAATATAGGTGAAAAATTGAATAAAATTCTTTTTTAGAAAATTTTTTATAAATAAAATTGATTTAACAAAAAAATAACGTATAATTTTGTTTCTAGTGGAATTTATTGGATATTGATAAATAATAGGATAATTATTTTCCATTCAAAAAAAATAATAAATTTAATTTAATATTTTGAATACTTTGTTAAAAGGGAAGAACTAAAATATTTTTTATTTGAGTAAAAACATTACATTGACTTCGAATATATTAGTAATAGATTTCATAACTCAAAATTATCTACGTACAAGATTTATATTACATCATAAATATATATGTTATATAGAAAAAATATTCAAGATATTTAATTTTATTATTTACTATTGATAATTTATAAAAGTAACATTATTTATAATATAGAAATATTTTACTATTCAAGGAAAAATGAAGTATTTATGAAAAATCATAGAAGGCCATCATAAAATTTTTCTATAATATAATTTAAAAAATGTTGATAATGTTTTCAAATAAATAATCGAAAAATTGTGTAAATTAATTCTAAATATTTACACATAAAAGACATAAAAACATTTTGACGATGAATGTGTTTCTTTCAAATAAAATAAAATTATTCTTTTACTATTATTATTATCAACAATTTGATTAATTTAAACAGTTGTTTATTGAATTTTTTATTTTTCTAGGAAATTTATTATTCATATAACACATAAATAAATTATTTATATTTATACCTATAAAACCAATGACACAATTAAAATATTTAAATTTTAATAATATTATTACACATTTTTTATGCATAAGGTTGTATGTGGTGAATGTTATCGAATATAATATTCAATTTAAAAAACTAAATTCAAGGGGTGTTATAGTAATACCTTTAAGAGTTTATATATATAAACATATTATAATATAACAAGTACATGCCTTAGTAATATGTGTGGGAAACTTCAAGAGGATTTGCTAATGGGATAATATACTAACCCCTTATATATTTATATAAGTGCATATAAAAACTTGGTTTTTTTATGAAACAAGTAAGAGGAGACCCCATAATTTTATATTATATACCCATGATGTTTTATTAATGGTTTACGAGAGTTCTATATTGGATGTCATCTTACTATAAATGCGTAATGGTGCAACATTGGTGTTGTGAGTGTGGTATGTCGTGGTGATGTTGACTTCATCTATGGAGTTTCTTCTACAACTACCCTATTTGTCACCATACTATGTTATATCAGATTATTCAATTTTTATAACATGTACCATATTGTATATTATTATTATTTTCAAGTACACGTTTTGAACATTTGAAAAAATTATCCACAAACAATTTAGTAAACCAATTAAATTTTATTTCATGCATTTGTAATTCCCTATATGTAACCTAATGTTATTGGTATTTTATACTATCCAAAGATATTGTGATGGATTTCAATGGTACATGGCGTATGGGTAATTATATACTATTGTATATCACATTAAAAAGTATTTATTACACTGAAATGAGTGATGATAGTTGATAGAACACGATGATAGAGGATGTTAGTTCCATGGTGAATATTCTATAGTATTAAGATTTGTACAACTGACTCTAAATAACTAAATTAATAATTTTTTTTCTATAATAGCTAAATACGTTTCTCAATTTGTTGATATTAATTAAATAACGCTCAGGGTCACTCCATTATGAGGGTCATAGTTTGTTATGCCACAACACAACATCGATCTATTAGGGGAGCATTATTTCATGCTGGGGAATGTCGTACCATGAAAACATAACTCATGTGATATTTATTTCCTCATAAAGATAGTATACTATGCTCTAACCATAAGGTACCATGTAGGATTGGTGGGAATTAAATTCAATGAAACCTTTATTTATAATGGATATGACATGATGCAGACCATTTATTATTTTCAAAAACTAATGGTGGGATAGGATTTTTGAATTTAAATTTGAATCCATCATTATTAATTTTTCATGACTTCAAATATTAGGTTGTTGAGATATAATTCCAATGAATAAGATTCATTGAACCTCATAGATCATGGTTGATTTTGTGAGGTATCCCCATAAAATTATGTTAGTATATTTCCATTATATATTATCTCATCCTTCTCCTTTATGTTATTATAATTTGTATTGGTGGTATTTATGAATATTATAAGTTTTAAAGTATGGAATTGTAGAATACTCTAAATATGATTGGGTTTTGAAGTGATTTGACATGAGTATCTTCTATTAGGATGAAAAAAGTATCTTCTATGTAGTTTATTTGATGTATTTTTTCTGGAATATATTATTTTGGTGTTTTTATAATTATTCATTATAATTAATTGATTATTTAATAGCGTAGGACATGGATATTTTGTGATATCAATCTATTGGGATGTTAGGGGTGAGGAAAACATGTTAATCATTTATTAGGCAACCTATTATTTCCCAATGAGTAATTCATTTGTAATTATGAAAAGGATTAATTAAGAAACTAATATTTTTTTGATGTGTAAATTAATTATAGGGTTTTATAAATTAATGAAGGTGGTTATTAATTGAGTATGTGACTCATGATTATTGATGACAAATTATTATTCATGGTCAAAATATTTGGTTGAGAATTTATAAAAGGAAAATAAATCAATTTGAGTAATGGTGTACATAAAAATATCCCGATGGTTTATGGATATTACGATGTTAAATTTGATATATAGTCTTGTAACATCATTGTGATTGACATTGAATTGAAAATGATTGTTTTCTCTTAGAACCCTCATCATTACAATGGAAATTTCTTTCGAAATAAAATTACATTGATCACTAAGTTGATGAATTTTTAACTAATGTGCAGAATATTTAATATTAATATATTTTATTATATTTATGGGTCATATATTGGTATAAATGAAGTGAATGAAATATATTCAACCTTATGTTTGGTACCTTAAATTCCCTATAAGTACGTTAGTTTAAAAAATTAGGAATTTGTTTCCACAGGGTGGTAAAATAAAACCATGAGTTACCATGTATCCTAATGGATACGTGACATATGATATAAGAGATTTTTCCACCACCATTAGTTTCTATGTTTATCAGATTAGGGGCACCATGAAAATAATTTATTTATTGGTTAGGTGTGAGAGGGAAACCCAATTTAATTTTATGTCTCAAATTTTTATTATATCATCCCTTACTATTTTATTATATTTTACTTCATTTGTGGATAATTGTGACATGATGAAATCATGGATATTTTGAGGGACATTATCCCCATTGGGAGAAGGGTAATGACTCTTTATTTGTTAGATAATGATATAAATTATATCATGTGTGGTGTTTAGATCTAATAGTATCTTTTTATATAATAATTTCATCTCATGACTTATATTGAATCTAGAAAGGATTTGACCAATGTGGAAGATGTAGTTATATAAAATTGTAATTATAAGGATGTATATTTTTTCAAGAGATTGTATAATAAGAAATAATTTATAGTATGGATTTTTTAAATGGATATAATGGTTAGTTCTTATCCTCTAAGGTGTATGATATATGATGTTACCAAGAGTGGGTGATTATATCATGAATAAGTTTCATAAACGATGATTGAAGAGGCATGAAAAAAAACCCCAAATAATTTTTATATATTTTTTATGTTCGGGGTTAGTGTTCACCCCTAATTATTAATATATATGGTGATACATTGGGAAATAAATACTTCCACAGAGTATTTTTATTATATTACATTTTTTATGGTAGGGGTTATTTTCCCCATATGTGTTGATGATAAATTAGAAGGTTCATATTATGGTTGTTATTCCACCTAGGGTTTATTTTATATGGTATATTTTTAGGGAGAGGTGATATAACCACTTTTCTATTGATTTCATATGTGTTTTTAAGGAGGGTTACTATTCCACCCTATTTATTAATGTTACATAATATGGCTCAATGTATGGGATCTACTACCACATTGGTGTTTTTTAGATCGTTTTAGGGAGTGAATCAATTCACCCCAATGTGATGATATTATATGATATTGTTATGAGAAGGGTTGATATTACCCTATGGGTGTTGATTTTGTGTGAGATTTTTCTAGATAGGGGGATTTATACCACTTAGTTATTAATGTTGTATAAGTTGGTTGTGAGTAATTGTGTTTTCCATCATAAGTTATGATGTTTTATGATATTGTTCGGGGTGTGGTGTTATCTCTCTAGGGTGCTGTTGTAATTTGAGATGGTTTTAGGTAGGGTCAATATGCATCTTGGGTTATGTCATTTCATAAGAGTATTCATTATATGTTTTTAATATCTTCTTTCAGAATCATTTTATATTGTTCAATGAGATTTATCATTAGATAAAGCTTATATGGTCACTCTAAGGTGACATAAACAATTAATGCATTTATGATAATTATATATAAAAAGTTAATTATTTATTAGTTCTACAAAAATTCCACATAAGATGAACTATTTTTATTGGTTATGTTAGGGACACTGTAGGTGGTTACCCTCTATGATATACTCACACCCTACTCAGGATAGCATTACAAATTAGTACGGAATAATAAATAATAATTGTATTCTTAATTTAAAAATAAGCATGATGTACAATTTTTTATTTGGATATCATGGATTTTTATAGTTTATTGTTCGTAGATAGGGCTCGATACTATGTTTTGGTTGTTTATTTTACCAATTTATGGTATTGGGATGTATATGATCTCCCCATGGGAGATATATTTAGTGTCTTGGAAACTCCTATTACATTTGGGATATTTATTTCAGTTTTAACATGAAAATGATATATATATATATATATATCTCTGTGTGTGTGTGTGTGTGTGTTTTCCATTAGCTATGATGTTTCTATTATTCAGTTGGATATTATGAGGACTAGTTTTGTATTGTTCTCATAAAATGATTCCCATGTCTAATATATGGATAGAGTCTCCCAAAAATATTACTATATTCCAATACTATGTGCTTTCACCCAGGGGAATACATGGATATCCTTTTAATCTCAAATGGTTTTATAATTAAATTATAATAGATTTATCAAGTTCATGGTGCAATATTTAACACTAATAAGAATTTTCAAGATTTTATGGTGATAAAGAAGTATTTTTTAATACTAATGATATAAATTTTATAAATCTTTAGAATTTTTAATAAGAAGAATTTCTAGATTATGATAATATATTTTATAATGATTGAGGTAAATATTTTTTAAACTCATCCATGAATGATAAATGAGGAGGAAAAATATTTATTAGAGATCAAGGAAACTGATTTAATATAGGAGTCACCTAATGAATATATATATCAAACTTCTTTTTCTATTGAACGTATTGAAGATAAATATGATTTTGAGAATCATGGATGTATTAATGGTATGAGTTTAGATCCTTAATAAATCAAGATTAATGATAATTTGGAGTTGGTAATCTAGCTTGATAATGAGAATATTTTCAGAATATTGTAAGTGTTCTCTAACAAGTTGAATGTATAGTGAGTGGTCATGTGAAAAAATAAATAATCATGAGAAATGTTTAATCATAGGTTAATTTAACTTATTTTTATTAGTGATCTAAAAAGGTTTCCTGGGTTGAGAAAATTTATATTTTTGTTGCTATTAAGGAAACAAGGAAGTATAGGATCTCCTAAATAGATATCAGTTATCAGTTCATAGTTGTGAATTTTAAGAGAAATAGTTCCATTTAAATGATTATGAATTATTTTTTTGATGTTATAATGGATATGTTTATATGTGGAATAATTTATTTTTTGTCTTATAATAACCCCCAACATAATGGTAAATAAAAATAGATTTAGGAATGATGGATATGAAATTCTTGAAGGCGTGATTTGGGAGAACCCTCTACAAAAATTATGAAAAATAGGAATCATTAGTAATTATTTTATAATTAGAATGAATTAATTTTTATATAAATAATGATGTTTCATGATGTTAATTTGATTTTTATATAAATAATATGTCCAAAATTTCTATGATTGGATTGATGAAATTCCACATAGGACATCAACTTATTATAATATGGATCATATATTCTTATATCCAGATATTTAACACATTAGAATCATTAATTAGTTTGGAATGATTAATTAAAATATATTTTATATAAAAAATTTCTTATGAAACATTATATTGTAACATGAAGATGAAAATTAAATTGATTTAATATTTTTTATAAATGTAAATAGAAAATTACTAAAAATGAATAATTCTATACTCAGTCATCTCTATACTATTTAAAATTGTTATATATTTCATAGTTTGTAAAAATATACAAAATCATGTGGCTAATAAGATAATTCAAAAATACATCAATGTTAAAATGGTGTTTCAAATTAAATATGATATATAAGAAAAACATGAACTATATCAATATATAAAGTCAAATTGTGAGAGAAATTTAGTTGTCATAAATTCAACACCTACTTGTATTTCCATTCTTGGAGAGGGTTCTATGGAATGAATGAAAATATGACAATTTTGTGTAACTGTATATAATAATGTGGAGGAATAAATTGCTTTAAATCAATATACACCCACATTAATGTAGATGATTTCATAATTAGAGGACCTCTATATATATAAAATATTACAATTTCTCATGGAATGAAATAATTAAAGTGCTAAAAATCATTTAATGCTTTTTTTTGTTTTAATGATCAATGAATTTTTTTATAAAATTTTACATCATTATGGAGTTTGTGGAGAATATAAAGTAACAGGTGGAGTTTGTTGTGACCATGTTATGAATAGGGAAATTTTTCAATATCCTGTTACAGAGGTATTCATTTTATAATATGTGATTAATTATTTTAGTTTGAACTCAATACATTGAATTAAATACTATATATATATATATATATTCAATTCTCATTAGTCCTTTATATTTATTTATAAGGGATATAACATGAACATTTCCTAAAATAATATATTATTACCTTAGTTGGATAACAGATTTATGTGGATTTTTTAAAAGGTTGGTTTTGTTTTAATTGTCAGTCTATTAGTGTAAGTAAAACATATAAACTACTCGAATATCTTTATTTTTCATGGTTATATGAACTTATTTTACCCAAGTTTAAGAAAACCTTTTATAAAATATTATAAGAGATTAATTAAGATGTTCCAAAAGGATTGTATCCAAATCTATGATGAAGTTATGAATTTTTTTTGTAAAATATTATTTCATTATTCAATGATATTTCAAAGGAGTTGTTTATTAAATCATGCTCATGGATATCATTTTATAATTTTTGAATAATGATTAAATTATATGGTTACTGATTTGTGAATTTGATTTATGTTTAATTTTTATTAAAAAAATTAATATTTGGGGATTTTTAAAGACCAATAGTTGGTAGAGGAGATGATGTATTAAATTGTTTGATCAGGATCCTATAGTATTATATTGATTGTAAAAATGAATATGAATTAGATACTAAGATAGATGATTATTTTTTTGGAATTTTATTTTGTTTAAAAATATAAATAATGTAAAAATCCACTTATATATTGTTTTATAAGTCATGATATATTCATTCAACAATTTATGGGCTATTTGAAGTGTCTAAAGGTTTTTAGATTTGGTGGTTTTGTGTTTTGTAGATATTGTGGTGCTACAAAATAATTAAAATATAATTAGAGTTTCAAGTCACAATTCAAGGTATCTAAGAAGATATCTATGATGTGAAATATTAAATGCCATCCTAAAAATATTACAATATTCTTGAGTAAGATTTTGTTTTTTCGAAAAACATGTCTTAATTACATGATATATTATTAAATATTATGTTGTCTTGAACTATACATCGGGTCTATTAAACTAACACTAAATAAAGTGAATTTGAGAAAGTGGTGATCTTATGTATTTGATGTTCAATAGAATTAAACAAAATACTCGTTTCTTATCTTTTAATGTACATTATTGAGTAGTTTAGGATGATTGAGTATAAGGACTTGTTATCTTGAAAGATTAATCATTGAAAAATAACTGTTTTATTAGAATGAACTCAACCTCTCTAACAAAACGATATAATGGTTTCATAATATCCCTAGGCCCATAGTAATAATTTAGTTAAAAAATATTAAACTTTACATTTATGGCTTTAAAACATATGAAGGTGTCGCAATTTTATCCATCCAAAACATAGAAAATAAAAATGAAATATTGGATAAATTATAAACCCATGGACCATTTAGGAACATTGTTTAATAAAATTTAGAAAAACTCTAATATAAATAATACCCATGAATTAATGGGGGTATTTTTTCAATAAACCCATATTTTTATAATCCTTATTATGTGTTAAACATATACTATCAACATCATAGGGATATAATCATTTTTATAAAAATTTCATTTACTTATAATATTTAATAAACTATGGACTATATAACATAATAAGGGTGAATATTATCAGTAAGGGTAGTCATAAAAATTAAAAATAGAATTTCACAAATGAGAATAAGAAGAGTAAAAGGATATGGTAGAATTATCATAGTTCTTGAGTATAAAAAAAATATAAATAATACCCATCAATACTGAGATAATCAATAATGAAACATTGAATAAATCTTTATCGATGAAATGAGTCTCAAAATTCAACAATATTGGGACATATGATTTTAATATTGATTAAAGGAATCATTGAAAACCCAATATAATGTATAAATAAATAATATAATAAACTTTTGGACATCCTTAACATATCACTCTTAGAATCACTCTTACAAATATAATAACTACAGATTCAACTTTCATTCCCAATTCATTAGAGGTATATAATAAACCCACCCATCATTGGTTTATCATAGAACCGCATGTTCTTGGATAATCATAGAATAGGCCATCCTTGCTTAATAACATAACTAACCATCTTTATTTGATAACTTAACAAGTCATCTCCCTAAAAAATAATAAATAACCACAATATATTAATCAAACATTGAACCTAAAATTTTATAAAAAACTCATAATTCATATTTGTTCCCATTTATAACAAGATTAACCAGTGTAATATAAATGGGTTACCTAAAAATAGATGTGAAAAAATAATAATCCATCCAATGAAAAAATAAGTATTTTATTATTTCAACATATCCCAATGGAAACAAAGTGACATAATTAGTTTTTGACATTGATTAATGGAAATATCATTAGAAAATCGTCAACAAAATAACCTTTTCATTACACTGACAAAAAATAATTTCATCTTAGATATAACATTAGTTGAAAATATCACATTTAATATTTCATGATAAAAAATACATTAATTGTAGAAAAAAATTATTAAAAATATAAAACATTATTAGACACTGAAGAAATAGTTGTATCTGAAAATAAAATTTGAAACATAAAAAAAAATCATTAAAAAATTGAGGAATTTTTACATCATTAAAATCCATTCATGTTGTAAATTTTAAAAATATAAATTCCTTTAAACTATTTTCTATATAAATTCAAAGTGAAATATTTGAAAAACGTTAAGAAATTTATTATTTGAATCTATTTAAAAGAATTCCAAAGCTAAAAAAAATAACATTGGGAAATAATATTTGATTAAAAAAGAACACTTTTGAAAACATTTTATGATACATTGAAATATAAGAGAATGATTATCTATCGAAAATAAAGATACATGATCGATATCACTTACAAACAACATTCATGATATGTCATAAAACTATATGGTAGAAAATGGAAATTAAAAATGATAACAACATTCAGAAATAGAGGAAAAACGTATATGTGGTTCATGAAAATATGTTTAGATTATTTCCTCCAAAATGACCTCCCATATAAATAATCCTGAAAAGAAGTCAGATGATAACATTAATCCATTTCCATTTTGGTAACTCTTCAACAGTAATCACCCTGAATGAATAACATAAAGATAAATTTAATTATTAGGAATATAATGAGATTCATGATAAATATTTTCAGAAGGGTTTTATATACACCTCCCAAATTAATATATGTATATATGATAAACGTATGTCTTAAAGAAATATAATTTGAAACGAATAAACATAAAATATTTCATACCATGGAATTTAAGATCTATTAAATGAATCTATTATGTGTGTAAAATGTAAATAACATAAATAATGTTGAAATAAATCAAAATATAATCCAAATTCATTACCTATATAATCATATTATGTCAAATACAATTAATAGGGAATATAAACCAATGAATATAAATTGAGTTATGAAATTATTTACCAGTTTGTGACATTCAAGTGAAGTCTCCTTTAATGAAATAATTCAAATTGAAACTTCAAATACCATTATTTAGGAATTATTCATGATATTATATATAATAAGGGTATTATTTACTAAATATAAATGAAATTAGGTGCATGGAATTAGAATATTCCACAATTCAGGTAAATTGAGACAAAGTCCCTTACTACATTGGTAATCTCTGGATAAAAACCTCATGAAAGGGATAACCTAATATGTAATTTTAGATCCCCATAATTTTCATGAAAATAATCATAAAATAAATTTATTGGATGTATATACACAATGGAATAAAAATAATTTGTGAATATGTCTTATGTCTTATAGAAGTAAAAGCGAGACAATAAACCTTAACCTCGTGTCCAGACTTGCTATATATGTCCTTTTAACAAATAAATAATAAAGTTTTATAAATTATAATATTTTTTGATAATATTTTAAATGATGAAGAACTTATACTTATATCATTTATTTTATTTATTCATAATGACATATTTAAATATTTAATTATTTAAATCAATGACAGTTATTTTGAAGATGTTCAGTCCACAGTTTGGAAACACATTTGGTATGTGGACCATTGTGGAAATGGAAATTGTTACATCATCTCTAGAATAGTAATATTGAAATAATTATAAATTCTTTACATTATTAATAATTTTATTACTAATAAAAATATTTGGTTATGAAAAATTAACTATGTTATAATCTTGGATATGGTTGGTCGTATGTGTAATGGATAACTGTTTCTATTATTTAATGATCAGTACGTAATGAAGGTAAGTAATATTTTATATATCCATGAATATAATAATATAATAAATTACATATTATATACTTACATATGTCATATAGTAGATTTTTTATTTTAAAAAAATAATATCGCTTCATGGAGGTTGTAATCTACATTTACGTAATAACAATATTGTCATTATTAAAGGGTGGAAACGTAGCAATGAAAATGATATATTTCATTTTCAGATAGATAATTATGTAATTAATATAATAATTATTTCACATATATATACATATAATAATCAATAGATTTACCTTATTTCATATCATGTAAAGAATTACTGAAAAAAGCTTCGTATCAATTTGCGAGACGGTAGTCCGCTGTACAAAAGAGTGACATTATCATACCCCCCCATTGGATGTATTATAAGAAGGTGTATGTGATATAATAATTTCAGGAGTAATATTATTTTTAAAATATCACATATATATATATGTGTGTGTGTGATTTAGGTCTATCATTATGTACATCCTTGGGAGGCGATGATGGAAAATATGTTACAACGGTCTGTGAGTTGGTAGCTTGTGTTACACACGAATGATGGTTTAGTTTCACATTTTATGGATGATGATAAATATTTAGGTTATTAAATATACATAATAAAATCTTAATGTTTTCTAGATAACATTATTATTTTGTTATCATAATTTAATATTATTTTAAGGAGATAGAAGAAGAAATAAAATAAAAATGACAAAATATGTATGATACCTGTTGTTCAGAAATACTCCTCGGGTTACTACAAAAATATATTATATGATAGATTTAGGATCAAATAAAGGATTATATGATGAAATTAAGGATTTAGGGAAGATATTTAGTTATTTATTGGTTGCGACAAATTGATTTTAATGTTTTAAAAGGAGAGGATAAGCTAGTGTCCTTTTATAATTTAGTTGAGAGGCATAACTGTAATTTTTGAAAAGAATAGTGATCATCATGTTTTTAAATTACCAAATGGATCAAAAATAAACCATCAATGAGACTTCAATAATATAATTTCTAAATAGGTCCATAAATTTTATTTTATAAAAAATCATGTTATTTTACTAATTATCTGTTTACTTTATCCTCTCAGTAAATAAATTTTTAGCTTAACTGAGATAAAAAACGTATAATTTTATCACAATTCATTACGGGAAAAAAATATCCCTTATTATAGAATATAAATTATTTTTATTCTATCTATGTAATAATTTTTTTAATGTTAAATTCACCAAATAAATAGATTTTAATTTACTTTTAAACCCACCGACGTGATGAAAAAGTGATTTTTCAAGAAGTGTTTTTATTGAAAAAGTTGATTTAATATTAACTCTATGTATGATAAAACTAATTATATGAATTTAAATTTATATTAAAAGATATATAATATAAATAATAATTTCAAATCCTTCCAAATTAGGGGTTTTAATTAATTAAAATGGATAAACAATGTGAACTTTAAAATAGTTTAAAAAACATTTTTCTAAACCCATAAACAAAATTATACTAAAATCCAATATAATGATTAATAAAAAGTAATTAACTATTTCAGTTATAAATAAATGGTACGTATGATACATTTAATAATATTAAAAACATAATTTTACTTGTAAATTACCCAATTTTGTAAAAATTAATGTTCTTTATTCAAGAATATGTATTTTATCTACTCACTCATAAATAAATATTTTTTGAAAAATCCACTATAACTTAATGTTGATATTATGATTTAAAAAATTAAATTCATTTTATCAAATAAATTATAAAAAATATATAAAAATTAATTATAATATTTTCTCACAAAATGTTTGAAAAATGAATTTTCAAGAAATCATAATTTGATTAAGAAAACAACTTTTTGAAAAATTGATTGATTAATTAAAAAAATTATCATTGATTTATGACAGAAAATTTATATATACTTAATAATTTAATTAATAATATTTAGACAAAAAAATATAAAGGGAAATTTTTAATTGTCATATATAATATAATATTTGTTTAAGGTTCGTTTAATCTCACTATTGTGTGTCTTGTTTTCTATCGAGAATATATTAATTTTTAAGATATATAGGTCCTAAATTATCACCCACTTAATAAATTACATCCTAAAAATTTCTAAACTATCTTCTTAATTAAATTTTAGAAATTTTAAATACCATTTTTGAAGTCCCACATCATAAAAAGGGAAAATAAAACATATCGGTGATAATAAACAAAAGGAAGTTTGCAGTTCATCTTGAATAAAACATACTTGGTTTCAAAATTGGATAAGAATTTTGGGATGTGTTGATTTATAAATATAAGAAAAGACTAATGATTGAATAACTATTGGAAGTGATATAGGTCATTTTTCATGAGAAACTGAATATATATGTGAAATTTTATATCCCCAAAACTATAAATTAACGTGGAATGAAGATGATTATCATTTTGATTGAATTGAACTTAATAGGATAAAATTTTCATTTTCAATTTCCTTTTATTAGGCTTGATTAATTTCTTTACATTTATGAATATAATGAAGTATAATTATTCAATATTTTGATTTTCATCCCTTTAATCATTTTACACGACAATCTTATCTCATTCCCCAAATGACTAGTATTCAAGATGAATATTTAATGTATAAAGAACTAAAATTATCTTCTAGAGAAACACATAACCGTAAAATGGATTTTCACACTGTTACACCTTTCTTTAATCATTACAAAAAAAATTGTCATTAATTAATAAGATGAATAAAAAATAAATTATCCTTCATATGATGAAACAATACATTAATGTATAAAATTAAATAGTAATACCTAATGTTTAAAAAATCATTACATATAAAAATGACCCTATATCCCAACAACACCTAAATATCCCCAGTATTAAAATTGTTTGTATCCTCAGTGGATATATCATATTTTTATTCTTACCAAACAAAAAATATTAAAATATTCATATTAAATAAAATTAATAACTTAGTCACTAAATTAATTTTCAATCGTATTGTAATCTATATAATAAAACCTGTGTTCTCCAAATTACAACAATATCAAATATCATGTAAAACCTAAAGGTTATAAATGAATTAAAACCTTTATCCATAAAATATAAAGGGATAATTAAAATTAATGTAACATTTTATATATACATCAACCTAATAAAATTTCTTTTAAAGTGTAATTAATCACATTAAGATCTCATAAATTAAATATTTTAAATATGAATATAAGAATTTATAATTATGATAAAAATTAATCTCATAATACTATTATATTAACCATATCCCTTAATATGACTTCATATGAAAACATCCTAATATCCAAAGTTATCTAGACCTTACTTTGTTAGAAAATATAACATCCCCACCCACGTAATATTAAATCTTGTTCTAAGATCATAAAAATTACATTTTGGTCTTTGATAATAATAATGGTGACATTGTTTTCTCCATATAAAACATACAATATAAAATTTCATTATTGAAACACTAGTGTACCGAAGGGAATTTTAGGTTTATAGTTTTTTAAAATTATGAAAAGCTCTTAAAAAATAATACCCATTAATTAATGTGTCTAATATTCCCACTATAAAAATCTTTTAATATTCGATATTATTTTTGTAAAACTCCCACAAACATCTGAATGAGAGAAAAATGTCTAATATAAATTATTTAATAATATTTCTTCATAACCTAGTGAAAAAGAAACATTAGAAGGGTGAACTCTAATGTTTTGTAAGGGTGAACATAATCATTAACAATTAAATATCATCATTGATTTATGAGGTGTGTAAGGCTATGACAACATAATCAATGTGAAAGAGATAACATAAGATAAATTATACACATAAATAACTATATCATCCATCATGAAACATTGAATAGACATATATTAATGGAAAAAAGTCACAAAAATCAATAATCTAGGTCCATGTGATTTCAATATTGATCAAAACAATTATAAAAAACCCATAGTAATCATAAATAAATAACATTGGTTACTTTGTGACATCATTCCCATATTACTATTAAAATATATATTAAAATAGAATAACTGTATGGTCAAATTCTGTACTGAATTCATTAGAGGGCTATGATGGACATACCCACACTTTTTTTATCATAGAACTGTCGATCCTTAGTTTATCACATAACCACACATCCATTATCTATATTATAACCACCTATCCTGAGTTTATTACAGAACCAACTATCATCATGAATAATACCAATTAACTACTACATAACCATGAAACATATATTCTTACATTTAATCATAATAATCACAAATAAACAATTATTATATTCATAACTTATTTAACCAATGGAATAATAATGGTTTCTCTGAACATTTATTTGAAATAATCATATTCGATCCAGGGAAAGAAGTCGGGTCATATAATTAAATATATACTAGTAGATAATGAGTAACATCAAGGCTTAATGACATTGATGACTGAAAATACCAATAAAATATTATAATAAAAATTTAGGAGGAAAATAAACTTTTCAGTTAGAGTGACATAATATGTTTTCCTCTTATATTGAAAATGATTTTGATTGATTAGTTGGAAAATTTCTTGATGTTAATGTACTTTAAAATGTGAAAATAATTATATAAAATCTAAAACATTATCAAATATTTTGGAATAATTTTTCATTTAAAATAATATTGGAAACATAAAATAATTATTTAAATAATTTAGTGGTCATGAAAGTGGGAACATATTTTCATGCTGTAAATATAAAAAATATCCATTCTTTTCAAACATTTTGTAGAGGGTGTAAAAGTGAAAAATTTGGAAAAAATTAATTAATTTAATTTTAAAATAATAATTCAATTTCAAAGATAAAAAACTAGATTTTGGAAATCATTTATGTTTAGTAAAAAACACTTGTGAAAATATTTTTGAAAACATTCTTATAGAAAAGAAACATTCCCGATCTAAAAGAAAGATATATTATTAGTATGACATAGAAACCCCATTATTTATATTTTTTCAAAAAATTAGGGAGGGGATAGAATATAATTTTACCCACATTTATAATTAGTGGAGACAAAAGGATATACAGTTCATGAAAATAAGATCATATTATTTACCATAAATGTAGCTTCCACATAAATAATCATTAAAAGAAATGATATTGTCACATAACACCGTTTTCGCTATTAAAACTCTTCAATCATAAGACCCATGAAAGAATAACTACAAATGAATCTTTAGATATCAGAAAAATACTGATATATATGATATAACAATTTGAAAGTGTTGTATAGACACGTCATTAATAAATATTGGTTCATTTAATTGTTTGTTATGTATCAAATATAATGAATTTGAGATGAATAACCCTTTAAAAGAAAATACTATTTAATTTGAGAATGAATAAATGAATCAATGAATCAATTTTTTTATTTAATGTAATTCCGAATAAAAAAAGGTAAATTAAAATACATGTTAATAAAATTTCAATAAACACATTATATTATAATATCAAATAAAATTAATAAGCAATATAACCTAATAAAAATAAACTGAATTATGAATTTCTTTACGAGTTAGTTATTTTAATGTTAAATACACATGGATGAAATAAATCAAATTAAATCATAAAATACAATTATTTTTGAATTTATCATGATATTTTATATAAAATGTGACGTATATACATTATATAAAACAAATTAAGTGTATAATATTAAAATTTGCGTCAATGAAAGGAAATTGAGATGAAATAAACAATATTTTAATAATCCCTTGATAAAAACCTCATAAAAGGAAGAAAATCATACGAGTTTGTAAATAAAAATATTAATCATGATAGGAATAATAAATGAAATTTTATGTTGTTATATACACCATAAAAGAAAAATAATTGGTGAATATGGAATATGTCTCACAGATATAAAAGTGAGATGAGAAAACCTTACATCGTGTCCTGAAAAGATATTTATGTACCTTAACACAATTATAATAAACTTATATTAATAATTTTATTTCATAATAAATATTTATAAGTTTAATATATTATAATTAAATCATGTATTTTATTTATTTTTAATGAAAAATTACAATATTTAATCAATTAAGTAAACATCGAGTGCTTTGAGGATGTCCATTCTATATTTTAAAAATGACTGTGGTATATTGACCATTTTCAAAGATTTAATTGTTAAAATATCACCAAATTAATATTCCGGAAATAGTTATCATTTTTATAAAACATTTATATAGTTAATATTACTCATTAAGTATTTTTATGAAAATTGAACTACTTTACAATGATGTGGACTGTAGGTCATACATACTAATGAGTAATGTTTTTATTTTTGAATGATCATTATGGGAAGAAGGTGATAATATTTCATCATTAAATAATGATAATAATTGGATAAATATAAATTATATAAATTATATATATATATATATATATCATCTATGTGATTTGGTGATGAATACAATATTAACATCACTTCGTCGAGGTGGTAGTCCACATGTACACATTAATGATGTTATCATTTTTCAGTGATTGGAAATGTAAGAATAAAAAAGATACATTATCTTTTAAGAATTATAAATATGTCACTAATATAATAATGTTTCTATATATACAAATTATTATCATTATATTTATCTATATTACATTCCAAGAAAAAGTTAGTGAAAAATGAATCACATCACTTCATAAAGAGGTAGTCTGCCATAAACACATGGGATATTATATTATCCCCCACTAACTAGATTGTAAGTAGGTATATGTGATATCATAATTAATGTAGTAATATTATTTCCATATTATTTTATATATTCTTTAAATCCATAATTATGTTTTCCCTTGAGAGGAGACAATGTAAAAAACAATTACATCAGTCTCTGAGGCGGTAGTCCGCCTTACAAACAAACAATGTCCTAGTTTCCCATTTAATGAAATAAGGGGTGGATTTAAGAGATTAAAAAAACATAATAACATATTAATATATGGGATACAATGGTTTTATTATATTTTCATAAATTAATAATATTTTATGTATGTGAAATAAGAAATAAAATAAGAATGAATACTTAACTATGACACATATACCTTAGAAAACATTCATAGGATAGCACTGAAAGCTTTTATCAGATGGATTTATGATGGAACCAAGGAATAAAGTATCTCAGAATGTAATATAGAAAGATATTTGGGTAGTTATTTTCTGATCCAAAATTCATTGATTGCGTGAAGAGGACAATTTATGGGGGGCCTTATGTAGGAGAGGTGAGTGACACACATGTATTATTTAAATATAAAACATCATAGGAACATTTTACACATGGAAAATGGATCCAAAATGAATTATTATGGATATGTATACATGAAAATATTTAAATATTGCTATACAATGTATTTTAGACAAGTTTTTAGGTCATTTTTACCATTATTGTTTTAGTATAACCCATGGTAAATCCATTTTTACCATAATAATAGTAAAATATTATTACTATATTCACAATTTTTTATATATAAAAATTTAGACAAATTTTTTTATAATATAAATGATTCTGATTAGATGTTTGGAATCCAAATTTTAAAAATCAATTAAAATAATTTTCATTATTTAATTTATAATTTAACTCACAGACATGATAAAAAATAGGGTTTCAAAAAGTATTTTTTACTTAAAAGGATGATTTTATATCAACTCAAGGACCAGTAATAATAATTACATGAATTGAAATTATTATATATATATATATTGAGTTAATTATCATCAGGGGTATTTTAATTATTTCAAATTGAGAATCATTATGCACTTAAGAATATTTTTACACAATATATTATTTTTAAACCAAAAAATAAAATTATAATAAAATACAATATATATATATATATATGATTAAAATTTAATTAGTTGGAATAAAAATAACTATACTATATTTATTTTACGTTGAATCATATTCAGAACATAATTTTACTTTTTAATTAGATAAATTAAGGAAAATAAATGACCATTTTTTTTTATAAAAATTGATATTTTTACAATTAAATAAAAACTAAAAAATATCCAAAAAATGAAATTATTTATCACCTAGATAATTTTAATATGATAATATCATAAATTAATTTAATTACATCAGATAAATTATTTGATTTTCTAAAAAATATTAATAATATTTTCGTAAAAAATCAATAGAAATATTTTTTTCATGAAAACATATTTTGATAAATAAAAAGATATTACTAAAAATTTATTGGTTAATTACATTGAATTTTTCAATAAAATTGAGTTATAAATTTATATATATTTTATAAAGTAGTAAATACTATTCATAGCTTCTAATTTAACAAATATGTTATATCAGTCAGATTTATAAAAAATTTATTTTTTGTTTTTTTAAATGCATTGTTGCGTGTCTTGTATGCAATCAACAATGGATTATTTTTTAAAATATAAAGGTTCTATAGTTTAGAATATTTTTTCATAGTGAAAAAGGATATAAAATCAAGATTTATCATCCAAAATTATAAAACTAGAGCAATATAATTATAAAATTTAATGAATAATGACACAATTGTTAGGACATGATTATTTGATTCGTTTATAAAATTATCTAAGTACAATATATTTGAAAAGTGAATATTTTAAATCTATAATGGAGAAGATTGATTTCATGTGGCTGGTAGAAAACTAGTTTTTATCAGCATAATGGTATTTTTCACACTATAAAAATGGGAAATCATTAAATATTGTAATGTTGAAGTGGCCTACTCAGTACAGATTTTGATAATAAAACACAACCCACTAATCTTATATATAATATATATGGGTTTTATAATAATAGGTTATATTTTATTAATGAAAAATATCTATGAATTATTATTATGGGACTTTTCATAAAAACTAATGTGTAAAGTTAGACTTGATCCATGTCGAGAACTTTCAGTTTACAATATAATAAAAGTAACGAGAATAGAAGAGTATTTCATTATTTTAAAGAATTGAAAAATAAAGTAATATGATGAATATTAAAAGGAAAATATAAAGTAAAATTTGATTAAAGATAATAATATGTTGATGTTTTATTAGTAGGGAACACTCCCTTACTATTAAAATATAGATTTTATATTATGGTTAATATTGGAGCACATTTAAAAAGTTGGGATAAATAATGTGTATCATAGGTTTAATGAAAATCACCACTCATTTCTAATTTATATTTTTCTTATTGGGGGTTATTTGTAATGGATTACACCAAATCAATATAAAACTATATATACTCATTTTGATTAATGAATGTTATAAAAGTTAATTTCATTGCTATTTTTTTACATTGAATCATTATATGTTTTTTTTACAATTATCATTTAATGCATTTTTATTATATATATAGTTTTATAAAGTGGTAACATAAAATTATGTTCACCCACTTATTGATGAACCTTTACTTTCAATTATCATTTTCATGTAGTCCCATTATAGTAATTTCTCATATTTATATATTTCTACACCATTTTTGTATGTAGAAAACCCATGGCGTATTATTTGAATCCATTATGACATGAATATCAATTGACATGACTTAAAAATGATATTTCATAATAAGACTTTCCCCAAATATTTTAGAATTATATTTTTAATTTATTAGTTGAAGATATTAAATAAGAAATCCATATTCATATTTTGAATTATAAAATTCCCCCACTATATTCTAGACTAATTAATCCATAATAATTAATCATAATTTAAAAAAAATCCCCGTATTTGTAACTATTCTGTACACTTTATAAATTTCATAACTAAATAACTTCGGGTGACAGATATTGTCATGAACCAACCTGAGAACCTGAGTAAATCAACAGTCGAGTCAGTCCAGACATATCCCAAAGGGATTTCATGATCCCCATAGGTTGATGACTACCACCTTGCATTATACGAATAGAATGTGGGAATTATTTTTTCACTAATAATGCTGAAATAAAAGAGAACGAGAAAGTATTCATATCAAATTAAAATTCCAATGGGAGTAAAGTACAACAATTTTAATAGGAACATCCAACAAAGATACTATAACTGAAGCACTAAAAGGATAAAATAACCCAAATTCCCTAAGGACACAACTCACAAAGACCAAAGTTCAAAAACAGGATCCACCTCCAAAAGATCTTTTTCCTTTTTATAAAACCTAACTTGAGATAATATAAAAACACCCAAAGGCACAAGTACTTTGTGAGCTAAATCCCAGTTGGATTTCACCCAAATATTCCATAACAGGTGCCAATATCAATTTAATGAATTTTTTTTCAAGTTTTAAAAAATAGGTTTGTCATAAAAATTATATTTAAACAAATCATGATTTATAGTAAAAAATAATAAATACATTTAGCAATCTATGAATCACATCTCAAATGATGGAAAACATTTCAAAGGATGGGATTAACCTTTAAATCAAAGGATAATTTGAATAACGACAATTATTTTCACCAAAATTGTCTTAATGAACACATTATATAAAAAACTTTATATAAATTATTAAGTCTTGTAAAACAGTGTATAAAATAGAATATATATGCATTAAAAGAATGAAAATAAGCCATCAACATGGTCATGGGACAAATAGGTACGATAGTCTAGGATATCGGGTTCCGACACTGGGAACATGGAAAATTATGTACATAATCCCCTTTAGGCCAAAGGTAATGGTATCTCATCACTATTTCCTAAGGAATGGGATGTTTTGAAATGATGTTTTAAATTTTTTAGAATTGTAAAGTACCACCCAACAAACTCACTAACTAACTTAGTCTTGAATATGCTCAAGTAAGAAAACAATGATGGGAAATTCATTTTATAAAAGATAATGCAATTCATCCTATTCACCATTTGAATTATTCCGATTTATTTTTTGAAAAACAAAATGGGTTTCCAATCAAAAAACATGAAAGGTCTCTAATATGTGACCATAAGGTTTCTATAAAATCATTTTTTGCCACTATTCATAGAAATGGGGATTTGAAACCAATTCATAAAATTTACAAGCCATTTCACATTTTAATTCAATAATTCAATTCTCAAAAATAATTCCATCAATTTCAAGACAAAACCCATTTCCATCAAAATCGCAAATTCATCAAAATTGGTTTTTTTCAACAAAACAATTTAATTCCTTTTTATTCAAAAACAATAAAATTTATATTTAGTCAAACAATTGAAATATGAACAATGCAATTAGGTTTAATAAAAATTGAGCATAGTAACATAACCACTTACCGATAACTATGAATCTCACAACGCCATAACCTAATTAGGATTTTTCTACTCAGAATGAAGATCATTTAAATAGGAATCAAACCTATGTTTAAGATCCCAAATCAAGGGGTATTATATCAAAAGTTTACTACCAAGAACTATAGAACCCTAAGGAGAAAGAGGGAGAATACGGGAGGAACAAAGTGGGAGGAGGAAACCAACTAGATTGAGACCAGAGGTCCTTCCTCAATACTTGGTTTGCATTAGGGATTGGTTGGAGGCAAAAACAAATTTCCCTTAAGAGATCTAAGAATTATAGAAACAAATTAGGGTCAAAGGAGATCATTCCAAGACTAAAAAGGGGTCCTCAAAAATTTTTAATATAAAAATTATATCTTGGATGTGTTGTTCACATGGTAAGATGCAAAACTACATGTTGTTAGGGAAAACCGTGTACATGCCATGTAGAGTCTACTATCCAAACATGTCCATGGTGCACGATTTTACTTAACCGTATACAGGCCATGTCCAAACCGTGCCCCAACCCAGAAACATATAGAATTTGCAGAAATTCACCACGAATGACACCAAAAGAAACCCAACCAAAGCTCAAATGGGGGGGGGGTTGTTATGAATACTTAAAAATAGTAATGAGATGTTACAACCACCCCACCATATAAACATTCCATCCCGAAAAATCTTACGAAGAAGCCTCCATGCCAAAAAGATAAGGCCACTACTCCCTCATTAGTTCCTCCATCTCCCATGTATCATGTGAATAAAAACAATGCTTCTATAGCACACAAACCAAATGTATCATTCTACCACATAGTATCTTGTTCTCAAATTCAACTATCATGACTATTTGTATGGACACAAATAAAACAGTTTCCAGTACCAGGTCACTACAACTCAGAACATGAGATGGATCAGATAAACACATTCAAAGTAGAGATACAAGAAACATGTTATGTATCGAAGTCAACTGTGGTGGCAGTGCTAACCGGTATACAACTTTCCAAACCATCTCAATAACCTCAAAAGGACCAACAAAATGAGGAGAATGTTTTGGTTTCCTCTCAAGAAGTCGATGACCCAAATGGGTTGAAACCTTTAAGAACACCGGATTACCAATATCCAAATCCAAAGGTGAAAGGTGATAATCAGCGTATGACCTATAATGTATCTAAGCTATCAAAATTCTAGGAAGAGTTAATAAAATCTATTTTTTCATCTCTTAGACCATGATAAGTACAATCAAGTAAGTCTCATTGATCTCCAACCAACACAACAATGATTTACAAGGCTGGCCATACGAGGCCTTAATAGTTTCCATCCTGATCGTGGAATACTAACTATTTTTATTATAAAATTCAACCAACCCCAAATGATCATCCCATGATCCCCCAAAGTCATGAAATCATGTGTGGAACATATCCTAAAGAATATGTGTATCCCTTTATGTATGGACATATAATTGTGGATGGTTTTCCATGATAAAATGGATATGGGATCCTACCGCCTCTTGAAGGTATGTCCATAAGAGAGAGAAAAACGGAGTATATCTATAAGATATTATAGCATATGGAACTCCATGAAATCGAATAATCTATTTTACATATAAAATTCAAAACTCCTCAACATTGGTTGTATAAAAAATGGGTATAATGTGAGCTGATTTCATCAACATTTTAATCACCACCCAAATCACATTATTCTTCCCCCGGGTACATGGAAACCAAACCACAAAGTCCATAAAGATCTCATCCCACATCCAAGTTGGGAATGGAGGTGGATGAAGCATCCCTGGTGGTTTATGGTGCATAACTTTCACCTCTTTGCATTGATAGAAACAAAAGAAAAATCAGTAATACCATGCCTCATACCTGTACACCAAAACTTCCAACTTATGTCATAGAATATATTCATGGTTCCTAGGTGCACAACCTATTGGGAGTTATAGAAATATACCATAACAAATTTATATACTAAAGACAGTACCAGAAAATTGTTCTAATAGTATAGAATTCCCTATTTAGAGAACAACAAGTGGGAGAATTTCACCCCACCATTAAGAGAGTCTCTAATACTATGGGACTCATCATCAAGATGTTGATAAATAAAATCATTTCAAGAAGAGATTATGTTAAATGAACATAGGCCAAGGAAACCCTAGCATCTGTATCCTTAACTACAATATGCAACTATGAAAAGAGAGGAATCAATTTCTACTCTTCAAAGATTATTTCACTACCTAGGTCAGAATCTTCTTTCTCAAAGAATCTAAAATGTCATTCCCTCTTCTTGGAGTATAGGAAATGTCAATATCAAATGACAACAGGTATTCCACCCAACCCCTCTTTTATAGATTCAAATCTTTTTGAGAGAAAATATATCTCAAGATAAAAATATGGTGACTCACTCACCTATATGCACTCATAATCTCTGTCTCTCCTCATAGAGTTTCTCTCTCCATTCGCCGGTGATGGATCCTCTACTTTGTCTCCTTCAGGTTATCCCATCTCTACCACTTTATTGGCTATTTCTTCTCCTCACTTGTTCCATTCAGGGATTCCTCCCCCTCACCTCCCTCTGTTATGTGGTTCCTTGGCTCTCTTCCCTGTCATCTCATCTACAATATGAACTTTAGATCCATTGATCCTTTCTTGGTTAGATCTATAATGATGGAGTCTTTGAGGATTTGGGTCTAGAAGATAGGCAGTTTTCATTTTTTCAGCACTTCATCTTTGGCCCCTGCTTATTATTTCTCTTCGTTCTCTCTAGGGTATCATCCCCTTGTCTAATTTAAGTCCTGGATTTCTTTAGGACCATACTCGAAAATTCTTTCACAGTGTATTGATGTGGGATTCCCTACAATCTCCCCTCTCTCACCTCCAGGACCACTACCCCTTTCTTGGTCTATCGTGTATGATGATCTGTATGAGGTTTTGGGTGTGTGGTGCATTGTGGTGTCGGGTTTTTGGTTGTTTAGGGGTGGAGCTTCTGATTTGTGTGGAGATGTGGTGATGGAAAATGGATGAGTTAGTGGTGTGGAAAGGTTTACTGTAGTGAAGGTGTCATCCTCGATGCAAGTTTTGATGGGAGGTCTTTCGATGGAAGAATCAGTCGATGGATCTGTTTTTTCTATAAATCTATGCAAGGCGTTTCTATCATTTTTTTTTCTAATGGATGATTCTAGTTAAAGTTGTAGTCTCCATAATTGGTTATATCTACGGTGAGATGGTACATGTTCTATGATTTTTTTTATGCTGTGGAGGAAAGATAGCTAGTGGGTTCTCTCCAGAAGTGGTTCTATCAACAGTGTGATTGACCAAAAGGGGGTGTGGTTCAATGTTTCTTTTAACTTGTGTTTTCATTTCCCAATACATTTTTGTGGCAATTGGACCGAGGTGCTTCCGGAGGTATGATGATGTTTTCTGGATTTTTGATTTTTAAAATTTTTCTTTTGGTGGTGGATGAAGCTAATGTGTCGATGATGGCTATGATGTGAAGATGGAAATGCTTATGTTTTTAGGAAGACTCGGGTGGACATCCGATTTTTGAATCTAGTCATAGTGTTTAATTTATACTGTTTTATGAACTTTGTAATTTTTTTTTGGAATTTTGAAATGTGCGGTTACCAATGAATGTAAAGTGGCTTTTAGGAAATAAAAAAAATAGATTGGGGGGGATATAACTCATGATTTTGTAGTCAAAGAACATGGTAAACCTTTCAACATAATGGTAATGCCACAAACTATTTAGAGCATGCATAAAAACTGACAGTTTAATGTCATGGGTTAGATAATTTTTCTCACATATCTTAAGTTTATGAGATCTATAGGAAACAACACGATCACCCTGTATATGAACTCCGTCCATGCATGAACTTGTTGTACTGCGAAGGACCGCATAGCCCTACCTAGTCATTGGATGATTTAACAACAAAGTATTAGTCAAAATACATTTTATATCACAAAAAGAACTTAGAAATTTCCCACTCCACACAAAATTCACTCCCTTTTATGTATGGGCAGTCATTGGAGAATAAATATTTGAGAATTCCTTCATGTACTGATCATAATATCTAGCTAAACCCAAGAATATATGAATCTCAAATACATTATGTGGTTATTCCCATGTCATAACCTCTCTCATCTTTTTTAGGATCGACTAATATACTATGTTCTGACTCTACACTTTCTAAGAACCTCACTTCTTGAATATATAATTCACACATCAAAAGCATCGAAAAGAGTCTATTATTACTCAGTAAACACATCACTTTTCTTAGATATTTTACCTAATCCTCCTAACATTTAGAATACAGAAGGATATTATCCACAAATACCACCACAAAGGTATTTGTATATTCATGGAAAATCATGTTCATTATATCCATGAAAAATTACGGAGCATCAGTTAGACCAAATTGAATGACAAGGAACTCAATGGATATACCTTCTCTGAAAGGTGGTTTTAGGAATATAAGATTCATTTATTCTAAACTGATGGTTACCCAAGCGAAGATCAATCTTTGAGAACCACTTCACCCCATTCAAGTAATCAAATTTATAATTAATCCATGGAAATGGATACTAGTTCTTTAACATTAATTTATTGAGCTTTCAGTAATAAAAAAAATTCCGTGTAAACCATTAGACTTCATGGAAAAGAGAAATGACGCCACCCAAGGTTGTATACTTGGGTGTATAAATCCTTTCTTAAGAAGATCTTCCTACTGTGACTTCATATCTTACAATTTAGCTTCATCCGTGAAGGTAGAGGTAATTGAAACTGGTTGCGTATCGGGCCTCAGGTTTATGAAAAACTCAACCTCTCTTATCGGTGGATAACTAGAGAATTCATAAGGAAACATGTCGTGATACTCAATAATGACTGGATGGAGATCACCACTCAAATATTCCCACTCTAAGTGCAATTAAAATACTGATATTACATTCCCCAACATCGGATAGGATGGTATGATCATGCTAATCCTAGGGTCCCATTCTTTTTGAAACATGTGAGACACAACACTGGGTGTAGTGAAGGAGACCCGTCATAGATAGAAATCAATCTGGGCTTTATTAGAAATGATCCAGTCCATCCCCAAGATTATTTAAAAACATTTCATATAGAGAGATAGAAATTCCCAAGATAACTCAACATCTAATAGAGATAAAAAAAAGGGACTACGAAGACATTGATCTCTCTTCGTACCAAGGGGTGTAACACTATCCATTGCAGAAGACAAAAGCTACATAGGAAGATTATATAGATTAACAACCTGGGTTCAAATAAACGAATGAGATGCACCAGTATCAAAACAATCATTCACTAATGACAAAGATATAATGATGGTACTTCTCATGGTCATATGACCCATGTCAAGGTCTATATGTTCACAAATCACCATTAACAAAGTTCAGCAATAAGATATACCTCTAAGAGATCCATTCCCTTTAATCAAACTTGGAAGGAGATAATCTAAAAACACCTAAAGGCACAAGTAAGGTGTGAGTGAAATCCTAGTAGTAACTCTCCCATAGTATAGATTCAAATATGAATTTAACCAAAATGTGCATTCAAGTTTAAAACAAATAGGTTTGGAATAACAATAAAATTTAAACAAATCATTTTCATAGTCCAAAAGTTAGAAATAAATTTATAAATTCATTCTTCACATGTCATATAATTTAAAACATTTCAATGTATGCATGTAACATTTAAATCAAAGGATAATTTTCATATCATCAATGGTTTTTACCAAATATGGCGTAAATGGACTCTTTATATAATTTCTCAAGGCATGAAAAACATTTTATAACAATGGAATATATATGAATTCAGAAAATGAAAACAAGTGAGGAGCATGGTCATTTTCCAAATAGGTATGATGTTCTAGGCTATCGGGCTCCAACAATGTGAACAAGAAAAAGTATGTACATACGCCCCTTTAAGCCTAAGGTAAAGGGGTCTCATCACCATTTCCTAAGAAATGGGATGTTCTGATATGATGTTTTATAATGTTATAGAATCTTAAATTGACACCCAAGAAACTGACTAACTACCTAAGGCTTTATTGTTCCCATGTATATATATATGATGAGAAATTTATTTTATAATAGAAAATAGAATTCATACCATTCAACATTTCAATTATGCCAATTTCCTTTTTAAAGGCCATAACGAGTTACCATTAAAAACATTCCTTTTCACCAAGACGATACCCTAAGGTGTCCATAAAATCATTTTAATTAACTTTTAACAAAAATAGGGATTTTAATCCAATTCATTAAATTTCAGAACCCATTTCACATTTTAATCTAAAAAATAAATTTTCAAAACAATTCCATCAATTTCATGCCAACACCATTTACCTTAAACCCCATGATTAATCAGAATCAGATTTTTCCAAAAAATCAATTAAAATACTTTTTTATTAAAAATCCAAACATTTTAAATTTACTCATATAGATGAAATTTAAATAAATTAATTACGATTAATAAAAATTGAACATCGTAATAGAAGTAACTACCAAAAACCAAGAATCTTGCAACACTAAATACAAATAGGGTTTTTCCACTAAGAATGATGATCATGAAAAAAGGAATAAAACCTAAGTTTAAGATACCAAAACAATGGGAATTAGATCCACACATCACTACCATGATATATGGAACCCTAAGGAGAAAGAGGGAGAATGTGGGAGGAGGAAACCTAACAGATCGAGAATGGAGGTTGTTCCTCATGATTCAGATCGCATCTAGGAGGGGTTCGAAGAAACAGAAATCACCCTTCTGAGCAATGAGGAAGTGAGAAATGAATTATAGTCGAAGGAGGTCTGTTTAGGATGAAAAAGGAGGGATCAAGATATTTTAATAAAAAATAGGATCTATAAAATGCTATCCACACTGTTAATTGGGAAATTCTGCATGGCTAGGGAAAACTGTGCACAGGACATGGAAAACCTACTACCCAAACATGGCCCTGGCACACAGTTTTCCCTAACCATGTATATGCCATGCACAAACCATTCCCTTCATAGAAACCTCTGTAATTTTCATAAATTCACAAGTAATGACACTAAAATATACACATCCAATTCTCAAATAAGAGGGTGGGGAGGAGAGGTTAGGAATACCTAAAAACAGTAACAGGATGTTACAGATACATAAGAAAGGATTGATCTCATATGATCAATAATGGAAAACATAATTTATAATAATAGAATATCATTAGTGATAATATGATGATTATACTTTTATAATCAAGATACATGTGAATCATTGACCAATGAAATCAAATCTTAGACAACATTAATTGTTGTTTAGAAAAATATAATAACTTAATCAGAAAAAAAAAACATACTCCCTAGGTTTCTTATATAAGGATTAGAATAAGAAAAATTTTATGAAATCATTAAAATATATCACAAACATTGGTATATGAAAACATTACTCTACTGAATTTCAAAAATTTACCCATTCTTGAAAGACAGCATAATTTTACCCATGTACACAACAAGTTTGAAATTCACACACCTTTATCCACAATATCTATTAATGTAATTGTGATCTTGTATATATATATCTAATTTTATTTATACTTTTATTGAATTTACTATAGGGAGATCAATGAATCCATCCATCATCACCCATACTTATAAGTAAGACATAAAAACGCATTCATTATCACATCATAAAGAACCCATGCTAAGAAAATGAGTTTTCTAAATCATTTTCATGAATATAATTCACTTTTTAAAATGTGTAAAATGAATCAAAATAAAATGTGTTTTACGTCCTTTTTAAATGTAATAAAAAAAATAAATCATCAACAATATTATAAAGATAAACCAAATGAAAATATATTGGTATCGAAAGATATTTAGAAACTTTCTAGGTAAATATCATTTAATCACAAAAATAAAGTATATAGTACATACACAATAACAGTATATGGTATATTTTTCAAATAGAAATTCTATCAGTTAAAAATTATAAGGAATATATGTTAAAAAAATTAAACAATAAAAGATCAATTAATTTTTTTCTCACAATAGAATGGTTTTTGAATATGTATTATTCCTAATTATAAATTATGGTTAGAAAATAGAAAGGTAATGATGGTTCATATCATTGATAAAAAGAATATTATATATGAAATCTGAGATAGTGGTGGATTGTATAATTTTAATATTTTCATATATCAAATTTAGTTTCGTGAAATGGAATATAACTTAGATGATAACTTTTTTTTATGATTTCTAGACAAATTTTTTTTGGAAATAATCAATATCCTTTTTGTTTTGAATTAATTTTAAAATATGTATTTTATAAAACATGGAGGAAAATTAATTATTCTGAAGACATTAATACATATATAGAGTTATTCATATATTAAAATTTGTTACTAAATAACGTTCTTGGATATAATTAAACCATAAAGCGAGTCTTTATAAAACCTTTTTATCCTTATTTTAAAAAAGTTAATTATATGTCATGATGAATATATATTTTTTAAAAATATGAGGTAAAAACATTAAAACATTTACATTTGAAAAATTATCTTTGAAAGTAGATAATTTAAAATAAACAACGTTTATAAAATTATATGAGGTGTGGACGATAAAACATTTTATTTGAAATGTTGGAAAACCTTTTTAATGTTGTGAAATATTGTAGTTGAAAACCCACATCATAAAAATAGTAAAACAAATTATTTTTAAATGGGGATTTAGAAATATTGACGATACATGAGGTAACATATTATTTGGTCTCCAATTATAAAGGATGAAATTATAGTGAAATGTAATTATATACAATGATGGGAAATTCTTGTTAAGGTGTATTGTAATATTTCTCAAAAATGATAAATTTTTTGAGAGAGTATTTTTATAAGGTAAAAATATTTGCATGAAAATGTCATTTTTCACTAGATTATAAAATTAAGTAAAATTATCTAAATTTATAATGTTTATTAACCTACTATTTGATTATATAACTTTATGAAGAAGCAATTTATCTCATTGGATAAAGTTGAGTTGAAAAATACCCAATAACATTAGAATTGACTGAATCGAAAGCAACAAAAAAATTAATTTCTTTTCAAACTCCAAGAATTAAATGAATATGATAAAGAAATTCATTAGGAATTATATAAAAAAATCCAAAAATTATATAGTGTATAATAATTTTTTTTCAATGGGTTAATATTTGATAGAGGAAATGCTTTCATTTTTAATACATTTTTAGTCAAAACAACATGAGGGAATGAATATGGAATTGAACATTGAAAAGAATGAAATATAAAAGAATCATAATATTAAATTTTAACATTGTATAATTTTATGGAAATGTAGAAAGTATTTTTTAAAATATAATGTAGATTGATGGAGTTAAATTTTGAGACAAAAAACCCCTAACTTAATTCTTGTTTTTTCAAAATAAAATCTAACATGATTTATAAAAAATGTAACATTATTAATAACCCTTATCAAAAACTTTATTTATCATTTAAATATTATAATATTAATTTATATATATTCTACTGTTGTATATTAGTTATTTCTTATGTGTTTTTTATATTTCCTGTGAGTAATATTGAGAATTTCAAACATGTTTCTTAATGTCAGTGTTAGTATTTTTTCTTCCCCAAATACTTATAATTGAAAATTTCTAGAAATTAAAAAAATTTAGGTTTCATAATAGTTTATAATACAAAAATTTCAATATTTGGTTGTCTCACTTTTTATTTATAAACAAGAATTTAATAATGAGTTTATTTTAATGATCTTTATTGAAAGAGCGGTATTTTATTAAATAATGATTTTCATTTCTCTTTTACAAGTATAGAAACAAAATTTAATAACTATTTAATTATTTTTTATCGTAAATTACAATAAATTTATTTGACATACTCATCATTGAGATAACTATAGAGCATTATTCAAGTCTGTGGTTATCCCAACAAAACAAGAGCATAAAATAATTAATGAATGATTATGTTATGATTTATTTTTAATATCCCTATAACAGATTTATAATGATTTTATTTTGTGCTTATTGTTATTGATATCTATATGTAATTGAATTGAAATAATATTATAACATATACGATGTGTTTTTGACAGTTTTAAGAAAATAAATTTTTATCTTAAAATACATTTTACGATGGTGGAATTTTCCATCATTTTTTACTCATTCAGTGGATATCTTGTCAAATATATCTATAAATATCCTTAATAATTTATTATAAATCATATATATCCATTTATACCATTCTCATAACTATCCTCGAAACTCATTGAGGAAGATAAAAATAAAAATTAGTTGTTCTATAGATGTTGTATTCTACATGTACACAATGTTGATGATTTAGTTTTCCATAAACTGTGTAATCTTGTAAAAACTTCTATCATTCTAGAATTTGTAAAATTTCATAAATGTTATACTAATAAATTAATTTACCTACCATTAGTATCCATCTATGCAATTTATGGAAAATGAAACATGGTGATTCAGGGAGGTTTTAGCCTACATAATATATGAATGAAGGTTTAGATTTTCTTGATAGAAATTGGGATGTTGATTTATTATTTTAACATAATTATAATAATATATCATAATAATAAAAATCATACTTATGTAATCATTTTAATTTTCTATAATCGAATTTGAGGAATAAGTCACACACATAATCAAACTGAACGGTGAATGGAACGATTATAAATTTAATCCTCACATATTAGAGTATATCCTTTGAAAAATAGTTATTCAATTTAGGGATGGTATTTCTGTAATTCCATAACCTTTGTAATGTTTTACGACTTTTGGGGGAGTTCTGGTTAGTGTTGGGAAGAGCTATGTTTGTTGTGGTGTGAGGTAATGTACGAAAATGACTACCCCTTTTTTAAGTGAAATGATATGAAATATTTACAAATACACATATAGTTTTATAATGGGAGGAGTATTAAAATGGAACTAGATCAAAAATTGATAAAAAAAATTCTAATAAAAGAAAATTTCAAATAATTACTCATACAACCCTTCTTATGCTTGTTTCCAATATATATTCACCTATTTACTATTAAAAGATATATTTTTCCCTTATAGAATTTACTATGATAACTAGTTTTGACTTGAGTTATCTAATCCATTAGGTAAAACATATATCTGTTATTATATAATTTCGACATACTTATTCAATATTTGAAGTCTATATTTTATATAATTTATTAAAGTGATAAAAATTAATTTTAAAATACTAATTATTTTATGTATCGGGAAATATTTTATTAAAAAAATACCACTCATGATTTAAAATAATTAGTATATATTTTTAAAACAAATTCTATATATTTAAATATATAATTTAACATATATAATACATATTTTATCATGAAATTGGTTTTAATAAATTTTAAAATCATAATTATAAATTAATAATTCGATAAAAGGAATATTATTTCAGAAAATGGTATATTACACTATTCACATAGAAATCAATATTTATTTAAATATAAAAAAAATTTATAACATAACATTATTATTCAAAATCACAAAATAAATTTTATTTTTTCAATTTAACATTGTAAAATATATAAATTTAATTTTAATATAAAATTGTAATGTAATTGAAAAATTATTTTGATTAGTAAAATATTAAAATACTAGTTGTTAATATTCTCAATTTAAATAGAATAGTAAATATCCTATAAGTAATACATCAATAATTTATTATAATAAAATCACAATTTAACAATAATATTCAATGTATTACTTTACAAAAAGTACAATGAATTGAAATATAGATTCCTAAACACAGTAATGAAATAACTAATAATGTATAAAATGAAAATTATATATATATATATATATATATATATATGTATATTAATATATTTCATAATTATGTTACTCATATTCATCCCTAGTAATTAAATAGAGAGATTTAGTGGCTATATTTAGTATTTATAGTATATATATTATTGTTTCCATTTATATTTTTGTTTTATGTATAGGATGCTCTCAATAATTTGTTTCTTGTTATAGGAAAACATATATTAAAATATCTGGATATTATATTCTCACACCATTAAAGAAATTGCATCCTCACAATTTAAATTATTCCATATTGATCAATTTAGGTGGGAATATTCATTTTATTTTTGTCATTAGTGTTATACCATCCAATATGAAATCATCCTTAATCTCTTAGTCTATATAATGTTATTATAATTCATCCAAAAACATTACCCATTCATACGATCATATAACCTTGTTTGTATAAACCATAATCCTATATTATATTTAAATTTTTTCTTCCAAAAACATTTGAATCTCAAAGGCATTAAACTAATATGAGATTATATATTCCCCTTGTTTTAAACAATATCATTAACCATTAAATGTTTCAATCACTATTTCATATTTTCAGAAAGTAATAAATATATTAATATATCATATTACCAAAAATTATTTAAACATAAAAAAATCATTTAACATGTTTTCATTAAATAAATAATCAATTCCAAGGATATCGAAAATATAAAACTCAAATTCCTCTTTAACTGTCAACCATTTATTTCAACAACATCACGAATGTATTAAACATAACTCCTTTCTACACCCTAATCATATCGTCTCCATTGGATATCTGTAAAATATAACCATTTCATAAAATAACATTTTTAGGTTACTAAAATCATTTAAGAAATGTTCCCAATACTTAATTTTTTTTCGATCATTCCTTAGATTTTTCACATATTTCCCATAACATAAATAATATACCAAAAGCTAATTAATTAATATGAATTAGTATTGAAAATATATAATATTATAAAAAAATTATTTCTATTATGATTCTAATATCAATTCCTTAGGAAAGATAATTAAAATAACATTTTCCACCATATCAGGAGTCCAAAATTATTATCAAGCCTTTAATTAAACTCCATTATTCAGATATATGAAATAGATGGTTTCTCAGTACATAAATTTCTTAGATTAATATATGTGATCATATTTTATCAAAATAATAAAAATCCAAATGATTATATATATAATCATATTAACTGATCATGTTAAAATAAAAACTCAAAAGAAATATGACTTTTCTAATTAAACATTCATTTTCTCTTTTGATACATTAATTTCAATATATGTTAAATTATGTTAGGTTACTTTGTTATTGTTAATATAAATAATTTAATGTAAGTAGGGAAAGACATCTTTCGGTAGGCTTTTTAAATGGAATGTTATTCACCGAATTATATCCCATGGGAGTGTAAATCAAGTTGGATAGTTAGAGCTCATTATTCTTCATGAGGAAATTATTTAGGAAATAGCCCTACAAACTTTTTTGAGTTATTAACAATATATATATATATATGTATATAATCCTAGATCCACTAGTAGTATATAGATATAGATATTGGAATTAAAACCATATAATATCATATTTACCATAATATCATGATACTATTCTATAGTTATAAATATTTCTAGAGATTTCTCTAAAGATATTATATCCTAATATCAAAAAACATAAAAGTTTTCATTATTATCAACATAAAGGATTATCTGTTCCAACGAAACTATTTTCAATGTTAATCATTCACCCTTAAATATCCAGATATCAAAAGATATATAAACCCTCCTATAATACAAACTCCTATTTCCTGAATATGAGGTTGTTAATTTACATGAATTTAAGAAATTATTTAGTTACAATACATTCGAAATACAAAATAGGTTTCGAATTTTATGGAATTAAATAAAAACATTAACTATAAAAACCCAATATGATTATATTGATTGAAAATATATACATTTATATACAAAACTATAAAATCCATAACAAGTCTTCAAAAGTTCTAAAAAAATATCCACATATGGAACTCTTTTCTATACTTCATACATTCTCTATCATCATAACCTTAGGAAATGGAAAAATATTAAATAGTTGAGCTCTTATTATTAGTGAGGGTAAATGAATGTGATAATAATTTAATATCACAGGTTTGTATAAGATGTACAAATAAATATAATAAAAACATGCATAGTATATATAACTAATAAATCATAGTTCATACAACATGGAATAATGGTTGGTAAAACAAAATATTATTATTCGTCAACATTCAAATTCCAGGTGATCAAAACATAAGGCTGAGAATATGTATAAATGTTTTACATCATTATAATATCGAAACAACATTATTATAAATAAATACTTCATTCATGATTTATATACTTTTACCCATGTTTTTACGAAAACATAATTCTACCCTTGTAAACATTTCCTTTTTGTGTAGCACGTGTGCTCCTATGCATGTGAACAACTAAATTGTATCTATGTATATATAACTCATGATATTAATAATTTTAATCAATTCATTGGTGGGGGATATAAGACCCCAATCATCGTAGTCTATTTTTATGATAAACACTAAAAATCAGTCCCCTATGGAATCATAAAGAACCCCATAGAATGAAAATAGTTTTCATAAAATTATAAATTCTAAATAAACATATTTCTATAGCATATAGAATCAATGGATTGAAAATTATTTTCATATTTGTTTCACAAATGTAATCACGCAATGAATTTTTTTTAATCATAACCAGATAAAGCCCTTGAAAATAGATTGTTCTCTAATGATATTCAGTAACATTATTAGCAACAATCATTCAATCCAGATAATATTTCATATGGTATTTAATATGTATAGTAAATGGGTATATGTTTTAGAAAATACATTCCCCAATAAATTGATTTATTCCATCAATGTGAAAACCCATGAATAAAGAAAATTAAAATCATTCTTTTCACAAGTGAATGGAAGTGGAAGGGAAGTTATGCCCATTCATAATGGATGATTTTGAAAAAAATAATAGTGATGGTTTATATTATTTATAAAAATGCACATTATATATTATATATATGAAAATGAGGTTGATGATATCTTTTATAGAATATCATTTATCATGAACTGAGTATGATAATAGATAATAGATTCAATAGAAAATGGTTATGCAGATAATTAGAAAAAAATTACTTTCATAGTAATTAAAATATGTTATATTTTGAAATAATTTTAATCAAATATACTATAAAACTAGGAAAAAATTAATATCTTTTGGAACCATGAATAAATATAAAGAAATATTAATATAAAATGAAGAATCTAGTGGAAGTATTTCTTCTTATAGAGGAAATCAATAAAAAGACCCTTCAAAATTAATTTTCTACCATTATCATAAAATGAAGATTCTATAAGTAACATTAAAAAGTGATTATTAATATGTTAAAGTAATAATTAGGGAAACATTTACTTATTAAAAGGTAAAATCTATAATTGATATATGAAAAAACATAAAGTTTATCAAAATAAATGTGGGTTAAATTTTCTTTCAAAGGATGGAAAATATTTTTAATTTTTTTCAATATCATTATTTAAAACAAACAGTTTAACTAGGGAAAAATCATGTTTAGAAGAGGAGACTAAAATTATTGATTTAACATGATATAACACACAATTCATTTCCAGTTATAAATGAAATAATTTTATGATATAAAATTATATACATTTAATGGAATTAATAATTATAGAGTTTTAGAATTATTCAACAAAATGATATAATATTCATGGAATGTTTTTATCATTGATAACTATTTTAAATAAAAAGAAAATTTTAAACAACATAGTTTGATAATGTACCACCAAATAAAATATTAGTGTTGAAAAAACCTATCATTTAAGATATAATATCATGACGAATAACAATAACTAAATGTTTTGAGTTGAGTTAATAAAAAACCCTTCAAATATTGGTATTATTTTAATTGAATGAAAATGAAAAAAAGACACAATATGTATATTAAAACCCTAAGAATTAAATAAGTGTGGTAAAATAAAGTCACTAGGAAGTAGATACATAATTTTCAATAGAATATCATGCAAAAAAGGAAATTTTTCTTAGCGGATGAAATTATTAGACAATAAAACCATATAGGTTCCATAATTTTTGATTTAAAATTGAATGAGAGAATTATTATTTAATAGAAAAGTGAACATACTAAATTACAAGGGAATCATGATAAGAATTGAAAATGGAGTATTATTTTCAACATTTAAAATAAAACATTGTGTATAATTGAATCATGTCTTGTGGTATTCAAATTTAAGATATAGAAATCTTACCTTAGTTAATTCTTAGTCAATTTGTGTTTTATCCACTTTTATAAAAAAATATTATATTAATCTACGTTTTAATAAAAATTTTATATTTTTTACATTATATATTCAACATTTATAATAATTATATAGAGGTATAATTCTTAGTTATTAAATTTTTTTGATATAGTTTGAAAGTAAAATTTACTTTTGCAGTGCATTAGTTTAGTATCTTGGAGGTAGGGACATTGTTTGTTGTCCAGAGTTAGTACGGATATGTAGATGGTAGATGCATTAATGCTTGGTTTTGACTATATCCTCTCTTCATTAGTTCATTTATTAATTTCACCAGGGTCATAACAGGTATAGTCAACATCTTCTCTCGGGACATTACCAGGTTGCAAAGGGCGAGCCCAAGAACGCTCGATTATTGTGAAATTTCCTCGCATGTTCTCCCCTTTTATGATGATTTCCATTTGAGGTTCTGTTTTGTTTTCTATAGTATGATAACATCATTTTACAATTCTAATCTTATCTTTTTGCCTTTCCCTTCACACATTCCCCCGTTTTGGGCTTGTTCAAAGGCTTCTTTGGTTATTTTGAATTGTGTTTGCAGACCAAAAAATGACGTTTTAGATATTAAAGGATCTTGAGTCTGGTTCTCACTTCACCACAGTAGTTTCTTCAATGGTGGATTCCCTTGGGCATGCTACATTTTCTAGTTTTGTTTGGGTTGTTCTGTCTTGTGTATGCAATGGTGGATCCCCTTGGACATGTTGTCTCAGTTTGTTTCATTTGTTCAGTTCTCATTTAAGCAATATGTATTTTTATGAAATCAATGAAAATGAATTTTTAGTTAAAAAATAGAATTCATTACTCGTCTCACAACTTCTTAATTTCAACCACCCAATAAAATGATGTTCTCCACCACCACCATAATTCCTTGAGGGTTTATCGGGATATATAGTAGCTTGGGAAGCTCCCTCTCAACCCAGTGTTCCAGCATCCCCCGCACTGCCTCCCATCGCCAGCCCAATCATGTACTTCCCCCCACCTCCATTCGGCTCCCCCGCATTCGATGTAGATCCAAACGCATGACTCTTGGCTCTCTGTCCGCTTAGACCTCCTGGTGCTCCCATGAGCGTCTCCCAATATTCCTTCTCTACCTTCGTTCTACTTCCCCTCATAAAACATAGTAGTCAAGACACCCCCTCCTGGTGTGTCATCCACTGACTCCACGAGCACAGCTATCCCTTCTGGATCCATGTGGCCACTCCCAAATTTTTTCACCCTCTAGACTGAAGGAAGCTACCCCACTCACACTATCAGAGATCCTTCGACATCATGTATAGTTTTTTGGTTATGGAATCACTCCACTGATGTTCGATTTCATGTTTATTTTGGAATGATCTTATATTGGTGTGGTCTTCTGTTTTGGATCCCGTCTCAAACTAGATTGTCTATGACAATAGATCTAGGGCTTTTCCGCAAATGGCGGCGTCGGGTTCTCCTACGTCGAACCCACCGAGGATGGCCAATTAGACTCGGTGCTTCCTTGAATCAGTCTGGCATGACTGGAGAATGGGTTTTTCTACTGTTCTTTCCTTTTTTTGGGTTTGTTACAGGGCCACTACTTTGGTTTCTTAGAGGCAAGGAAATTTTGTTTCCAAAATTAGTACGCATATGCGAATGGCAGATGCAGGAATTCTTGGTTACGATGATGTACCCACCTCATTAGTTCATTTTTTATTTTTTCTAAGGTTAGAATATGAAGGATTAATGTCTACTCTTAGGTCATTATGTGGTTGTAGGGGAGTCCTCAGGAACACTCGGTGATTGAGCAATTTCCTCATATGTTCTCCCCTGTTTTGAAATTTTCTCTTATAAGGTTATGTTTTGTTTTCTAATGTCTGTTAATGTCATTTTACAATTCTACTTTTCTCTTTTTTCCTTGTCCTTCACGCACACCCCTATTTTGGTTTGCTTTGAAGGTTTCTTTGGTTAATTGGGATGGCTTTGGTATACCTAATATTGATGTTTTGGGTCTTTGAGGATCATGAGTTTGGTTCTCACATCACCACAATCGCGTCTACAATGGTGGATTCCCTTGGGCATGCCGCATTTTCATGTTTTTTTGGGTTGGTATGCCTTGTTTATTTAATGGTGGATCCCCTTGGAAATTTGTATTGAGTTTTTTATCTTTTTTGTTTCTAACTTAACCAAAAAGAGTTTATAAAACAATAAAAAAACTGTATTTTCAGTATTCAGTAAGGTGGTGAAGGAAAATGAATCATTTTAAATTATAGAGCCGGTAGTCCCCAAAATGTATGAATCCTGGTTTCATTTTTCATAAAAAATTAGGAAAACATGTTTAATGAATGTAAAATCATATTAATAACTTATAAATATAACAATGATATATATTTTATATTTTTAGTAAGGATTAATGCAATTTTATGTATAAGCCCCTGATCTTAAACATTTCATAATCTAGCTATTTCAATTACATTTCACTTCATTACATTACCAATTATCATTTTTGTTTATTATTTTAGAGTGTTATTAAATAACTCATACATATCCACCCATAATAATACAATGTGGGAACCACTGAAAAAATAACCATTTCTTGCAAAACGTAATTTTTTAAAACAAAACAACACCATGATTTCTTTGAAAAATCTTCATAACATTTAACATGACATCCTTCCTTCTAATACACAAACTTATAACCTGGGAAAAACATTTAAATACATCATATGAGAATAAAAAGATAAGAAACAGTTAAAAAAAGAAGGAAAAGAACCATTATTACATGAATACTTGTAAACATATGAAATCATTTTCTCATAGAAAAACAAATCACCCATATATACGTACATTTTGAATCATGATATCTCCATAAAACATAAAAGAATAAAGGTATATTAGGGTATTAATTACCTATAATTTAAGCCTTATGGATACCTTTTTATTTGTAACCCCCATTGCTACCTTACAATATAACCATCACGACTACCTTTTCGGTGAAACCAACATAGTTAAAAATTAAGTGAGCATATGACCAACCAATAAATTACACATAATCAATGCATTTAAGGGAGATATGGGTCCCAAAATTAATCAAAAAAATCACCAATAACCATAACATTATCATAAAACATGGATAATTGCATAAAATATTCTTTTGAATTTTGTAAATGAGAATTTTAAAATGATTTTTAAAGATAAGCGCCTTACAAATATCATATAATTGATGTGAGGGTTAATAGAATGAATTGAATATATGTATACACTATAAATTCCCATAATAAAACATATCATTCACAAAATATATTAAAAAAATCTAAGTACCACATAATCAAGTAAATAGATGGTCAAGTCGATGAAAAGAAATTGGAATAATAATTTCCTTACCTTGGGTCTTCATATATAAACCATGTTTAAAAATACTATTTAATGGTTAAAATAGTGTTATTAATATTTTAAATAATCATAATGATGTTAATAACACCTTATAATATCGTTTTATAACATCATTTGAGAGATTTATTAATAATATTTTGTTATTTCCATTGTTTTGGGTGCATTCTTTACATGATTTCCATGGTCAGTTCGTAAAGAAATTTCTTGTAGAATGGAAGAGAAACCCAACAAGTGGAATGAAATGGTGTTAATATGTTTCTAGAATATTAAATTATTCCCTAAATTATTCTCTTTATATGTTATGAGAATAAAACATTAGATAAATCATTAGTGATATTCATTTGGATCATTTTCTCAGTTCTTCCATAATCAAAGACTTGTTTCATCAAATAAATTTAATATTTGGAATATAATTTCATTATAGAAAATAAAATATGTCATATTATATAATTTGAAATATTTTTAAACCCTTAAAATGGTTTTACAATGCGATTTTATGGAAGGAAATGAATTTGAATACATATCTTCCACAATGTCAGTAAATTGACACATCATAGAAAGTGTTTTTATTTTTAGAATAAGATGAAGAGAAAGGGAAGAATGAAGATGAAATTTACATAAAAATAAAAAATATAGAATATATATAATAATGGAGCTCTCATTACTCTTTCAAAAGGGTATCTGATTACAGTACAAGAAATGAAATGAATTGAAAAGAAAACACAAGAAAATGAGAGAGATTTTTACCACTTGATCTCTTCTCCTTGAGATCCTGATTAAGGACTTTGGTTTTGGACTTTTAGTGAGACCAGAATGTTTTGGACGTTGGGAAGATCCTTGGGAATGGGACTGGAAATAATTTAGGCAATTCTTAATGTGTGATAGGTTTGATAAGAAGAGGGGGGGGGTGTGAGGGTGGTATTTGTAGTGGAGAAGATGAGCAGTTTTCCATTATTATAATCATTAGTTAGATATATTTTCTCATGAAAATGAATAGTATTGATTCATGTGTACCAAAATAGAAATTAGTGCATGTGATTTCTAAATAATGTTCATTTATATTTTATATTCCTCAATAATGATTCAAAAATTTATTTATTTATCAGATTTATTAAATTATCGAATTTCACCATTCAGAAAAATTCAATTATTTGAGAAAAATCACAAAAATTTACCCCAGATATTTTCAACATATAGTATTCAAAAATGATGTTCATTTTTGGAAAATAATATTCTATGTATGATTATTTTTTTAAAATAAAATCATAATTTTTTCAAAAAATAACAATTTTAAAACTATAACTTCTTTTATATCACCTTGAAAAATTAGTTAAGATCTCATTATCTGAGAACCATAAGAAAAAAATATGATCAAATATTCATTTAGGTTATATTACTATTCATAATGGTTTGTTACTATTCACCAAAAATAATGTTGATTCTATTAGATTCCAAATATCTTACTATTCACAATAGTAGATGTACTTTTTTTAAAATAAAATCATAGAAGAAGAAACATTATGTTTAAAAGGTAGTTTAGAACTATTTACATAAAAAATATTTTGTTTTATAGAGTCTAATTATTTCATGAATTTTATTTGATTTATTTTTAAAATCTTGGGGCATGAAATTTTCCACACTTTCTCGAAATTGTTTCCTCATGATTTTATTTATTTATAAAACAAGTAAGGGTGCCTTTTCCCTAATAGAAATTTCAGATTCTTATTTTTCTTATTCAAACATGTGTTTTCTTCACAAAATATTTACCTAGTTGATTACCTTATTCCGAAATACTTTTTCACTTTGATCAAGAATCTACACAGGTTTCCCTTCATAAGAAAGGTTCTCTTCTAGCTGAACTGTTTCTGGGCTCAAAACATGAGATGAATCTGGAACATACATTCTCAACATAGAAAAATGAATAATAATTCATCATGATATGAACTCAGAGAAAAAGCTACTCGGTAGGCAACCAGTATCACTTCCTCCTAGATTTTATATGTTCTAGTGAATTGTGGACCCGTCTTGTTATTCTTAGTAAAACACATAACACTTTTCCATAGTGAGATTCTAAGAAAAAACATGATCACCCACCCCAAGTGAAATCTCTTTCCTCATATTATCTGCATAGCATTTCTACCGACTCTTAACTATCATAATGTGTTACTAGATCATGTTGAACTTCTCTTCCACTTCATTTACTAATTCTTTTCTCATCAGTTCCCATTCCCCAACATCATCCCAAAAATATGGAGTTCGACACACCTTTCAATATAATGCCTCAAAATGTTCCATCTGTATACCAAAATTAATATTGTTATCATAATAAAATTTATGATAAAGAAATATGGTGATCCCAACTTCCCTGGTAATCCATTGAACATGCTTGAGTCATAACCTTCAAATTATGAATCATCCGTTCTGACTGCCCAACTGATTAAGGACAAAAAGCAATACTGAAATTTAATTTTTTTTACAACAACTTCTAAAGGAGATTCCAAAAGATAGAAGTGAACCAGGGATCATGGATAGATACAATTGAAAGAGGAACTCAATGTAAACTGGAAATCTCTTTGAGGTACATTCAAGAAATATGATCCAATGACATTGTATCTCGAATAAGAAGGAATTGATAATATTTAGTCAGTCTATCATGTATAACTCAGATTTCACTATTACATGAACAAATATTGGGTAGTCCCACCACATTTTCCATGGATATATTTTCTCATTTCCACTCTAGAACTGAAAAAGGATTCATTATACCTTTTGGTTGTTTTCTCTCTACTATAAGCTATTGTCATGTCAAACACTTCATGGTAAAATATGAAATATATCATTTAATTCCATCCCAAAAGTAATACCATAGATTGTATATGTATGTCTTTGTGCTACTTGGATGAACAAAATGGAGAAATATGAGATTCACACAAAAAACTCTTTCCTCAACTGAGAATTGAAAGGTACACATAATCTCTTTACAAATTATAGAACACAATTTTTATAAATGTTTAATTCTAGAAACATACCCATTTTATCTAATTCTACCATTTTATGAAAAATACCCATCTTTCTTATATTCTTTCTGAATTATATTTGACGAAGATGACTACACTGAAACTTGAAGAAAAATAGAAGAATTACCTACACCAAAAAATTTGAATCCAAAATTCATTAAATCATTAATAATAGGGTTTTATTCTAGCAATAACATTGTTAATAATACATGATGCTTCAACTCAAGGAATATTCCACATTATTTTGTTTTATAGGATTATAATTGATCATGCAATCAGAAACTTTTATCAATTTAATCCATATTCTCTACTTCATGTTTAATTACATTTGAGTGAATATATAATTCAGACTATTGTGTTCATTATGTATTTCACATTTGGATCTATATAAATGTTGTCTAAAATTTTTTAAATCAAAAACCAAAACATCTAATTCCAAATAATGCATGGGATAATTTATCTCATGAAGTTTCAGTGTCCTTAATGTTAAAGAAATTACCTGATCATTGTATATCAGAAAACAACTGGTCCCTTTAATGAACCATCAATGTAGATGGAAAACTCACAATTTTTGGAAGGTAGGGTTAGAACTAGAGAATTATCCTTAATTCATTTAAATTTGTGAAAACAATCATCACATTCTATTTCCCAAATGAATTTAACTATTCTTAGTGTAAACTTATTTAGGGGACGAGATAACCCTGAAATGTTTTCAATGAACCTACGGTAATAGCTTACCAAACCAAGAAAACTATGAATCATGGTTATATTTATGGGTCTTGGACTTTATTAAACAACTTTTGTTTTTAAATGATTAACCGTTATTCCATATTTAGAAACAATGTAATTAAGGAATGAAATTTTTTGCAGTCTAAATTCACACTTAATGAGTTTTCCATATAGTTTTTATTTTATTTTAAGGTTTGCAAAATAACCCACAAATGTTTTTCATACTCCACATTAATTTTAGAATATACCATAATTTCATAAAAACAACCACAAACTTATCCAAGAACTCATGAAATATTCAACTAATAAGATTCGTGAATACAAAAGGTTCATTAGTTAACCAAATTTTCATTGCAACAAATTTTTAGTGACCATAACTAGTTCAAAATGCTATTTTTGGTATGTCAGCCTCTTTCACCTTCAGCTCATGGTACCCGAATGTCAATTCAATTTGGGATAAATACTGAGCTCCCAAGAGCAGATATAAAAAGTCATCAATGTGGGGATAATTATACTTATTATTTATAGTAATTTTTTTCAAATATCTATAATAAATTCAAAGTATAATGGAACTGTATATCTTTTCAACAAAACACTAAATATCCCCATGGTGATGTGCAAGAATGAATGAATCCTTTATCAAGAAACTCTTTCAACTAATTTTTCATTTTATGAAGTTCCATTTGAGATATTAGATAAGGGGGTTTTGAAATTTTATTAGCATCAAAATCTATGAATATTTTGAATTTAACTTCCCCATTAGATATAAAACTGAGTAACACAAGAAATAAACATCATGGTATTCATTTACCACTGGAACAACATTAATATGAATGGTTCCCTTGATTTCAACAATACAATTAAGGTAAATTTAATTTCCATGTTTCAAAATTTTTTCCACTACATAATATGTTTTAAATTCTTGGTATTCTTCTTTTATAAAAAACAAAACTATTTCTAGAAAACAACTCCTTTTCCTCTAAAATCAATCATAACATAATAAACAGAAATCCAATCCATAATTAGAATGATATTCAACTCTTATGAGGGTGAAACAACAAGGTTTACAGGTAATTTATTCCCAATAATAAAAATATGAAGATTATTAATTTTCTTTTTTTCTATATCATTTACACATTGTGTTTTAACAAAAAATTCTAGTCTCATTTGTTGAGGTGATACTTCCAATTCAGAATAGAATCTCTCAGAAATAAAGAAATGTTAGACCCCATATCAAACAGGACATTAGAAAAATTTTAGTAAACAGAAAAAGTACCCAATTAAACATCCTTTAATTGCCTGACAACCACTGACCTAGCCAAAATGGATCTCACTACACATTTCTTTATATAGTTAAGCTGTGATCTATCACTTGGATATTCCTTTGGGATTGAATTGTAATAATGAACCATCTCCCCACATTTGAAAAACATTATAGTTTTATTATCAGAATTGATATTATGATCATTTTGATTACAATATATAGCCATATTTACAAACTTACCATATCGAAAAAACTTCCCAGTTTTTGTAAGAAATTCCTCAAGGTGATTTTTTGAATAGTTTTCACAAACTGGAAACTAGAATTTCTTACAATAATATTTCTTTGATTTATTCAAACTGATAACTTAACATCTAGATCTCTTCTTTTGTTTATTATCAAACTACATGTGATCATCAGCAAACTCCATTTATAGCCTCTTAGCATATCAGACATGTATTTCATAACTTATCAATTCATAGGAGGTTAATACCCTTAGGTTTCACAACTTCAATCTGGAGTAAAAGTGATTGATTTTTCTATCAAGATCTGAAATAATATTTGGAAGGTACCTTGGAAGTTGGGGGTAGTTTTCTTTATAAATCACCACCGAATCTTTCTTGTTTTTCATCAATTCGAGGAATATCCTCGCTCTCCTAAATCAAGAATCCTTAGGAAAAAAATATAAGGGATAATATTTTAAATTCATCCCACTATAAGGCTTCAATCTTCTCTCTATCCTCGATATTCTTAAAGGTTGACCACCACTGATCAACTTTACCTTCCAAAAGATAAATGGAAAGGATAAACTTTTTTTATTTCAACATCCCATAACATCGAATATATTTTCAAGGTCTTTAATGTATCCTAGAGCTGCTACTATTTCAAAAGATCCACCGAATGCTAGAGGGTGTTTCCTCATAAAGTGTTCCACTATCACCATGTTACATTATGGTAGCTCTATTTATTCTATTACATGGTTTCCACGATAATTTATTGCTTATGTTAGCTAATCCATTACTATCACAAACTTCTAATTTATAATTCCCACCATTTGCAGTTTCTGCACCTGAGCCTCAGACCAGTTGGTGAGGACTCGCTAGGTGTATCCAAGAGAACTGAGATCAAATCCACGTGGAGGCAGATTTCTGGGGTACTGTAGTAGTACTGTAGCAGGAACTGTAGTAGGAACTATTCTGTATTGTAGCAGATGGAACTATTCATCCATCTGGGCCTTCGGGGAACCAGTTTGTTCCTTGGGTCCTGAAAGGCTTTCATGCCACCCAAGGCCTTCAGTATAGTTGATTCTCAAGGCCTTAAGGCCACCATAAGGCCTTAGGGCCACACCATGGCCTTCGGGCCACATGAATGCAGGCCCAAGAGACAGTACAAAAGAGGAGCAGCCCCAGAAGAGGAGTCAGATTAGGTGCACTCACCAGAGCAGAGCCAAATGGATTGGAAAAATGAGAGGGTATTGCTATTCCATCTGTACCAGCCTGTGCTTGCATAAGAATCCTAGCCAAATGGTAATGCAGAGGTGGAGAGATACTATTAGGATGCAGATGCTGGGGAGGGGCAGTTCCTTGTAGATAGTTTGGTGGAATTCTCTAAGAACTTCAGGTTATGTAATCTCCTAAGCCTACGAGCCATTTAATACCTGAGGCTATGGGCCTTGTAAGGGCTCCCCCTCATCCCTTAAAAGGGGGGTTATAAAAAATCAATAAAAATGACAGCCTTCAGGCCATTCAGGCCATTCGCAGTTTCAGATTCTAAAAGATATTAGCTTCTCGGTTCCTTCCAACATCAGTTTCACTATTTATTCTATGAAAAAACATTATAAATCAATAAATATTAGACTAAAAAACATAGTAATTATTAAATTCTATATAATTTCAACATAAACATAAATTAAAAATCTTTATCGTATTTTTTGAACATCAAACTATGTTTTAAAGATATCTAAACTATGCCTCGATACTAACTATATTTTCCTACCGTTAAAAATTACGTAATCTAGATATTTCAACTAGATTTAACTTATTTACATTCGCAAAGAGATTTTTTTGTTTAGAATTTTAGAATTTTATGAAATGACTCGAACATATCAATCCATAAGAATTCAATGTGGGTACCACTAAAAAAGTATCCATTTCATCCAGAACATTATTTTTTTAAAACAAAACAACAACATGATATCATTGAACAATATTCATAACATTTAACATAAATTCCTTATTTCTTATACACATCCTTTTAACCATTTAAAAGAATTTAAAACATGGTATTAACATAAAAATCATAGTAAGGGATATAGAAATAAGGAAATATACCATTAGTCCATAAATACTTAAAAACATATGAAATCATTTTCATAAAGACATACTTCTCACCCATATATACTTATTTAGTGAAACATGGTATAACTATAAAACATAAAATCATAAAGGTATTTTTGTTAATTAATTACTTATATTATAACCATTGAATCTACCTTATGATTTTTAACCATTACTGCAACCCTATAATGTAACCCTCATGGCTACCTTATGGGGTAGCCATCATAGTTACACATAGAGTGACCATACGACAAACCTTTAACTTACACGTAACCAATGCATTGGAAGGAGATATAGGTCCCAGAATTCATCATAAAAAATTCTCAATAACTATAAAATAATTATAAAACATGTATTGTTTCAAAAAAACAATTCTTTTTAATTTTGTAAAATATAATTTTTAAAGAGGATTTTTAAAGAAAAGTCCATTACAAATTTTATATAATTTTGGTGAGAATTAATAGAATGAAAGAAATATATATATATATAATGTAAATATAGTTAATAAAAAATAAAATAAACAAAATTCATGACACAAATTATATTAGTACCACTTAATCAAGGAAATATAAGGTTAACCCAAAGAAAAGAAATTAGGTTAATAATTCCCTAACCTCATGTTCTACTTACATTAAACTTGTTTCAACCAATCGTATTATGGTTAAAGGAGTTTTATTATTAATTTAAATAAGCATATAGTTTTTATAAAACCTTATATAATCATTTTATAACATCATTCGACAAATTTATTAATAATAATTGTTATTTCCATTGTTTTGGGTACGTGGTTTACATGATTTCCATGGTCAGTTCGTAAATAATTTTCGTGTCGAATGGAAGAGATTACCAAAAAGTATAATGAAATGTTGTTAATATGTTTTCATAATAATAAATTTTCACATAATTCATTTTGGATATATGGTATGAGGATAAATCACTAGATAAATCATTAGTGATATTCATTTAGATCATTTTAGTGGTTCTTCGATAATCACAAACTTGTATCATCGTATACCTTTAATATTATTCATATAATTTCATTATAGAGGTCATATAATAAAATTTAATTTTTCAATAATTAAAATTCTTTTACAACCATATTTGAATGCAGTAAAGGAAATTGAAGACACATCATCCACGATGTCAGAAAATCAACATATCACATATTGTGTTTTTATTTTTAGAATATGAGGAAGTGGAGAGGAAGAATGATGATGAATATTTACACAATCATGATAAATATATTGAATTTATATAATAATGGATATTTTGTTCCTTTTGGATAAATATTGGTAGAAATATTATAATAAAAGAAAAGAATTTACATGAAAACAATCGAAAATGAAATAGTATTCTTACATCTTGATCTCTTCTCCTTGAGATCCTCTTTAAGGCCTTTGATTTTAAACTTTTGATGAGAAAATAAGATCATGAATGTGGGGAAGGGAAATGGGAAGGGTATTGAATAATATTTAGATAATTTTCAAATCTTGATAGGCGTGAGAGAAAGAGGTGGGCTGATGATTGTATTTATACTAAAGGAGAGGAGGAGTTTACAATTATTTTAATAATTAGTTTAATATTTTTGAAAAATAATACCAAAATAGTTGATTAATTTGATTCAAATAGTAATAAATACATGTGATTTTGATCCAATTTCTATTTACACCATCCATGACTCAAGCATAATGAAACAAATTAATTTCATTAGAATATTTCATAAATTACAAAATTTCACTATTCACTAAAAATTCAAGCATTTGAAAAAGATCCCAAAAATTCACCCAAAACATTTGTAGACATATATATATTTCAAAAAGGAAATCCAGTTTTTGAAATAATTTTCTAAATATGATTAATTTAATTTTTAAATAAAATCATAATGTATTCGAAAAATATAATTTTTAAAACTGTAACTCATTTTATATTACCTTGAAAAATTAATCAGATCTCATTATCTTATTGAATTAAGAAAATAAAATAATAATAGGATTTAATATTTATAAGGTCCATATTAGTTTTCATATTAATATTCAAAATTGTATGTTTCTATTCACCAAACAATAAATCGGGTTCTATCATATTCCAAATAACTTACTATTCACAACCGTAGATGTCTATTTTTCAAAATTCAAATCATAGAAGAAGAAATATTATGTTTAATATATAGTTTATAACTATATCCATAATAATATTGTTGTTTCATATAGTCTTAGCATTTCATGCCTTTTATTAAATTTATTTTTATAACCATCAGCTGTTACATTATGTATAATAAGTGTACATAAATAAAATCAAATAATAAGAGATAGATTAGAAATTTCTTCATAACCTATTGGATTATCTCATTTCTAGAAGGGGTTAATCCATTGAGGGAAAGTCATTTGAGATGAAAACAACCTCTTATGGGTGGATAAAAAAGTTGAGGATTGTATTATATATAGTTTTTTGGACAAAATAAAATGGTGTTGGTGTGAGTGGATGTGAGGGCAAGAGTGCCCCTTTTATAAGTTAAATGGGATGTACAATTTTAAGAAACCAATTTTTTTTATAATGGGATGTCACTCTCAAGGAAAATTGATGAGAAAATATAAATAATGTAGAAAAAAATAGGTATGGTCCGTCAAGGCCTCATAAACTCATCCGAACACATGTTTTAAAAATATTTTCAACAGATTACCAATATATTTTTCACATTGACACTTTAAAATGTTACAACATTAATAAGTTTTTAAGTAATGGAAATTATAATATATGAAAAATATTAAAAATTATCGTAATATATAATTTGACCTAAAAATTAAACTAAAATATTTCTTTATTCAATTTTTAGATGTTATAAAAATTAATTCTATTATACATGTACATAATTATTAAATAAAATTAGGTAAAATATCACTAATTTTTTAAAATTTTAATTATTGTATTGTATTACAAATTAGTTAGTTTTTCATTTCAATTATCACTTTAAAATCATAAATGTTTTAAAACAAAATTCATAAATTTATAATTCATTTTTGTAGACTAATAATGACATAAAATGCATGGTGTTGGTGAAAAATATAAAATATATAATTTACCATAAAATCATTTATTTTATAAAAATAATGATATTATATCCTATGATAATATCATAATGCTAAATTTAAAAAATGATTTTCATTTTTTTAATTTAACACGCTAAAATAATTATATTTTAATTTAAATTAAATTTATATTTAATCGTGAAAAATTATTCATATATTAAAATAAAATTTTCAAATACATGTTTTTCTCCATAAAAAATTCAATAAAACTCTTATAAATATATAATTAATCAATTAATATTACATTTTATTACTATAAAAATTTAATAATGACATACATATTTTTATTTAATAAATGTATACTGTGTAAAAAGATAGACTCCTAATAAATACAATGAATTAAATATATTTTTATAAAATCACCCTTATATATATATATATATTATCATATTCCATGATTGAATTAATCTAATTCATACATACTAATTAACATTCAGGTTTTATATTCCATAATTAATACTTCTAATATATATATATATATATATATATACACCGTGGTTTTATTTCAGTTTAGTGTTGCGTGTGGAGAAAGATATCAATCATATTTGTCTTAATTATAGGAAAAAAGTTGTTAAAATATCATGTTGTTACTTATTAGGGGACTTAAAGAAAGTTTATCATTTTCACTAATATCCGTAAAGGGGAAACAAAAGGAATGGTTATTTTAAGATGGATATCCTCGAAACAAATAGGTATTAGTATGGAGATTCAAGATAATAAGTATTGAGGACTACATTCATTTTTAGGGAAATAGTGTTAGTCGAAATTAGACTCTTAAATAGCCCAGAAGACCATATTTGGCATTTTTTATAAGTATCCCTATGTTCTAACATAATAGACCCGATATTTTTGACCATTCTCGGTATGTTGATTTAGATTCTAGTTAAAATAAATTGGTTTGTTAAATATAATAAGGTCTTTATGCCTTTGTTAGAAGTAGGGCATTCAAGGGGAATCAAATGAATTTAATCAAATGACCATAAAATAAATTTTATTCTCGAAAATTAGAGTCCATATAATTAATCTTTACATGGAATGTAATCATATTAAGTGTTCCATTAATTATATGATATTTTTGTGTGATGTTTCGACAGAACATAGGATATTTGATGTAGAAATTGATTTAAAGTCTTGGATAAATAATTTATATTAGTTTAATAGTATGTTTTTTGAAAAATATATTGCAAACATCATTAGTCACATGACATATAACTATTTTAATGATATTATGATTACTTTTATTATGATACAAACATTAAAGATTAATAAATTACATTAATTCATAGGAAATTCAGACACACTACTCACAGTTATTGGTTTCTATTCATTAGTGATCCCATTGAGTTAATGGTAACATGAGATGAAATTCCAAAATACTACTTTTCAAATTATTTATTCATCAATGTTGAACTATTATATGTGTAAGTGTAACGACATGAAATTTTGAATAAATCTTATTTCTTAATTTTATGTGTTATTTTATTTTATTTTTATACTCAAAAAAAAGTTTCATTTGATTACATGAGTATAATTAAAATGAGATTGTTGGGTTTTGACTATTATTTGACCATTGGTCAATATGACCACTGGAAACTAAATGTTTTGATTATTGTCTCTAAATACAAGAAATCTTGGTTAATTAATATAGAAAGAAGATTCGATGGCCTCACCCAATAGTCTTGGACCGAGCGAAGCCCATCTAACAGAACTTGGGAAGGAGGTAGCACCACTGTGCTTTGCTCTAGACCAAACCCAAGCTGAACTTCATCGTGTGAAGCAAGAACGAGATCGCCTTCGTGAGAAGTTCAAATTGATAGAAATTACTACTTGTGTGATGTTGGCCGAGCCTCCCTCAGATTCTCTCACCTTAGCACACCTTACACTTAGGTCCTATGCTGGTGTGATTAGGGGCTATGTAAGGAGACCGTAACTGCCTTGTGTAATCCTTTGTTTTAAATAAAAAATTGGGATTTCTTCTTATGATGATGTTTATGAATTTTCAAATGTCTGGATAAATTTAGTATGCGTATTTTTGATGAATTATAGAGAAAGGAAATTTTAAAAATGTTTATGTAAACCTTAAATAAATAAAAATGTGTAATGATTTTTAAAAAATGGTATTCTACAATTATGTTCAGTACGAAATTTCGAGTCTAATAAGATCAACTTGATTTTTGATGAATAGTAAATTATGAATAGTGATTTTATGCTTAGGATTAGTAATGTGACCAAATGGATTAGTAATTTCACTCAAAGAAAGTTTTAATATAATTTTGACATCTAGATTAAGTAATGAGATTCAATAAAATAGGTAAATAACAGTTTCATAAATTATTATTCAATAATTAGTTTTTTTTCGGGTGAATAGTGTTTTTTAATTAAAAATTAAAATAAAAATATTTAGAATATTATTTTTATAAAATGGATTTCATTTTTGAACTCAGGGCATCGATATTATGTTAAGGTAATTTTTGGGGATTTTTCTGAAAAAAATGAATTTTCGGTGAATAGTGTGTTTATTTAAAAAATGAATTAAAAATATTTATAAAATTATTTTTATAAAATAGAGTTCATTTTTGAAATCAGAGCATTGATATTTGGTTAATGTGAAATTTTGGGATTTTTCTGAGAAAGTTGAATTTTCAGTGAATAAAAAAAATACAGTTTTAGGGTTTCGGTATGTTTAATGACATCATAACTGTGTCATGATGATGTCATGAGATATTTTAAGAGATGGTCGACTAAAGAGGATGCATTATTGTGTGGGGGTCCCCATGTGGCCTAACTCTATGGGAAGTACCATGGGAGGGCCCATGCTTTCGAGAAAACCCCTTTTGAGGTGTCCCTTGGCCATTAATGCCTTGTCCCCTCACTTTCCCTATAAATACCAAGACCTCCTCTCATCTTTTCTACTACAAAAAACATCCTCAACTAAGTTCTGATCTCCTTACCTCTCAAGGAGTCCTCCCAAGGCCCCCCAAGCCCTCAAGGTCCCAACCTTTGAGTTTTAATAGTTACGTTTTAAGGTAAGGGATCCGATCTCTCTCTTTCTTTTCAGGAAATCTCTTTTATGTAATTTCTTTTATGCTCTATGTTCTTTGTTAAAGGGTGTTCTTTTATACTCCACTTACTTCCCTTTTCCTGTTCACATATTGAGAGATCCCCTCTTACCCTCATTATTTCGTTTTATGAAGTTTTTTGTGGCGCCGTTAGGCTGCTGAAATTTTTGTAACAGATTCTTTCTCCCTTCTGATTTTTCAAGATCTATTTTCATGTAAAGTATTTCATGTTCCTTTTAATTATGTTGGGGTATGATCACTAAATTTATCATACAGATATTTTATGATCATATGATGAGAGACCCCATTTGATCTCTTCAATTCAGTATTTTGAAGTTTTAAGTGGCGTTGTTAGGCTGGCGAATTTTTAAGTGGTTCTTCACCCTTCTCATTTTGAAGTTATACTTTCATGTCAATTCTTTCATGTTCCTTTGTGTTATGTTGGGGTATGATCTCTATATCTATCATACTGATCTTTCATTATCATATTATGAGAGACCCCATTTTATCTCTTCAATTCAGTATTTTGATGTTTAAGTGGCGTCGTTAGGCTGCTAAATTTTTAAGTGGTCCATGCACCTTTCTCCCATTTCAAAGTTCTAATTCCATGTCAAGTCTTGAAAGTTTCTTTTTATTATGATGGGGTATGATCTCGATATTTATCATACTTATCTTCTATGTTCATATGATTAGATACCCTATTTGATCTCATCAATTCATTTTTGGTTGATGTATAAGTGGTGTCGTTAGGCTGCCGAATTTTCATAAGAGAAATCTAATTTTTGTCTTCCTTCCATGATTTTAATTTCAAATGGTATGTCCTTTAAATTTCATTACCATGTTCATGTATCCTTCTTATTCTGTCCCTATACTGTTTTATGGGTCATTTATGAATGTTTGACCCATGTCCCCTCTCTTTTGAATGTTTTCTAAAACCCTGAAACATAGTCGTTATGCTGCATAATTTTCGTCTCAAAATGCCTCTATCTTTTCTCAAAATTATTTTATGTTATTAAGTTAATACTCAAAGCTCTTATTTATATATCGGTATTCACATATATATCAAAATGTTCTATTTTAAATTCTGGGATTTACATTCATGAAACCCTGTTTCCCTTTCTGTGGGTTTAAAGTGATATAAAGATCATGTCTTTAAAATAGTTTTTAAAACGTTATGATTATGAAATGAAGCACATTTATTTTATGCTATATGGGTTATTTATGAAATTTTTGATGATGATATATGTGGCTCAAATGATAATAAAGTCAAATTTAAGGGTGCTCTCTGATAGCGCTCCAATGCATTGGGTAATGATGTAACCACTAGAGATTACAATTTTCATGATGCCTTGGTGAATAACCTTGGTAAATTTTAAATGACACCTTAGGGATGGACCTTGGTGATATGTTCATGATTGTCTATTTTAAATGATGTAGCCACATATTAATGTTATGAAAAATGTTAGTTTTATTATGATATATCTCATGATTTATTTCTCATGCCTTAAATTTCTTTTCATGACCTTATTGAAGTATCTCAAGTTCACATGTAAAATGTTTCTCTTGTTTCCCTTACTGGGCCTTCTTCTCACCCTTTCTTTTGATGTATGTCCCCAGGTTATGAGATGCATTAATGAACCTAGGATGAACATGAGGAGAAGCCTCTCAAGTGTTTAAGAATAATGTTTTATGTTTTCATGTTTTATGTTCCTGGTTTCCAAGACACCAAACTTTAAAGATCCTCAGTTTTGTGTAATGAAATGAATGTTTATGTTATAAAAAAGGCGGGATGCTATAGTTGGTATCAATGTAAGGTGTTTCCAAGAAAATACATCCCTGTCTGGATACGAGCAGGTAGAGGAGGCTCTGGCACATATGTACTTAGGGGTAAAACCTGAAAACACCTCTTTGAGCTAGACTCGAACGGGAACTGGTACACGACAGCGGGCCTTTCTCTAATATTGGTTACGACACTCCCGGGGGATATGCTTTGGTAAATTCATAATCTTAGTATGAACCATTATTAAAGGAACAAAGATAAAATAAAATAAATATTCACATAAGAATATAAGATCATGGATAACCTAGATTGGAACCTAGGGGATCACAAGTTAGGATATACTTTTATTCTACAAGTTCATCCTTTTATGCTTAAAGTTTCCTTTTCATGATTATTGGTGAAGTATTTAAGCCCCTAATTATACTTTATCTTCTTAGTTAATAGTGGGAAATGGAAGAACATGTCCCAAAAACCAATGTGATAGGAAATGTGATGATTGTCGTGTTAATATGACAGAGATTATTAGGGGATTAAAAGATGATTATTATTTTGGAAGACGTTCACTATTTTGGGGACCCTATATGATCTAGGTAAATAAATTACTATGGTATTTTTATTGAGGAGTAAGGCCGACTTATATTTTGATGAATTGATGAATTTAAGGCGGACTTATAGTAATTTAGGTTACTTATGGAAATGATTAACCTATCTTGGGGTAAATATGTTTAGGTTAGTTACTTTTGTTATAATATGTTAGGAGTGGTTGATGTTGTTTGGAGATGAATGAAAAAGTTTACCTTGGAAGACTATGTTATCAAATCCTTCTTGAATTTTGGTTTCAATCTTAGTTTGGTTTATTTTGAGGATTTTTAAGGATAGTTATTTACGGAATGGTCTATGATGAACTCTGGGTAGTACCATGTAACTTTGAAGATTTAAAAGTAGTTTTCATTCCTATGGGATTTTTTCTTTTTGAAGAGTTGTTTAACCTTACCCTTTCTGTTTTTGGGATAATGTTTAAAGATAGATGAAATAGATGGTTAATCTTTTGTGGATTATGTGATTCTATATAAGATGATTCTTGTGTTTTGATGAGACCAAGTGTTTTTGAATGCTCATCGTTTGGAGAAAAGATTATTTTTGGGTAGAAAATTATTAAAGGATGAAACTATACATGAAGGTATGTATATTTTCTTATGTTTTTGTTCTATGTAGTAAAAGAATTCCTCAAAATTATGAAAAGAAATGTAAAACAAAAATGTTGTTGGTTTACGTTTCCTTCTAGGTAATCAAAGACCATTTACACACATCATAAGTTTGGGATTTTCTTATGGTTAACTTTCTCCTAATCATGTTCTCTATCACTCTCACTCAGAACATGACCCTTTGTTTTCTCCTCCATGTCCATGTTTTCCTACATGGAATCCTAGTGTGGGTTAACTCGGGTGACCTTTGTACTTCCCTTTATTTCTTTTAATGTAATAGTTTTACTGACTCCTTTTCCAATGTGGGACTTTCAATGAAATTTCAAAACCCAATTTTAAAAATTGCGAGGGTGTAATTTAATGGGGGAAGATTGTAATGACCCGAAATTTTGAATAAATCTTGTTTCCTAATTTTATGTGTTATTTTATTTTATTTTTATACTCAAAAAAAATTTCATTTGATTACATGAGTATAATTAAAATGAGACTGTTGGGTTTTGACTGTTATTTGATCATTGGTCAATATGACCGCTAGAAACTAAACGTTTTGATTATTGTCTCTAAATACAAGCAATCTTGGTTAATTAATAGAGAAAGAAGATTTGATGGCCTCACCCTGTTGTATTGGACCGATCGAAGCCCATCTAACAGAACTTGGGAAGGAGGTAGCACCACGGGGCTTTGCTCTGGACCAAACCCAAGCTGAACTTCATCGTGTGAAGCTAGAACGGGATCGCCTTTGTGAGAAGTTCAAACTGATAAAACTTACTACTCATGCGATGTTGGCCGAGCCTCCCTCAGATTATCTCTCCTTAGCACACCTTACACTTAGGTCCTATACTGGTGTGATAAGGGGCTATGTAAGGAGATCGTAACTGCATTGTGTAATCCTTTGTTTTAAATAAAAAATTGGGATTTCTTCTTATGATGAAGATTATGAATTTTTAAATGTCCGGATAAATATAGTATGCATATTTTTTATGAATTTTAGAGAAAGCATATTTTAAAAATGTTTATGTAAACCTTAAATAAATAAAAATGTGTAAGGATTTTTAAAAAATGATATTCTACAATTATGTTCAGTAAGAAATTTTGAGTCTAATAAGATCAAATTGATTTTTGATGAATAGTTAATTATAAAGAGTGATTTTACGCTTAGGATTAGTAATGTGACCAAATGGATTAGTAATTTCATTCAAATAAAGTTTTAATATAATTTAGACATCCAGATTAAGTAATGAGATTCAATAAAATATGTAAATAATAGTTTCATAAATTATTATTCAAGTATTAGTTTTTTTCAGGTGAATAGTGTTTTTTAATTAAAAATTAAAATAAAAATATTTATAAAAATATTTTTATAAAATGGATTTCATTTTTGAACTTAGAGCATCGATATTATGTTAAGGTAATTTTTGGGGATTTTTCTGAAAAAAATGAATTTTCAGTGAATAGTGTGTTTATTTAAAAAAAGAATTAAAAATATTTAGAAAATTATTTTTATAAAATAGGGTTCATTTTTTGAAATCAGAGCATTGATATTTGGTTAATTTTAAATTTTGGGATTTTTCTAAGAAAGTTGAATTTTCAGTGAATAAAAAAATACAGTTTTAGGGTTTCGGTATGTTTAATGACATCATAACTATGTCATGATGCTTTCATGAGATATTTTAAGGGATGGTAGACTAAAGAGGATGAATTATTGTGTGGGGGTCCTCATGTGGCCTAACTCTAAGGGAAGTACCATGGGAGGGCCCATGCTTTTGAGAAAACCACTTTTGAGGTGTCCCTTGTCCATTAATGACTTGTCCCCTCACTTTCCATATAAATACCAACACCTCATGTCATATTTTATACTCCAAAAACATCCTAAATGATGTTCGGGTCTCCTTACCTCCCAAGGAGTCATCCCAAGGTTCCCCCATGCCTTCAAGGTCCCAACCTTTGAGTTTTAAGAGTTATGTTTTAAGGTAAGGGATCCGATCTCTCTCTTTCTTTTCAAGAAATCTATTTTATGTAATTTCTTTTATGCTCCATGTTCTAATGTTAATGGGTGTTCTTTTATACTCCTCTTACTGAACTTTTCATGTTCACATAATGAGACATCCCCTCTTACTCTCATTATTTCATTTTATGAAGTTTTAAGTGGCGCCGTTAGGCTGCTGAAAGTTTTGTAACAGATTCTTTCTCCCTTCTCATTTTTCAAGATCTATTTTCATGTAAAGTTTTTCAAGTTCCTTTTTATTATGTTGGGGTATGATCTCTAAATTTATCATACTGATCTTTTATGATAATATGATGAGAGAACCCATTTTATCTCTTCAATTCAGTATTTTGAAGTTTTAAGTGGCGCTGTTAGGTTGCCGAATTTTTAAGTGGTTCTTCACCCTTCTCGTTTTGAAGTTCTACTTTCATGTCAATTCTTTCAAGTTCCTTTTTGTTATGTTTGGGTATTATCTCTATATCTATCATACTTATCTTTCATTACCATATTATGAGAGACCCCATTTGATCTCTTCAATTCAGTATTTTGAAGTTTAAGTGGCGTCGTTAGGCTGCTAAATTTTAAGTAGTCCTTGCACCGTTCTCCCTTTTCAAAGTTCTAATTCCATGTCAAGTCTTGAAAGTTCCTTTTTATTATGTGGGGGTATGATCACCATATCTATAATACTGATATTTTATTTTCATATGATGAGATACCCTATTTGATCTCATTAATTCATTTTTGGTTGATGTTTAAGTGACGTCGTTAGGCTGCCGAATTTTCATAAGGGAAATCAAATTTTTTTCTTCCTTCCATGATTTTCATTTCAAATGGTATGTCCTTTAAATTTCATTAACATGTTCATGTATCCATCTTATTCTGTCCCTATACTGTTTTATGGGTCATTTATGAATGTTTGACCCATTTCCCCTCTCTTTTCAATGTTTTCTAAAACCCCAAAACATAGCCGTTATGACGTAGAATTTTCATCTAAAAATGCCTCTATCTTTTCTCAAAATAAGTTTATGTTATTAAGTGAATACTCAAAGCTATTATTTATATATGGGTATTCACATATATATCAAAATGTTCTATTTTAAATTCTGGGATTTACATACATGAAACCCGCTTTCCCTTTCCATGGGTTTAAAGTGTTATAAAGATCATGTCTTTAAAGCAGTTTTTAAAACATTATGATTATTAAATGAAACCCATTTATTTTATGCTATATGGGTTATCTATGAAATTTCTGATGATGATATATGTGGCTCACATGATACAAAAGTAAAATTTATGGGTGCTCCCTGATAGCACTTCAATGCATTGGGTAATGATGTAACCACTAGAGATTACAATTTTCACTATGCCTTGGTGAATAACCTTGGTAATTTTCAAATGACACCTTGGGGATGGACCTTGGTGATATGTTCATGATTGTCTATGTTAAATGATGTAGCCACATATTAATGTTATGAAAAATGTTATTTTTATTATGATATATCTCATGATTTATTTCTCATGCCTTAAAGTTCGTTTCATGACCTTATTGAAGTATCTCAAGTTCACATGTAAAATGTTTCTCTTGTTTCAATTACTGGGCCTTCTGCTCACCCTTTCTTTTGATGTATGTCCCCAGGTTATGAGATGCATTAATGAACCTAGGATGAACATGAGGAGAAGCCTTTCAAGTGTTTAATAAGAATGTTTTATGTTTTCATGTTTTATTTTCCTAGTTTCCAAGACACTAAACCTTAAAGATCCTCAGTTTTGTGTAATGAAATGAAAGTTTATGTTATAAAAAAGGTGGGATGCTATATGAAGTATTTAACCTTTCATTATTAATGGATTATCATTGGATGGGATATTTGGGTTTTGAAAAAGATTTTTCATCCCTAAACCACCATGTATTCCCATTTTTGGAGGTAAGAGAACAACATTTTTTGGAGTCATTGAGTACCTCTATTCCGTATCACATCACCTGATTTACATAAATAACTTATTTTGTGGTATTATCTACGAAATATGTCATATATAACTGTAATTAATCTTATATGAAACATTGATGGGGACAATAATAGAACATAAACTGTATTAATTTTTGAAATGGACGTTTTAAAAATGTATGGAAATCGATGTTTCCATTAACATCGATTCAATATCAACATTATTCATAATTCTCTAGATATGTAATATATATATAATAATATATGTGTTATAAACTAGTGTGTTATAATTATAGAGATCATGTCCACTAAATGATTATGTCCCAACCATATTCAATTTCTATCATGGTGTAGGTGGTCATCTTCTAATCCATACATAGTAGAAGTTTTCTCTAAGGAGATCGGTGTAACACATTCAATATAATTATTGTTAGTAAAGGGTAGATATTTAATTTAGATTATTTAACCATGATTTCTTGTATCTATTGGGACACAATACTGAGCATGATATTTTAGGTGTTAATCAGGAGGGTCGTTATGGTAGTGCTGCATAGCTTGGGTATCTTTATTCCATGGACATGATATAGAACCGTGTTTTTAGATCATTGAAGACAATAATTTTTTATTTTAAACCATTTCATAATTATATTTTTTTTGGATAAAACCAATCCATTATAGCACTAATGATAGTTCAAACTCATAACTAAATCTATATTTTCATGTAGTGTTTTTTCTTTTGTCAATTTTATTTATAGGTTATTATTCTATGCTTGATGTTTTTTTGTGTTTGAGAGATAATGATAAAACAATATAAGTCACTATAATTTTTATTCATGAGTCTAATAAATCCATATAATATCTTTATCCAAAATTATTTTTCATATTCTTCAATTCCTAAAAACAATATCTTCTGATGGAGAGTATCCTTCTTTGACATGAATTAATAAAATATTATATTCACTATGGAGTGAGATCATCAGATGAGTTCCATGTTTTTCATAATTTATTTTATCTCCATTAGTATATTTATTTTCATGTATAATGTATTTTTATATTTTAGTGTTCCTAGGATTTGTTGAAGCATTTTTAAATGTCATCCATGATGCAATTTTCAAAATACCCCACTGATATGTAATCGAAATTAGTATAGAATTCAAACTAAAAAATGTATCATATTTTTATTCATCAGTTACAAATGAAAAAATTTAAGTTTCAATTGATTTGAATTTATATCATTGATCATATATATAATTCCATCATATAGCCAGGTGTGCCACTATATGGTTCTCGTGTATTAATCACCACAGATTGGGAAGATAATATGAGGTTTTAAAAAAACCACATGAGGCCTACCATGTTTTTTTGTAAAGAACTATTATGATCTCTCGATGAGGGATGATAGTTTCATCTTGTCAAATAGATGTTGGAAGATTTTAAATATTTATCTATAGTTAGGAAGTATTTAAAGCACAGTTAAGGTTAATGATATGATGCAGAGATAATTCAAGTACTGTTATGGGTATTTATTATTGATGGTTATTCAATAAATTTCCTAAAATTCCCTATATAATTTTATAGGAAATATGATAATATTTATTTTATAATTTCCAAAACAAATTAATAATATAGTTATTTGATACATTTATTGTGTACTGAAACTAATAGGGGATCATTTTTAAGAATCTAGGTGCTATATTGAATTTTATTCTTCACCATCAATGCTATAATTTTAGACCCTTGATCACCTTCAAGGACCATGAGGTGTATTTCATTGGGAATGTTCTGCCTCAACATGGTGTAGTTATTGATACTTCTAATATTGAATCTATTATTTATTTAATAGAATCAAATAAGTTAAATATGGTCAATAGGTTCCCAATTAATATAGGAAACTATTTAGAAAAAATGTAATATATATATATATATATATAATTGTAGCTTCTTTTAGGTCCTCAATTATGATAAACTAGGGTATTTTATACCTTTTTTAGTAAATATAGTATTTAAATACCAAAATGATTGGTCATTTAACACAACTATTCATAAATGGTCTATATAATGAGTCATGATTGAGTTTTAGGGACACTTTATATATTATCTTTTCTTTCATTATGATACATCATTGGGTGGTGATATCTATTAGGTTTCGATATTTAAAGCCTAAGGAGATTAAATTTTCAACCCATGAACTCTAGTTCATATGTATGGTTATTGTTATAATAATAAAATCTAATAAAATCATAATGGAATGATTTATTCTTTCCACTAATAAAAATAGAATTTGGTATATATTCCATTATAAGGATTTGAAGTTTCATTAATTGGGCAGATGAATCACATGAATTACTACATGTTTTAGATCATTAATAACTTAGGGAGAGGGATTTTTATTATTGATAAGTTGTGTATTAAGTATCATGTAAATGTTTCTATCGAGTAATGAAATTGATGACCAGTGATTGAAGATATTTAAAATTTTCATCATTATATAGAGAAATACAATGGTAGATGTTGTTTATACTAGATGACAGTGCTGCTAAATATTATTTGACAGGTTAATAAATCATAATTTAAAGATATTGAGGTGGAGGATTGGAATACTACTATCAATAATTTCTATCCTCCCTAGGGTTTTTTCTAGGATGATAAAAATCAAGTATTGTGTTAATGGATATAATTTGTTCCATCAGTCTTGTGTGATATAATAATTTTTTAGTTTCCTAAATTCTCCTTGGAACATAATCCTTGAATATCTATAATGTACTATTCCATGATGTGTTACTTCTTATCGATAGATAGGAAGTTTTGAGTGGTGTTATCAGTGTTGTTTTGATTATTATTTCAATGTAAGAAGATATAGAATCATGGTCCTAGATATTTACTTTCATAATGTAATTTCCTCGAGTGGAAGTGTGATGAAATCATACAATACTTTTTCATTAGTTTTTATTATATAAATAGATGTTATGATGTTATTTTCGTGAATATGGAATGTTTTCTAAAGTCAAATCATTTCTTATTGATTGATGAGATAAGGATTGTTGATCATTTAGAGAGGTGGTATATGAATGAGATAGTAAAGCATCACGGGGTGTCTAGGAAAATCATAACCAATCAGATCCTTATATTTTTGCAAGATTCAAAATATTTCATTGTATAGCCTTCTCTTATATATATGCATTATCACTAATTACGTTTTAATCACCTAGCTATCTAAGTATAAAATTTATATGAAAAAGGAAATTCTATGTGAAAGCGTTTCTTATAATAGTGGGTATAGGGTGATATATTTTTCATTGGAAGAGTTTTAACATAATAATAAATAACAAAATTCTATGGGAATTTACTTATTCATGGGATTTTCTAAGTGGGTATTCAATTCAATGTTTTCTTATACAATGGAAGGAATGTTGGAAGTCATTATACTAGATGTGGTCCAGATAAATACAAAGAATGTCTATATGATTCATTATCATATAAAGGAGAATACACACAATAATATGATTTATTATTCATTGATGAAGATTTATCGATTGTTTTTGGTCAGCAATAGTGTGTTTTTTATTGTTTCACAACATAATGGGTAAAAATTATTTCATAAATGGAGAAATATTTCACTTCTTTTTATTTGTCATTTTTGAGGTAGAAAAGGGTATTTGTAAGTTATAGAATTTATTAGTTATTCCTACTTAATCGGATCAGATCCACAATGACGTTAATGTGTTGTTGATTCCATAGTATTATTATAATGAAACCGATATCCCTGATTACTGTGAGTTTTATATAGACGATTATGAATCATTTATTGAATAGTGGGTCAATATTTCAGATTTCTATGTATTGTTTCAAGGGAGAAATTTCTATTGTTAATACTTTAGAGAGGAATGATGGAAAACATGAGTTATATATGTGTGATATGTATCAAACTATATTTTGATCATGTTTATTTTTATAAAATATATATAACCATAATTTTATGTTTGTAGAGCATAGTATACATTTTTCGATTAATAGGGTCAGCTTTAGATGTAGAGAGGTCCTTTTTTGTTTAGTGTCCCCTAATGGTATCTTTATTTTAGGGTTTTTATTACTCTTTATTTTATGTGTTTGGATTCATAAAGGTATCAATAATATGATATATATGAAACGGAAAAGTCATGATTATCATAGAACATCACAATGTTTTTCAACTGAATTGGACCAATCATATAAGGCTTACATGAGTATTGGATGAATAGAGTGGGAAAGTTCGGGTTTTATTCCTATCTACATCCCAAGAAACTCATTTTTCTAATATTTTTTATATTTAATTTATTAATATTTGTGGTGTTCTAGTTGATTGATGCATTTTTCAATGGGGATTGTGCTTAAATAATTATAATTATTCTCTGGAATAGAGTCAAGGCCTTCAAATTTGTGATATTCTCTATTTGAGTTGTTCTAGTGTTGGGTGAAGAGTTGAAATATGGATTTTCATTAGTTCATATTAGCTACTATTTATTCCACCATTATTAATGGTTTTGTCTTATGGGGTTCAAGATTCTAATGATTATTTTCTTCCATTTTTGAAGAAATTCCACTATCGTGCTGATGGGTACACAACAATGATTATTTATGTTCTGTATGTTAAGATACAGAGACTCAGGAATATACCTATATTCCATAATGGATTCATTGTTATAGAATGACCATGATTAAAACATAATGTAAACTATTCTTTATGTTACATTTTTTATGTTTTTACATTGAGATTTAGGGATGCATAACACTATGAAATCTTGATTGATAATTCATTGAATTATGACTACCCATTTCATGCAATGACCCCAAATGTTTTATGGATAAATATATTTTTTATTACCCATTGGGTGATATTTAAATTTCTAACCATCATTTAGTCCAATGAAACCAATATCTCAGTTTCCGTTTCTCTTGTGTGTCAATTATTTTCTAATGATCCAAAAATTTAAAAGTTAAACACCATTTTATCTACTATTATTTTATTCCCCCATATTACTCCTTAATTAATTATTATGAATTTTATGGTTTTTATAGATCAAATATTGATAAAATATTGTGTTATTGGATGATGGTTTTGATAAGGAATCATATTCCAATTTTTTTGGATGATCTTCAAATATTAGGTTGTATTTGGAAACAGATTCCTCATTGATTTGAGTAATTTTCATGGATTCGACCTTATATGTGTGTGATTCCAAAAATATAATTTCTATAATTTTTTCTAAGGGGGATTGAATAATTATTAAATATTAATTGTGGGTAAAAAAATAGATAATGAACCCAAATAATGGTATTTAATAGAGAAGGTAGATTTTAATTTTTTTACCAGATTCCATGTCATTTTCTATATATTTCTTTTTTAATTGATAACACTACAGGTGATGAAAATATTACTATTGTGAATACCATTATGTGTATGTCTAAACCACCTCCTAATGTAAAATAATTATATAATATTTATAATGTAATATTTTCATTGGATGCATTAATTATAATATTTTTTTTAAATTTATGGTGCTTAATTAAAGTTAGAAAAATTTAAATTTGGAGGGGTCTATTACGGGTGAATACTATGATATTTTTTTTCAGTTTGAATATTTTTTCTTTTTAATTACATTGTTACTGTGGTAATATTGTGGTTTTATTTGTGATTTTTTTCTCCATCGCATTATCCGTTTCTAGTGGTGGAGGATAACTTAATGATGGGTTGATATAAATTTTCTAGTGGAATGGAAAGATGATATGGTAAAGTGAATTTTGGTGTCAATTTTGTTAGATATGTCCCAATTATGGAAGCTCTTATCATATTATATTTTAGGGGTTTATGTGGAATTATAATTGGTTGTTGTATCTTGTTTATTAATTTCTCACTAATATGGTTTGATGGGGAAATTATTAAAAAAATATGTAAATTAATGTGGAATATAAAGAGAATTAAATATAAATTTTAAATGGGTTATGGGATAAATTTTTTGTAATTGTGTGATGAAAAATGAAATATTGGTTTATAATGAAAATATAAATAAATTTTATAAAATGTTCCTAATGGTTAATGAAATGTTTAACATAAAATATTGATAGATGAGATTCATATTCTCAGTAATTATAAATCTAGAATATTATAATGTTGTGATAAAATGGGATAATTTATAAATTCTTATGGATTATTTTTATAGATTGGTATATTTGGAAAATATCATGGAATTCATTTTTTGGTGTGAGGTTATTGGTATGATATCATTGAAAAAATTCATTATAATATATGTAAATATATTTTTGATTCTCCCATTTTTGAAAAACATATATCATTTTAATTTTTCTGTTATTTTGAACACCCAACCACCCAAGTGAATTACATTAACATTTCCTATATTAGGACATAATATTTTGGTAACTTCATGGAAACCTAGGTAATTGAGGGAATCGAATAATAACTGATTCATTTTCCATTCTCTCACTTCAAAAATATTATAATCTTTAATGGATGGAGGCCTCCATATTATATATATATATATATGATATAATACATTGTGGTTTTAATATCTATATATTAGATGGAATGAAATTTTGGATGTAATGTGGATATATTTATTTGGACTGATGTGGTAAGATGTGGTCAAGGGTTTTATTCATTCTTGTTCACATTACACTAGTATGATAAAAATATTATATATTTTCATTATTTTTTATGTAGTGGTGGATATGTTATTATAAAAATAATGTTGTTTAGATTTATATGTATATGTGAACATATAAGACTATATAACATGATCTATGTTGTTGGGATGATAGAGATAACAGATATGTGGAACTCATTTAATATTACCTTCATTATATATTTTATTTTGTATTATATTATTATAAATTGTGTGTGATGTTATTGAATGATCTTTGGTGATGTTGGAAAATAGATGTCCATTTATAGGCAACAAGTTGGTTCTTTTTTATTCACTAATTAATTATTAAAACACTTTTACATATATAATATTGGTTTTGGGGATGATCTTATATCTATACATAGAGTCTCAACTCATTATATATATACATAAACCACATTTATAGTTTGTACTAGGTTTTTAGTTTTTATATTACAAGTCAACTTGACATGTTGTCAATGTTCATGGATTTTAGATGTTATAGTTTATTTAACCTATTATAAATTATTTTCATGTGTAAATTAACACAAATTACAATATTTTTTTATTTAATTAGTATTTTTAGTTTTTTTGATTATGAGATTCATGATTCCTAGAAATGTGACTTTTAACAAGTGGTACTTATCACTAACCTATATCGTTTATGAGGTGATCTTCATCAATTAATATCAGATTCAAAGCTATCCTAGAAGAGGTAATAATGTGGGTACTTCATGGAAATTGTAAAATTGTAGACATTTTTTGTACAATGAATAATTCACTAGTCTATATTGTCACCATACTATTCAATAATTAATTTTTTTCTTGTATGCTAATTTATTGTTAATGTGTATTTAAATTGTTCCCTTTAATTAGGTCTAAACAAAATCTATGAAACAATTATTTATTTATTATATATTTACAAGTTATAAAGTTCATTATATTTCTGTTATTTAAAAACTGTAAAAATTTATATATTTATGAGATTAAGTGTTTTTAAATAGATTATAATATTAGATAAAACTAATTTCCCAACTATTATTTGGTATCTAATGAATATATTGTGGCCTCTAAAAATATCTTAGGAAATGGTCTAAAAAATATGGTGGGCATAGACCACAATACATGTCTTAGTAATTTAAAAACATAATTATGGTCTTATAAATATAATTTACACACCCCTAGTATGAAAATAAAAATATGATACTATATGAGGTTGAATCAATACTGTATATCAATTTATATTTTCTATTTATATATAAGACCATTTATGATAAAATTATTCCATAATATTTATCACAACTATAAAACGTTTAGTTTTAAAATAATAAAAGATAACTATAATCATTAAAGAACCAAGAGGGTTTTCTAAATCATTTGACCTATGTATTTTTCAGGAAGGAAAACATTATCTTGTTTATCTAGGGAAATTATTTTTTATACTTTAGTGACATAGTGAGATAGTTAGAATACCATCAAAAAATGGAATTGAAATGAGAGGGTCAAAAAGGATCGACGTGGGAGGCGAGGTCACAAAGGATCGACGACCAACCTAATGATACCCTTGCTCCCACAGTCCCTCAAGTTACTGTTGGAATGCCTCAGTCTGCGGCCGGGATGAGTCCAAGATCTCTATCGTGTGGTCCTAACTCCTTTTTGGGCATCCAATGGGCTTCCACTTCAAGCCTTGGAAAACCCTCCTCACTTGTTTCTGGCCTACCGGGTTTTGACTCTCATGCACCTCCCTTTGTGCCGAAGGCGATTGAGTCAGGGGGTGACAAGAAAGGTAAGGGAATCACTGCTATGGTTTCTCGAAGTGTTGATCCTTCTTATGTGAATGTTTTTGGTGGTATGATGGCTGATCCTGATGGGAGAATGGATGACCCAACATTTCAGAGTATCTTAATGGTCGGTGGAGCCAAAGAAAGTGTCACTGATGCTGTTGGTTCGGATGGGGAACATGTTGTGGCCGACTCTATGACCCACTTGCCTAATGATGGGCGGTTTGGTGGCGTGGTGATTCAAGACGGATTGGATGCCTCACTTGCCATCCACAACAAGTTTGATATCCTTGGGAACGTCAATCAACCAAAAAGAAAGCCAGAAATACCAGGGAGGGAAAGGAAACTCTTCAACTTGGGTGTTTCCTCATAGGTCATTGGCAGACAGGAGGTGAGAGGCAGGTTGGGTAGGATGCACACTCTGTAACAGCCCGAGATTTTATGAAAACTATTCTTTTTAATTTTATTAATATCTTGTGTTGTACGCTACACCAAAAGGAGCTTGCACAACATGCATCCTTGACTTACCTTGCATTACACGCAATCACAACCTTCCTCGATAGCGTGTTTAGTACGCAATACTGAGTTTCATGAAACAACGATATGTTATTAAAATAATATTAAAACTAGCCGTTATGAATAGTAATAACCACTTTTTAAAATTTTAGAAATTTTATCTCTCAAAATGGAATTCATTTTTGGATTCGGAGTATCGAATTTATCCTAAGGTGAAATTTTGGTACATTTCGGATAACTTTCATATTCTGATGAATAGTGAAAATTACTAAATTATAATTAAAAAACAACTTTTTAATCGAAATAATTAATAGTTATAAATTATTAATTTGAGTAGTTTTAAAGTATATTTAGAATATATTTTTACAATTTAATACAATTTTGTTCATTGGATGTAATTTCACATTTAAACCAGACATAATCAAGTGTCAATCTTTTGATAGATATTGTTTCTTAAAAATACGCTATTTGTTTTAACAGCGGGATTTAATTATAAAATTAATTAATGAAACTTTTATGTTATGAATTTGGTAAAATAGACTTAATTTTTGAATTCGGAATATGAAATATAGCTTAGGATGAAATTTTGGCATTTTTATGAAAAACATCAATTTTTTATGAATAGTGAAACTACTAAGTGGTAGTTAAAAAACTGAATTTTTCATAAAACATAATTTTACCGCTTCTGTGAATGGAATTTCAAAAATCCGGGAGACACGGTTGATGTCAGTAAGTAAAATGTGGTTCAATGAGATGAAAATAATTTTTGGTGAATAGTAACTGTTTACTTTTATTTAGCACGGTTAAAAGTAAATAGGGTAATTAAGGGTAAGAATGAAATTAATATTACCCTAACACATGTCCTAATTCTATTGGACAAGTGTATCTCGACCAAAAACAACCTTAAGTGTAAAATATTATCATTTAGGCTCACATGGATTAGATTAGGACATTTATTATTATTTAATTCAAAGAAGAGTTAAAAGAGATAAAATCAAAGTTTATTTACTAAAACATTTTTAATATAGGGTTATACATAAGATAAATTTGATTGTAAATATTAATTAGAAATCTAAAAGGATTTCCTATATAATGGTATTTTATTTTTAATTTTTAGACATCAAATAATTTAATTTATTTATGACACAATGATGATGCAGTAATTATCTTATTAATGAAATATTGACATAATTGATATTATAAATACCAAAATAAATTTAATTTAAGACTTTTTATGAATTACACTAATTTTATAGGTTACTATGATATATTAGTGTTGATTTAATCAACTTGGATCGAACATATAATTCTGTTATGACTTTCACAAAAATCATATATCAAATAGTTTCAAAATTGACACAAAATAGTTTTTAAATCAAATATTATATTATTAATTGTTATTTTATTCATAAAAATCTAAGGTTCGGTCAAATGACTTAGATAAGGATATATATATTAATAATAAATAATTTGGGGTTCGTTTGGCATGTTATAGTAAGTGTATTAACCATATAGTGTAAGAAAACAAAAAGACATGGTAAAAGTTAAATTATTTAAATTAGAGTTAAATCTAATTGATAAGGTTAAAATAATAACCTAAACTTGTATAAATCCTATTGGTTGATAGGCTTTAGACCCATACCCACTTTAGATGCGAAATAAGACCCTTTGGAACCATTATAAACCGATTTTGACTTTAATATAAAATAATATTTTGAGATATTCCTAAGGTGCCCCTCTCCTCCCTTATAAAAGGAGACCTCCTCCCCCTCCTCCTCACACCAATTTGAGCACTCAAGCTCGTCCAACCCCTGCCAAAATACCTTCTCCACTTCCCTAGAAAAATCCTAGAGGTCCTGGTCTTCTTCATAGACCAATCTTAGTTCCCTAAGTGAAGGATTCAAAGAGGCGTTTCAAAGAAGAGGTAATATCCATTACCGATCTTTTCAATTTCTTTCTTCTTCAACTTCTTCTTCTTTAGTTGTTTCATGATAAAGTAATAACATCAGTATTACTTACATACTTATATGTTATTATAAATATGAAACAACTCTAATTAACCTTCTATCCATCCTACGGAAAAAGGAAATCACCGCGTGTGCGTACGTACGGAATACCGTCTCCACGCCGTGGTGTAATCTATTTTCCGCCACCACCTTAATTGGATGGGTATAATGGTTTAATGAGTAACTATATATGATTATTATAAAGTTATATTGATACTGAAATAGTATACATACACTTCAACACAATTCCACGACCATGGGAACGATATCATAGCTCGTGCGTACGTACGGACTACCGTCTCCACGACGCGATGAGATTCATTCTCAATGATTAACCATTCCTGAATGATTATAAAGTATATATAATAAGTTATAATGAAATATATGACATAATAATACTAGAATTATTTATATTTATATGTATTTCATCTACTTAATTCCATTCAATTCAATAAGGAAACGAAAACAGCGTTCATGCGTACGTACGGACTACCGTCTCCATGAACGGTGTATTTCTTTCCATTTACTGATTTATTATATATGTATATTCTGAATATATATATATAAATCATGTTTTATATTCTTCAATTAAGTAATCATGATCTAAGTAATCATACGAATAATTACAAGTTAAAAACACGAACGATAAATGAGACGATTTTACCCAAAACGCTACTTTAACATGAATTTACAAAAGAACGGGTAATATAAAGTCATAAGTGGACCATATATGATATAATAACAATGAAAATGATTCTGGAATAAGTCAATAACATGATTTAAATCATTATACATGAGGTTCGGACACTTACAAAGCAAGTCGGACCTAAGGTAAGGGAAATATCACAATCTCATTTTTATCCGAGATTGTTTATACTTTGGTATTTACTGGGGTGTATTTTATCATCCACATCCATGTTCCCTCAATATGTAATATTGTTTCCATCCACTTACAATAGTTTAAATCCAATTTTACCCTTCGGTGAGTTTTTAGTAAAGAATATGAAAGGAATCTTTTGTCGTTTTTTCGTACGAGGTACTTTTTGACTTTTCCGACAAAAGTACGAAAAATGTTTTTTTTAACTTATACGGCATGAATGGATTTTTAAAACATTATTTCCAAGAAGCTTACTTTACAAGTTTTCAAGTTTATTTTTAATCAACTTCTTTTATTTTAAAGTTGTATGACATGTTATGAAAGGAAAAAAAATTTTGAAGAAGAAAGGATATTTTCCTCAAGAATGGTGTTCAAGTGTTTTATCAAAATTATTTTCCATCTAAGATAATAAAGGGTTCTGTTTTTATCCCTATTTTTACATTGATTTGATCATGTTGTGATGGAATTATTTTTATGAATTCCTTTATCTTATATGAATTGTTTTATGATGTCATGTTGTTTAAGAATCCCATTTTTATTACATGGGTTACGCTATGATGTATGGTTTATGATGTTGTGGCACACATAAGAAAGGATTAATTATAAGATGGGTGGGACCTATATCTCCCTCCAATGCATTGGGTAAAGATTTTATATCTCATGAGATAGACATGGCTGGAACGGTAGGTTATACCGGTTCAGTGAAACAGGACTGGAACGAGGGTTACTCGATTCAGAAAGGGACTTTGTCCACTAAGATAGTCTTGGCAATGAGTCTTGACTAACAAGAAATGATTCTCTATAATTATATGTGTATTACACAAAGTTTCATGTTTTATGTTATGATTATTGTGATTACATTTAACTGCCATGATTTATCCCATGTTATGAAATTATGATCTCTTTTGCAGGTTAAGATTTCCAAAAGTTATGTGCTTATGTATATGATGTGATTGATATTTTTTTTACCCTTACTGAGCATTTGAGCTCACCCTTTTATGTTTTATTTTCCCCAGGATATAAAGAAAGGTTTTAGGTATTAAAAAAAGGAATATCTTTATGGGAGATGTTGAAGATTTTTCACCAGGATTAGAAGATTACGTTCCGAGTTTCCAAAGACACTAAACTATTACGATCCTTGTTTGTGTGTTTTTGTTATGTACAAAGTATTCCGCAAAAGTAATGTAATGTCAATGTACGTCAGGCTTCGGGTCTCTACAGTTGGTATCAGAGGAAAGGTTTAGTCAGCCTTTGGAAACTAGGATGCGAAAACGTTAGTGAGATCCCTAGAGATATTTCTAAGGTATGTCTAGGGATGTCCCTAAGGATAAGTATACGTATAGGATATAGTCCTAGAACCATGGTAACTATATTATATTAAACCTAAGATGTTAGATATTGAAGTTACTCCCCCTTTATTATGATTTTTTCCTCTAACACTATTCTTTTTGGGTTTTAGAAAATGGCTGGAAAAAAGATGATTCACGATAATGGAGGATATGATGGACAATGGAATGATATTCTTCATAATGAAATGGGATTTGGAAGTCCAAACATAATTATTATGCCGAATCAGCAATCTTATAATATGATCAATAAAGTAAAATTTGGTAAGTTTCCTGACTCGGCTAATAAGAGAAAGATGGAGTTTCATGATGATCATAGAGGAAAGAAAGTTCAATTTCCCCTATGTAATTCATGTGGGAAGAGGCATCAAGGAGAATGTTTCAAAGGAACTGGAAGATGCTTTGGGTGTGGAAAAGAAGGACACAAAGCAAGTAAGTGCAAAGGAAAAGGTTCAGTTAACACCATGGATGAAGATAATGGTATTTCTACGACATTAACAATGGTTAAATGCTTTAAATGTGGAATGTACGGGCATTATGCAAACCAATTCCCTAAGGGAAAGTCTCATGAAGAGAATCAGTATGGTCGTATGCGAAGTATTTATGTTGATGATGATGAAGAGACTACAAATGATATGTGAGATGAAAGAATTGTTGAAGCTCGGTCAATGGTTTAAGAATGTAGTGGAATGATTACATGTTTATCATGTGTAATGTTGTATAAGTAATCTCATGGAATAAAGAGACATCTAAGGATTGTTACACTATTGTCTTTCCTTGAGTTTTGAAAGTGTATGATTAATGTTACCAGTATCCATGGAAGGTTATTCAGATATTTTTGGAATATAGATGATATGAGCATAATGTAGGGATAAGGAGAAAATTAAATGTTTGATAGTATTCATGAGCTCATGACTGATATAAGGAAAGGTTATATTATTGTTTGAGTATATAGAGTTTTTGGATTTTGGTATGTGGAAAGTGTTAACTTTTAATAGTATTCATGATTTCACTAAGGTTCAATGGGTATTCATTCTTCAAGAGAATACATGATTAAGGCCTTTGAACGTTTGGAATGTGACCAACAAGACATATCTTATGATATATGGGGATCAACGACAGTATTAAATCTCTGGTAATCGTTTTCACTATATTATGAGAGTGGACTGCAGTATTATGGATAAGCCTAAAGATTAGAATGGATTATGTTGGACATAAGTTAGTATTGTTTAAGTATAGAAGTTTTTTCGATATTATTTATGGGATGTTATAGTAATATATTTTTAGAAAAAGGACAACCTGAAGGACGGGCGACAGCCCATCGCGTCGGACAAGGCTGTGGGAATCGAACCCACAACCGAAGTGCGACTGGCCTTTATCGCCTACCACTGGCCTATAGGAAGTACATGTTTAGTAGAAACTAGTTTTATTATATTAAGCAATATGATATATGAAGTATAAGTCCATTTTAGGAACCATATATGATTAATCTCACTATGGAATGACTTATGTATATTTAATAACTTTTTCTAACCTTTTTGTTTGAGACAGATGGAATGACCCGTCATTCTATCACATGATCTGCTAACACTTCACGAATAACAAATTCAACTTCATTTATTTAAGAGATGAAGTGGAAATTATTCAAGGCATGAACAACAGTGAGATTGTACCAAAATAAAGTAAGTATTTATTCTAATTCAAATTCTTTAACTTTAGGGAAACGATCTTGAAAACCAAAAATGTTGTCCTAGTGCTCTTATATCTGATAAATCAGATGGTACCTTAGATCGTAACAAATCTATGGCTTTGTGATTGTTGGCTATTTCATAGCCATGTTCTCTACCACTCTCTATCAGAACATGATGGTTAGATTTCTCTTCCATATCCATATTTTCACCTATGTGGAAACCCATTGATTAGTTTATTTGGGTAATAGTTACATTTCATACTTTAGTTTTTAAAGACATGTTTTGGTATTCCTTTTTACAATGTGGGTTTCTATTAAAGAAACTTTCGAATAGTAAACTATTTATAACCCCGACGAATTTCGAGGGCGAAATTCATTTTAAGGGGGGTAGAATGTAACAGCCCGAGATTTTATGAAAACTATTCTTTTTAATTTTATTAATGTCTTGTGTTGTACGCTACACCAAAAGGAGCTTGCACAACATGCATCCTTGACTTTCCTTTCATTACACGCAATCACAACCTTCCTCGATAGCGTGTGTAGTACGCAATACTGAGTTTCACGAAATAACGATATGTTATTAAACTATTATTAAAACTAGCCGTTATGAATAGTAATAACCACTTTTTAAAATTTTAGAAATTTTAGCTCTCAAAATGGACTTCATTTTTGGATTCGGAGTATCGAATTTAGCCTAAGGTGAAATTTTGGTACATTTCGGATAACTTTCATATTCTAATGAATAGTGAAAATTAGTAAATTATAATTAAAAAACAACTTTTTTAATCGAAATAATTAATAGTGATAAATTATTAAATTGATTATTTTTAAAGTATATTTAGAATATATTTTTACAATTTAATACAATTTTGGTCATTGGATGTAATTTCACATTTAAACCAGACATAATCAAGTGTCAATCTTTTGATAGATATTGTTTCTTAAAAATACGCTATTTGTTTTAATAGCGGGATTTAATTATAAAATTAATTAATGCAACTTCTATGTTATGAATTTGGTAAAATAGAATTCATTTTTGAATTCGGAATATGAAATATAGCTTAGGATGAAATTTTGGCATTGTTATGAAAAACATCAATTTTTGATGAATAGTGAAACTACTAAGTGGTAGTTAAAAAACTGAATTTTTCATAAAACATAATTTTACCGCTTCTGTGAATGGAATTTCAAAAATCCGAGAGACACGGTTGATGTCAGTAAGTAAAATGTGGTTCAAGGAGATGAAAATAATTTTTGGTGAATAGTAACTGTTTACTTTTATTTAACACGGTTAAAAGTAAATAGGGTAATTATGGGTAAGAGTGATATTAATATTACCCTAACACATGTCCTAATTCTATTGGACAAGTGTATCTCGACCAAAAACAACCTTAAGTGTAAAATATTATCATTTAGGCCCACTTGGATTAGATTAGGACATTTATTATTATTTAATTCAAAGAAGAGTTAAAAGAGATAAAATAAAAGTTTATTTACTAAAACATTTTTAATATAGGGTTATAAATAAGATAAATTAGATTGTAAATATTAATTAGAAAGCTAAAAAGATTTAATACATAATGGTATTTTATTTGTAATTTTTAGACATCAAATAATTTAATTTATTTATGACACAATGATGATGCAGTAATTATCTTATTAATGAAATATTGACATAATTGATATTATAAATACCAAAATAAATGTAATTTAAGACTTTTTATGAATTACACTAATTTTCTAGGTTACTATGATATATTAGTGTTGATTTAATCAACTTGTTTAGAACATATAATTCTGTTATGACTTTCACAAAAATCATATATCAAATAGTTTCAAAATTGACACAAAATAGTTTTTAAATAAAATATTATATTATTAATTGTTAATTTATACCTAAAAATCTAAGGTTCGGCCAAATTACTTAGATAAGGATATATATATTAATAATAAACAATTTGGGGTTCGTTTGGCATGTTATAGTAAGTGTATTAACCATATAGTGTAAGAAAACAAAAAGACACGGTAAAAGTTAAATTATTTAACTTAGAGTTAAATCTAATTGATAAGGTTAAAATAATAACCTAAACTTGTATAAATACTATTGGTTGATAGGATTTCGACCCATCCCCACTTTAGCTTATAAATAAGACCCTTTGGAACCATTATAAACCGATTTTGACTTTAATATAAAATAATATTTTGAGATATTCCTAAGGTGCCCCTCTCCTCCCTTATAAAAGGAGACCTCCTCCCCCTCCTCCTCACAACAATTTGAGCACTCAAGCTCGGCCAACCTCTGCCAAAATCCCTTCTCCACTTTCCTAGAAAAATCTTAGAGGTCCTGGTCTTCTTCATAGACCAATCTTCATTCCCTAAGTGAAGGATTCAAAGAGGCATTTCAAAGAAGAGGTAATATCCATTATCGATCTTTTTAATTTCTTTCTTCTTCAACTTCCTCTTCTTTAGTTGTTTCATGATAAAGTAATAACATCAGTATTAATTACATACTGATATGTTATTATAAATATGAAACAACTATAATTAACCTTCTATCCATCCTATGGAAAAAGGAAATCACCGCGCGTGCGTACGTACGGAATACCGTCTCCACGCCGTTGTGTAATCTATTTTCCGCCACCACCTTAATTGGATGGGTATAATGGTTTAATGAGTAACTATATATGATTATTATAAAGTTTTATTGATACTGAAATAGTATACATACACTTCAACACAATTCCACGACCATAGGAACGATATCATAGCTCGTGCGTACGTATGGACTACCGTCTCCACGACACGATGAGATTCATTCTCAATGATTAACCATTCATGAATGATTATAAAGTATATATAATAAGTTCTAATGAAATATATGACATAATAATACTGGAATTATTTATATTTATATGTATGTCATCTACTTAATTCCATTCAATTCAATAAGGAAACGAAAACAGCGTCCATGCGTACGTACGGACTACCGTCTCCATGAACGGTGTATTTCTTTCCATTTACTGATTTATTATATATGTATTTTCTGAATAGATATATATAAATCATGTTTTATATTATTCAATTAAGTAATCATGATCTAAGTAATCATATGAATAATTACAAGTTAAAAACACGAACGACAAATGAGATGAATTTACCCAAAATGCTACTTTAACATGAATTTACAAAAGAACGGGTAATATAAAGTCATAAGTGGACCATATATGATATAATAACAATGAAAATGATTCTGGAATAAGTCAATAACATGATTTAAATCATTATACAGGAGGTTCGGACACTTACAAAGCAAGTCGGACCTAAGGTAAGGGAAATATCACAATCTCATTTTTATCCGAGATTGTTTATACTTTGGTATTTACTGGGGTGTATTTTATCATCCACATCCCTGTTCCCTCAATATGTAATATTGTTTCCATCCACTTACAATATTTTAAATCCAATTTTACCCTTCGGTGAGTTTTTAGTAAAGAATATGAAAGGAATCTTTTGTCGTTTTTTCGTACGAGGTACTTTTTGACTTTTCCGACAAAAGTACGAAGAATGTTTTTTTAACTTATACGACATGAATGGATTTTTAAAACATTATTTAGAAGAAGCTTCCTTTACAAGTTTTCAAGTTTATTTTTAATAAACTTCTTTTATTTTAAAGTTGTATGACATGTTATGAAAGGAAAAATGTTTTTGAATAAGAAAGGATATTTTCCTCAAGAATGGAGTTCAAGTGTTTTATCAAAATTATTTTCCATCTAAGATAATAAAGGGTTCTGTTTTTATCCCTATTATTACATTGATTTGATCATGTTGTGATGGAATTTTTTTTATGAATTCCTTTATCTTATATGAATTGTTTTATGATGTCATGTTGTTTAAGAATCCCATTTTTATTACATGGGTTACTCTATGATGTATGGTTTATGATTATGTGGCACACATAAGAAAGGATTCATTATAAGATGGGTGGGACCTATATCTCCCTCCAATTCATTGGGTAAAGATTTTATATCTCATGAGATAGACATGGCTGGAACGGTAGGTTATACCGGTTCAGTGAAACAGGACTGGAACGAGGGTTACTCGATTCAGAAAGGGACTTTGTCCACTAAGATAGTCTTGGAAATGAGTCTTGACTAATAAGAAATGATTCTATATGATTATGTGTGTATGCCACAAGGTTTCATGTTTTATGTTATGATTATTGTGATTACATTTCACTGCCATGATTTATCCCATGTTATGAAATTATGATCTCTTTTGCAGGTTAAAATTTCCAAAAGTTATGTGCTTATGTATATGATGCGATTGATATTTTTTTTACCCTTACTGAGCATTTGAGCTCACCCTTTTATGTTTTCTTTTCCCCAGGATATAAATAAAGGTTTTAGGTATTAAAAAAAGGAAGATCTTTATGGGAGATATTGAATATTTTTCACCAGGATTAGAAGATTACATTCCGAGTTTCCAAAGACACTAAACTATTACGATCCTTGTTTGTGTGTTTTTGTTATGTACTAAGTATTCCGCAAAAGTAATGTAATGTCAATGTACGTCAGGATTCGGGTCTCTACACACTCGCTCCATCAGCCGCCAATCTGGTCTCATGTCTGAGTCAGCTCTTGATTCTCAGAGGGAACATGATGATTCTGAAGGTATGTTTGAGGATGATTTTTGGGTTTAAATTGTGGTTCTCATTCAACCATTAAAGTGATCTATGGGATTGTTTTGACTCCTGTCTATAATGGTGGATCCCCTTGGGAAGGTTGTCTTGTATGTGGTTCTTGTGCGGTTTCTCACCTTTACCTTAAAAGTGTTTTTGATGTAAAAAATTTAATTTTCAGTCAGTCACCTGTGTACCTACATCACGATTGGGATACCCTTCAATGTCCCCTCTTGTTTTTGGATTGGGATTCCTCACCATGTAACCTCTTGTTTTGGTCTTATTATTCCTCCTATTGCACCCTATTTTTTCATGCTTGGGATTACCTATTATGTACCCACTTTTTTTTTATTTGGGTTACCTCCTGTGTAACCTCTTGTTTTGTTCATGGGATGCCCTCCCATTTTCCCTATTATTTCATGATTTAAATTCCTTCCCTTGTAATTTTTTAACACATAAAACATTTATTATTACCCAATTAATTAGAGGTAGTTATAGGTGCCACCTTTCACATAATGAAATCATAGAGGAATATTCCATAATATAAAATGACAACCATCAAATCATAATCCATTAAAATATATGGGTTTCATAAACATTATATCATAACCCATGAAATGAAGTTGTTATTATAAAAACTTTTATAATATTATATCTTTAAAAAAAATTATTGGTTTAATAATAATTTCATCATTGAATAACCAGTGGAAGGAAGTGGGTTTCATAATCATTTTATAATTGTATAACCTATGGAAGAAAAATGGGGTTCATAAACAACTTTTCATATTAATATAAGCCATTCCACAAATGAATAGGATCAGTGTGCATGTATCTTATCCCTAGTAATTAATAAACTATATAAAATAGTGTCAGCATATATTGGGAAGGATTTTAAAATATCACATCGAATATTTTTAATAGAAAATAATCCTTCTTTAAAAATAAGCTTTTAAAACATGGAATATTAACAAAATCCATTTCCTTAAAAACCACTTTCAAAAAAACATAATTGATTATTATATAATCTCTAAAAAAATTAAATAAAATATATATTTTTTTGAAAGATTATTTTTATTACATACAACATTAAGAAACAACTTTCTTTGAATATAACCATGAAAAATTATAAAGTTATATTGGAAACATTTTGAAAATCATTTCATTGAAAATAAAATTAAAAATGTACAAAGAAGACTTATAAACCATTTTAAGAACATGAAAACAAAACAAATATTTAGAAAACTTTTTCAGGAAAATAATCTTATGATATCATTTAAAAAATTTGAAAACATTTTTAGAAAACATGGTTTGAGAATAAAGTAGATTTCTGGTCAAAGATAGAGATAAAATTGGATTTTATTAAAAACATCTTCATAATAATATTAGGTAACAAAGAGTAAAAAAATGATACCATTATATGAATATTTCATGAATGACCTTATTATATGAAAATTCATGAGTGTTCCTATGATATGGATCATAATATTTAATTAAAGTAAGCATAATCATAACCAATCTTGATAAGGTGCAGGATTATAGAAATAAATTGTTACCAATTTTGTAACATTGAGTCATAATACACATGAAATTATAAAATTAAATAAATAATAAAATATCCCCAAAATAAATATATTCTTGATATAACATGTTAAAGGGTAGTTTTTACACATCATAGAAGAATATGGGTGCATGACATGGAATGTGTCTCAAAGAAGGAAAATTGAGACAATATTACTTTAACGATTTAGTAAATTATGAACCGTAAAACCCATGAAAGAGATATCATAAAATTGATATTTTAATAACCATAAATTTAATTATAATAATCATAAAATACATTCATGGGAAGTATATACACTACACAAAATAAATGAGTGTTGAAAAATGCATAAGTCTCACAGAAATAAAAGTGAGGCTGGAAAACTCTTACCATAAGTATTGAATTTCTTCATTCACATTAAAAATACTATATAATAAGTAAAAAAATTATAATTACTAAATATAGTCAAATTATTATATATAATACCATATATTATTTTATTATGAATTTATATTTCCTATTTATTAACAATTCCATGAAAATGTCACATTTCATGTAATATCTGCCTATTTTCATATATGTTTTGACTAATTGTTCTTGATCATATCACATAGATCATGATATAATTATTTAAATAATTAAAAAAAATAAAAATATTATATGGATTCTGTATATAAATATTTATAATAATATTTAAAATATATAATTATGAAATAGAATACACAGTTCATGTATACGATAAGTCATACATAGGCCTAAACATTGTCTTTGTTTTATTGTCATACTGAAAGGGATAATGTAAATTAAACACACTCATATGTATATATTATCATTATAATATAATTATTATTTAATATATATCATATATGATTAGTAAACCCATCCTTAATGTATTCAATATAAATTATGAATGAATCATATATATTTGAGGAGGCAGTAGTCCCCACGTCCACAATCAATATGATTATATTTACAAAATAAATAAATCATGAATGTTTTTTTTTTGTAATATATTTTCAAAATAATAAATAAATAATATAATATAATATATATCATATTAAAATATCAGGTTTTATATGAGACAAATTGGTTGAGGTATGAATAAGTGAGGGCAGTGAGTGCCTTTTTATAGTGGACGGGGAGTAGGATTCTTATAAATATAAAATGGTAAACACTATTGAGAGGTCGCCCTTATATCATGTTCTTCTATTAATTTTCCATTTTTATAAAAGGATTCAATTCATCAAATATTTCTATAAAATTGATTTTTGATATGTTTCTAGGTTATTTGAGCCCATAAATTAATGTTGAACCACTTTGTAATCATGTATTTACGTTTGTCGTTGAAAATAATTTTGTTTAATTTCACTAAAATTTTTCTTTAAAATATATGGAGAAAATCGATGAAATTATAAATTATTTTTATTCCAAATATTTAATCCATTTTTACAAATTCTAATCAGAGAAGTGGAAAAAATTAATTTGAATTTAATCCCACAGGAAGGAAAATGTGATGAGTTAATAAAGTTAAAATTCAAAAAGATTGAAATGTTTTTATACTTATATTCAATTTAAAATTCGTTAAAAAACCTAAATTGAATTAATTAATATAAAATTTCTCTAATTACACTTTAAAACAAAATTAAAATACAATTTAACTGTATAAATAAATTGGACAAAAAATCAGTTTTGAATGAAAATGCAGTTTTTCTCACTATTCCCCAAAAAATGAATATTCTTATAAAATTAACAAAAAATCAACCTAAATAAAATTAGATATTCAAGATTCAAAACTTATTTTTATTTTATCATATAAAAATTATAAAAGTGTCAAAAATTAGATATAAAGGGGATGAACATTTAAAGGACATAAAAAATATTTTAAAAAATACAAACTTTTATTCATAAAATTGGATACATTTTTACATTATGACTATAAAATATATTAGATAAGTGTAAAAATTTCATTTAATATATTATATTTTAATTTTATTAAAAAAATTCTTCAAAATTTGTTTGTTTAATTGTTTGAGATAAAACATGTTTTTACATACAAAAATATTTTTCATAGAAAAGCAATTTAATTATTTTCAAATTGTTATTACATTCATTTATAACTAATTGATAACCAAAAGACTCATTTTATAAACATGTTTAAATAATATTTTAATAATTTAGTTAAAATTATTTATATCTTCCATTCTGAAGGATATATGGTAACTGTATTATTGTTTTAATAATAATATTAAAAGTATATTGTACTTAGGTAAGACTCAACCTTGATTGTAACCCAACCTATTTAAGGGACTTGAAATTGTGTGTAACACAATCCATACATAGTGTTTTTTGCACCATATTATAATATAATTGTTTTATTTAGTGTAAAATTGACTTGGTTTTATGAATAATTTAATCCAAATATAGTTATTTTGACTTAAAAATTTTATATTCAGCGTTGTGTGAAAAAGAAAATATCAAAAAGATTCAGTTAATTAAAAATTTCACAAAATATTAGGGTGTTACATTATAACCCCCTTAAAACGATTTTCCCTCAAAATTCATCAATGTTGTAAATGTTTTAGTATATGAATGTTATTTTTATTGTAATTCACATCATAAAAGAATACTAACGTTTTATTTAAAAATGAATAGATAGAAACATAATGGTTAACCACTGTAACTCAGAACTAGTTTTCTACATAGTATAACGTTAATGGAAATTGAAAACACATGCATAGAATAAATGAATAAATATTCATAGATATTGATAAAGATCACTGATCATAAAGAAGTAGGTGATCTAGATGAAGCTAACATGCTAAAAAATATTAAAGGAAAAACCATGGAAGATGTCACTAATATCATAAAAAATGATGATAATTGGAAAAAAATTATTTCAAGACATTTTTTCCTAAAGAAGAATAATTTTCATGATAAGTTATACTTACATGATTTCAGGATAGACTCACCCTTTGGGTTGCCTTGATCAACTTCCACTTCATCTCTTATTCTAGGAAATGATGGTGAATATATAATTCTTGAAGTGTTAGTATATATTGATATACATAAATAGAATGATTGGTGATTCCAAATGTATTTATCTTTCTCAAAAAAGGTTATCATCATCATAAAATAATTTGATTAATAGTGAGGGTGGGGGAGAAAAAATAAAAAACAAAGATAAGAAACAATGCCCCAACATGGAAACTACAGGGGTCTAGAATAGTGAAGATCAAGTGTGTCCCCTTGAATAAAATCAACCCAATCAGGTTTGATACTACCAGACATGTGTAGGAACACCTCCACCATGCTAGGTAACTTCACTAAGGCCATATAGTCTACAACATTATTCCCCGACCTCCATGTATGGAACACAATAATGTTGTTGTTGATCGAACTTTTACATTTTTTATGGCATAGAATATCGGTCATGGAGAGAAACCCCAACCTTTAAAGTCATCCGGAACAATTAAAGAGTTGGCTTCAACTTTAGAGATCTCCAACCCCTTTTGCCTGAAAATTCTAAGGCCTGAAAGAAAGGAAATTTCCTCCGCTTGGACGGAAATTCCCTGGCCTAGTTTTGCTGAATAGGCTAAGTACACCAATCCATTGATATCACAAAAGAACTCCTCCACCATGCATGCTCCATTAGACACAAGAGCAGTCTGTGTCATATTTCAAGCCACCCGATAGAGGCCTTCATCTGACCCAGTTTCTTGTCTTGTTGGTGGAAAGAAACCCCTCCCTGGATACTGCCTAAAAATGGTGAAAAGATCGAGCTTCCTTCAAATATCTCACTTCTTTATTCAAGCTGAGTAATAGTTTTTTTTTCCAGGAAGTAATGTATCGAGCCATCACTTCCCTACCATCATTATTTGACTTGTTCCGCACCTTCCAAAGACTCCATCATCCTGTACGAGGTACCACTAATCGGGCCACCATCTTTCATCATTTCCATTTAGATAAATGGAACCATTTTTATAGAAAGGAAGGGATATCATCATTCATAGAAATACCCACAGAGAATTCCCCTAGGTGTTTCCACACCTCACTCACCCATTAGTTGTCAAAGAACAGGTGATTAGTGCTCTCCTCATAATGCACACTTCATCACATTCACTTGGACACAAGGGGGATATCACATCTACATATATTATCATCAGTAGGGAGGGATCTATTTTGAATCCTCCAAGTGAGAAAGTTGAACATGGTAGGGATATTTATCACCAAAATAATCTCCTCCTAGCCCCTAGACCTAGCCTAATATTGGAGTAGACTCCAAAACTCCTTGACGAGAATAGTCCAAAGGGGGAAGAGGGAAGAACCATTTATCCCACTCTTCATTAATCTCAATGAGGTGAAAATACCGAGGCTGATTCCTTTCCAAAACTGCATTAACGAAGTTGGCGTAGAGGCTTGCATCCTTGAATGAGATATCCAAGGCTAGACAGCTCGAATACCCCAACACACTGCTACCCCCAATCCTAATGCCAAAAGGAAGGATCCCCTTTCCCAACCATCCAACACAATAAGGGATGATGAACATCGAAAGTGGGACCAACCATTGACTAGAAGGAAGAGAGACACCCCTCTAGATAGCCATGAAGACACAGAGATGTCTCTTTCATGGTGTTTCACCTGAGAGTACTTCATTCCACCATGCCCCATGTATGAATTGCATTCATGCAGCTGTTGGTATCCTTCATGTTGCGCACAATTATAACTCTTTCACCCACTGGCCTTTCAATTTTTTCCCAGTCAAACTATAGTTTTTCCCTCTCGAATAAGGATCCCAAATGAAGTAAACGATAATACTATCAATAAAGTTGATTACTCCATTTGTTACCTTGATATAGGAGAGGCCATGAATCAGAGAATCCACCAGAACGCTATTCACTAGAGTGATCCATCCACAGAAATATAAGAAAATATTTTTCCAGTTCATCAATCTATCAGAAATCCTAGTGATAAGAGCATCAAAGTCCTGCATCCGATGTTTTCCTGGCGAGATGGGAGCATTGAGATAAACCATGGGGAACTCTCCACTCTAGATTCCCAGAAGCCTACTGACAGACACCACCCTCTCAGCAGAACACCTATTGGAAATGAAGAATTATCTCTTACCTTTGTTAATAGTATATCCACTCCATCAAAAATACCCTTCCATCACTTTGTATAATCTGCCCTAGGTCTACTCTTTGCATTCAAAAAAAGAATGGTATCATTGGAGAACACGAGGTGAGAGATCTTTGGTGCCTTCAATGGACTACGGTATGGGAGTATTTCATTATTGTATGTGATTCTTTGGATGATATGACTTAAAACATTCTAAATGAGAATAAACAGATTTAGTGATATGCAGTCCCCTTTCTTAAGTCCATGGGTGGACTTGAAGAAACAGTATGATTTTCCCATAAGAAGAAACTAATAACCATGAAGAAATGAAGCAATGAAATATAGTGTCGATGTTCAAGGAGCTGAAACCCAATCCTGACAGTACTCTGTTAATGAATCTACATTCAACCCAATCATAGGGTTTCTTCATATCGAGTTTAATGACAATATTAGAACCACAAGAGTTGAAGTTGATGTCACCGAGCACCTCTTATGACACAACAATGACTTCTTGTATTGAGCGCCCCTTGATGAATCTGGGTTATTCAAAGTAAATCCAATGCTTTAGATGAGCACCCAGTCTAGAGTTGATGATGCTAGCTATGATCTTATAAGTAACGTTTCACATACTCACTAGGAAGTAATGAGAGATCGAAGATGATCTCTTGATATTTCGCATGAGAACTAGAGTGGTGGTGCTGGAATATAAGGGAATGTTACCCCCACTAATCAAAACCTGAATGGAATCTATCACATACCTCATCACCATATCCCAGGAGACCCTATAAAAAGAATCCAGGAACCCATCAGAGCCCATGACACTATCTGAGTTTAAGGGCATGAGTTCATCTATAATCTTACACTCATCATGAACCACTCCCAGGCTATTTTGAATATGAATAGATACAATTTTGGGAATAATTTCAAATAAATATGTGGACTCAGAAAGATACCCACTGGACATACATTCATTTGGACTTGATAGGGGGTCCTCGAAAAAAGAGATAGCCATGCCTCCCACAACATCCTTGTCGTCAGTGAAGGATCCATCTTCCAATATGATATTCAGTTTGATCAGACATCACCTCTATTTGATGCATGTCAAAAAGAAGTCTGAGTTCATGTATCCATCTTCAAGCTATTTAATCCGAGCTCTCTCTCTATACAAGAGCTCCTTCTTGATGACCAAGTCTGCCATGATCTCTTTCTTCCCTGATACCTCATCATAGACCCTTTCACCCCACTCCTCCTCCATACTATTCTCAATATCGTCGACCTCATTCATGATATCATTTAACGCTTCCTCTGGGGGGAATAAAATCATAGGACAACAAAATTATTTTCGGTTTCATCCTCCTCACTTTACGGTGATGGATTGACCACTTGTTCCCATGGGAAGGGACAACCCACACCAAGATAACCAGGTCATGGTACCCTATGTTGTCTACACAAAATTGGGATAACGTTAACGTCTCCTATAGCCCTATGAAGAACTCAAAAAAACAAGATGTGGAGGGTGGTCCGAGATTTCCCTAACTAGGTGGGTCACCTTCACGCTGGAGAAGATAGAAATAGTTTTTGTATTTTCTAGGAAATTATCTAATCGATCCCACAAGTGAAAGGTACCATTATAATTGTTACACCATGTATATTGATCTCCCAAAAACCCTAGGTCGAAGATACTATTAACAACCATGAAGCATATAAAATCCATGCTAGCCCTCCTGGGAAATGGACCTCTGATCTTCCTTTCATCTGGATCGACCACCACGTTGAAGTCCCCCACCCCACGATCCACGGTTCTGATCCAGGGTTAAACTTGCCTAACTCCATCCATAAAGACTCCAAAAAGTGAATATCACAGCTCTTGTATATGAAATAAGTGAATAAGGAATCCAGGCCATGTGATATCATGACTGTTAGAAACCGATCCTTCTCTTGGAATAAATTCATAGAGCACCTAAATTTCCATAAATTCTTATATAAATCATGCATGTTTCGATATTAAAATATGTATTGCATATATTCCTCAATTCAAAAAATGTTTTAAACTTCATCAATGATATCATAAGCCACTTTTTAATAAATCATTAATTAGTTACTCAGTATTCAGTAACATGTAATTTACTTATTCAAATTTGACATACCTTTATACAAAAAACATTATAAAAAAAGGAAGATATTAAGGGTTATATTACACTTAATCATGTTTTTTCCTAGAACAAAACATTTCCATTAAATCAATTTTCTACAACTACAGTAACATTCAAAAAATCCTTATTATTCCTTAATGAAAAATTATAAAAATTTATATATTTCAGGATTTATATAATATAATCATTGAATTCAAAAACATATACACTTCAATAATCAAAACTTATTCTTAAACATTTTCTCAGGATTTATCATATTATTCCTAAATACACATTTTCTATAATATGAAATATGACTCATGTATTAAGGTTCCTCAACCTCATCCTAATAATTCCTTTTACATTTAATATAAACAATACTTTAATAACACCACATAACGGTCAGATGTATTTTGCAGTCTCTTTATCTTCATAAGTATAACAAATAATTGTTCCACCTTCTTAATTCACATTATTAAATTTCCACATAGGAAATTGTTTTCTATATTCCTCATACATTCCAAAACTAAATTATTCAACATTAACTGAGTACCTTTTAGTTCATTCAGTTGAAAAAACCCATAAATCATTAGGTTAGAAAATAATATCATTAAAAGAAACAAAATATTCCTGAGACATTACTTATATGATGCCTATTTAATGAAACATACTTTTAAATATATGAATCCTTAGGCTTATCCTCAGATACCTCCCCAAAAATAATGTTAGAAATATCCCTAGGTGCCTCACTAAATTTTTCACATCCAAGTTTCCAAAGGTTGACTAAAACTTTCCCCTGATACTAACTATAAGAACTCAGGATTAACAAATATGGATATTACATAATTTCATTGAATATTAATATCATTATAGAAATACTTTCTCAAAGACCATAATTGGTTGGCATCTTTATAAACATGGAAACATAGTCTTCTAAGATGGAGAAATATATTAAGAATCTCCCTTAATGAAATTCCCCTTCAGTACTCCTGCTTAAAACCTTTCTTCAAAACATGAGGAATGGAAACATAATAAGCTAGAGAACTCAGATGCACAAAATGGGTAGAAAATGTAGATATGTAATCATAATATGAGCTGAAGGGTATGATAAAATCAAGTTAACATTATAAGATCATACCCTAAATATTAACTATCATAATCAAGTTTAATGTAATAAATATTGGTAGTTAATAATACATTAATCATAAGTAAATAAAGACCATAATCTGTGAGATCATATCATAAGAATATGATTTAGAACTGTGAAATTCAAAAAAATATAGAGAATCGTATTTCAAGGATACCAACTAAGTCCATTATAACATGATAGGATTTAGAAAATCACTAGTGTACATAATCTAGGCTTGGGATTCTCTCCCATGTACCATATTGTTTCAGGAATAATATTCCCTCCCATTTATACTTTAGTTTCATGATTTGAATTCTCTACTACTATACCTTCTTGTTTGGGGCTTCATATTCTCTCTTGTGTACCATCTTGTTTCTGGTTTGGGATTCCCTCCCATGTATACTTTAGTTTTGGTCCTAGTATTCCACCCCATTTTCCCTCTTATTTAGGGATTGGGATACCCTCCCATGTACCCTTTGATCTTATAAAAAATTTACCATTACCCAATGAATTAAAGGATGTTATAGGTTCCAACCATCACATAATTAAATCATGTTGCATGTTCTATAAGATAACAAAACGTTCATAGTATCATTAACAATAAAAAGATATGGGTTTCATTAACATCATATCATAACCAATGAAATTAAATAGGTAATATAAAAATTTAAACATATCATAACTTGTAAAAAATAGATAGGTTTATTAATAATTTCATCATAGAATAACCCATGAAATAAAGACTGTTTCATAATCATTTTATCATGGTATAACCCATTGAAGAAAAACAGGTTTCATAAAAATCTTATCATATTAACATAAACCATTATAATAAATATTAATAATGGTATCCTCATATCATATCATAAGTAAATAATAAACTATATCAAAGGATGTCAAAGTATATGGGGAGGTATTTTGAAAGATTACATGGAACATTTCTATTGTAAAATAAACATTCTTTTAAAATCACTATTTGGAACATGAAACATTTTCAAAATCCATTTGATTTATAAACACATTGAAAAACATATAATTGAAGCATATAAATCCCAATATATACTTTCTTATAGAATATATCCTATTATAATTTATATATTATTATTAAAAAATAAAACCTTTTGAAACAATTTTATTTCAAAATGTCCTTGAAAACTTATAAAGAAGACATGAAAAGTGTTTTAAAATCATTAAAACATAAAAAATTTAATTAAAATACTTTTCATTTAAAATGTGGTTAATATATCATTCTGAAACATTTTTGAAAAAATATTTATAAATCATGGTATATGAATAAAATAGATTTCCACCCGAAAATAGAAATAATGTAGGATTTTAATAAAAATGTTTTTTAATATTAATAAATACCAAAGCATATAAAAATGGTAAAATTATATAAATATATGATTCATAACCATATTAGAACAAAATTAATTATATTTCTTGATATATGTATTGTAATGCTTCATCAATGTAAGAATAATTATAAGTAATCCTAATAAAATATGGAATTATACAAATAATTTTTTACCACTTTGGTAATAATAATTCATAATCACCATGAAGTAATAACATTACCTGAAGAATAAAATATCAATAAAATAAATTTATTCATGATATACCATTTCAAATGGAATTATATAAACATTATCAAAGAATATGGACATATAACATGGAATGTGTCTCAAAGAAGTCAAATTAAGAGAAAATAACTTTATCGTTTTGGTAACTTTTAAACCGTACACCCCTAAATAGGGATATCATTAAATGGATAAATAAATAGACCTAAATTTAAAGACAATAATCATATAATACATTCATATTTACAAAAAACCTCACAAAATCAATGAGTGGTGAGTAAGGCATAAGTCTCACCAAAATAATAGTGAGGCTAGAAAACAATTACCTTAAGTATTGAATTTATTATTACAAATAAAAACATCATGTATAATAACAATAATTTTATTATAAATATATCCCATAAAAATGTATTTATATATTATACCATATGTTATTTAATGATTACTTTATATTACATGTTTATTAATAATTCCATGTTAATGTTACATTTCAGGAAATATATTCTTTGTTTTAGGTATATGTTTTGACTTCTTATTATTGATACTCTATCTTAGATAATGATTTAAATATTTAAATAATGTAAAACATGATATTAATATAATATATTTTTAGTATATAAACATTTATAATAATAAATTAAAGATATAAATATGAAATACTATACACCAATCAAGAAGATGGTAGATCATCCATACATAATGAATTTTGTTACTCTTTTCTTATCTTATTGAAAGAAAGAAAGTAAATGAAATATATTTATATGTTCATATTATAATTCTATTAGAATTATTATTTTATATATGTCATATAATTTTACTTAACCTGTCATTAATATATTCCATGTATTGTATGAATGAATCAAATCGCTTTGAAGAGGCAGTAGTCCTCATGTCCATAAAAAAAGTTATAATATTTTCAATATTGTAATGAATTAATGTATTTTTTATATAAAAAATTAATAACAATAAATAAATCATAAATATAATATATTTTATATGAAAAAGGAAATTATATCATTATTTCCAACCTTGAAATGTGATAATTGTAGAAGGAGTGACATCAATTTTCTAGGTAGTTATCCTCCGTACACAAAAAAAATATTTATGTATCACATTAGATGGAAGTGTGTTTGATTTTAAATTTAACAATTAAAATAAAAAATATAAGTATATTTTGGATACTATTTTTTTTATATAATCCAGTAATAAGATGACTTGAGTGGGTGGAGAATGAAAATAAATGAGAGGAGCTTGTGGAAGGGTGTAACTTCTTCTTTAGGTAACTCCTCTTGGTTTGCACAAAAGGGATTGCTTGGTTAGATTTATAAACAAAGGGAGACTTATATGATGATGGTATGAATGTTTTTATTTTATATGGGTTTATTTTTTAGGTTCAAATGTTTTTGATTGGTGTGAATAATTGAGTGGGTGGGGGCCATTTTATAGTGGTGGAGTGACATTTTTGTAAATGTAAAAATGTAAACACTCTTTAGAGATCTCCCATAAACCACGAGTATCCAAGAATTTTATATTTTTGATATAATAGAGGTATTGGTACAAAATATTTCTATTTAATGGATTTTGTAAATTGTACTAGGTTATTTTTTCAACTAAATCAATGTTTTACCACTATGTAATATTGTTTTTACCTTAATCATTGTAACTATTTAAAATTAAATTTACTAATATTTTTTTTCAAAAACTATGTTTATCTTATTATAAATTATATATTATTCTTATTCCAAATATAGAATCCATTTTTTAAAATTATAATTAATGATGTGGAATATATTAATTTTAATGTTAGTCTAGAAGATGGGACAAGACGATGAGTTTTTAATATGAAAATGCTAAAAGTTTGAAATGTCTTTATACCCAATTCCAACGTAAAATTTGTACCAATAACCTTAATTTAAATAATTTATGTAAAATTTAAATAATTAAATTTAAGAAACAAATTTAAAAAAAATGAAAATTATAAATAAATTAGATGAAAAATCTATTTTGAACTAAAATTCTATATTTTTCAATTTTCATGAAAAAATAAAACATCTCAGAAAAATAAAAATTATTCACCTAATGTAAAATTTTATATTAAAAGTTCATATTTTATGTATATTTTATCAAATAAAAATTAAAAATGTGTGAAATTTTATATTTAAAATCGGTTTTCTATTAAAATAATATAAAATTATCTTATTGAAAAATAAAGTTTTTTATTAATAAAATTGTTTTTATTCTATCTTACGAATATAAAATCGATTGTATAAGTGTAAAAAATTAATTTAATATATACTTTTTTATTTCATTAAAATAATTCATCAAAAGTAGATTGATTAATTTTTTGAGATAAAATGTGTTTCCACGAAGAAAAATTGCTTTCTTTGAAAACTAATTTAATTATTTTTAAGTAGTTCTTACATTCATTTATAACTAACTGATTACCAAAGGATTCATTTTATATACAAGTTTAAGTAATATTTTCCAAATTTAGTTAATATAATTTACTATTTCCATTCCAACACGTTTCTAGTAATTATAATAATATTTTAATAACAATATTAATACTATGTTGTAGTTCAGTAATAACCAGCCTTGTGAGTAACACAAGGTATCAAATGGACTCAGTATTATGTGTAAAATAAGACTAACATTTCATTGTTTATATAGAAAGATGATATATATCTTGTGTGTAGTGTAAGAATAACTTTGGGTTTTGTATAATGGAAACCATACATAGTGATTTCGTATAAAAAATCTATATTCAGTGTTGTGTGAAATGAAAAATATATAAACGATTAAATTAATTGAAAAATTAAAAAAAAAATATGTGTGTTATATACATGTATGATATATTTGATTTTAATGGTATGAAAATAAACTATAATAGATTTAGATAATTTTATCCAACCTCATATTACTCTACCTTGGGTCCGTACCAAATGACCCTAAATATTAATGTACGTCATTTGATATAAATACATCTCAAAATAGTATAGATAAGATATTTAAAAATAAAATAAAATAGTGTGAAATGTTGTCCTATTAAAATAACCCCAAAAACATCACAATAAATTATCCTTCAAATAATAAGATAAAATCATGTAGTGATAACCCATTCATGGACATAAACTATGTAACAACTCATTTTCAAAATAGGAAATCGATCTACATAAAGTTGAGTCATAATATTGACCATTCATATGAGGTTAAATAACTTTATTTATAATTGACTTCACATCACCATTTTAATAACATAATTTTTTTATAAATTTTATATAAAAAAATTATCATGATATGATTTTAGATTTTTTATAAGTGACATCCATATTGGGTGTCCCTTATTCTCAAATAATATCATTGTTCCCAAAATATTTAATGATTCTAGAGTTATTTAATATTGTATAATGTAGGATTAAGTTTTCAAAAAGATCATGGTAATACATTGAAATATATATATATATATTTATATATATCAAGGTAAACCTTATGTTTCCATAATTTTTTATACACTATTCCACAATATATTTTCAAAATCATATTCATTTTTTAGGGTACTCAAGCAAGAGTTTAAAATATCGTACATTGAATTTCTATCCATTTCATTTCAATCATTACACAATTGGGTTAGATCCATAAAACGTTTATATTAGAAACAATCCACCAATCCCAGACTATGGTGAATTCATTTCCATTAACTATTTATAACATTATATTTATTTTGATAGGATTTGTAGTAATGTTAATGGTATAATAAAATTATAGATTTTTTATAAAAGTGAATTTTTGTTGGATTATTTTTTTGGGAAACAATATAAGTCTTTTAGAGATAATTAATGAATATATAAGATGATATGACAATTTTTTTGAATTATAGAAATTTTAGTTTCCATTATTTGAAAATCCATTTAATGCCTTGACATAGATTATAGTACAAAAATAGAAAAACTAATTCTATATACGATTATAATTGGGACATTATATTAATAGTATAAGATGTGAGACAATTGGTCTTTACAATAATGACACCAAAATTTGGTTCATATTTACCACTATTATATAAACCACGCCATGATTGTGTTATTTTGGTACATTGAATTTCATATAATTATTTTTGAAACAAGTTTGTTGTTTTCACTTGATTAGTTATTAGATAATTGAGGATTTCCAAATCATAATGTATGAATTAAAATAATGGTATATTTATAATATAAAAAAATATATATATACCAACATATTTCCCCATGATTATATATATTCCCAAAAATATATATTTTTTGAGATTTCAACAGTACTTGAAAATAATATAGAAACACTATGACTCAACTATTTGGACCCTGATGGAATATGTGTCAAATCATGTACTTCTAGAATTAAAAAACCATATGTGGGAGATAAATTACATCACTGTTATTTATTATAAGAGTTTGGTGTTTTTGTATTTGAAGTCACGATTTCTTAAAGATATAGGAAATATTACTACCTATCTTGATTTTTAGAGTAGTGGTAAAGAAAATTTCTATCCATAAATTAGGGAATATTTTTATTTTGAGATTATTAGTCTTATAATTTTTGAAAAATGATATTATGTATTAGTTAGGTTATGGTTTATTTTTAAATAAAATTTCAAGTAAAAATTAATTTCAAATTTAATAGATGAAATCATCTAAAATGAAAGTGATGGATTGATTTTAATTATATTTTGTAAAATAATATTTAAATTCATAATATAAAATTGAAACATTCTTAATGTTTATTATTATTTCTATGAATGATATGGAACAAAAATGTGAGTGTAGGTCATTGATAATAAAAAAGATAGCATGTATTCATTGAATATATAGATTTGATAGTATAAGTTCATGTAATAATATATTATACTTATGATAATGTTTGAAATCACAAGTGTAGAATATATCAGTGATGGTATCAAATTAAAGGCTAAATAATCATAAAGAACACCATTTTTTATGATGTTAATTTCATTGATATAAATTTTATATGATTAAACATTGTTTGGAATGTTAAATTTTTTCACATTATGAATTAATACCTAGAATCGGGGAAGACCAGTTAGACCATGTTTTTAGTGTTTTCATATCATAATTTTGTAAACACATCTTCTTGACATAAAATGAATTCAATAAATCACAATATTATTTAGTTGTTGTTCACAAATTTATATTATTGGATATAAAATTTATAGTTGTGTGTTTATGCCCTTAAATTGTCTACATTTTGTTATATTATATCGACATTTTATCTCTTCAATATTATTAATTTCATCTTCTAATAATGATAACATTTTCAATATAATGGGACAACACTAATTCAATTGATACAACAAACATATTTGGAAAACATGATGAAAAATCATATAATTTCTCATTTTCTTGGTGTATATTAGATAGTAATACATAAGACACAAGTAAATTATCCCACTATAAAATTAATTATGGGATTCGATAGAATGTTACTAAATAAATATTTTGAGTGTGAGCATACTTTTTAGCGATTTATATCAAATTATATATTTTTTAAGTTGATACATTGTTCCTCTTCAATATGAGTTTGAGATAATCCTGGTAAAATATATTAAGGGGATATAAAAGTTATGAAGGGGATTTTGGAAGTCATTCATAACAAATTATAAGATATTCAAATGAGGTCCAATGAATGTTTATTACTTTTCTCTAGTCGTGTTATAGATGTTACTAATGTTATATGTGGATATTGTTATGAAATCACTGATTCTGATATAGTAATGAAGATAATTAAAATAGTAGCTCTAATGTAGGATCCAATAATATTATAAATATTATATATGAATAATTTTGATATTTATCTTGAATACTTACACCACATGTTGGATGTATATTAGAATTATGTGAAACCAAATATTGTTTTAGAAAATTTATCTTTCGGGATAGATTTTAAGGATGTTATTATGAAATTTTTTAGGATATTAAAATTGAATATGTTTTAATTGATAAAACCCTATAAATTATTCAATGAACATGTAAATGAATGAAACTAAGATTATAAGGAAAACTAAAAATAGTTTTTTTGTTCATTTTAGGAAGGTTTGATACATCACTATGAGGTTTCTAAAGAGGCTTGATGATGGGGTTGATGAGCCTAAATTATTATCCTAATAGAGAAGGAAGTGACTTAATAGAAAAACATTGTTTTCTAGAGTGAAATGCACATTAATAGGTATGTAATTATAATAATTATAGATGATTACTCTGAAGAAATAATGTATTAAGTCATCGATACTTTGTTTATAACATATATTTATTATTCTATAATGGAATCAACTAAAAATTATATATTTATTGTAAAATATTAAAATTATAACAAAGTGTAGTTTTGGATCATTGGGGTGAATTAAAATCTTAATTTTAGGGGAATAATTTTAAACTAAATAATAATAAAAATAGAATTTTTATTATGGAATCTTGATGTTATGTTGATCAACATGAAGTATAAGAGGATCATACTTAAAAATGATCTGGATAATATGAAAATAATTATCTTCAAATTGATGAAATTTTGAATTTTAGAAAAAATATTGATGAAAAAGTAAAACCATTGTTGATTTTAAAATATTAATTATAGAGAAATACATGAAAATTTAAAGTGTTTATGTACAATATAATTCATTGGTAATGTATTTTGCATAAGAAAAAATTAAAAATTATTCAAAGAAGTAGATTTAATTTGGTTTGTTTCTAGAATATGTTTAGAAAGAGTTAGCTAAACTCCACATAAAACAAATTGATGAAATTATTAGTTCTCAAAGACCAAATTTAATTGGGGAAATCGGTTTTAGTGACAATTCTTGTGTATAAACAAAACAAGAAAATGTGAATGATTAATGTGAATTGTTAATTGTATAATTTATTAACCATAATTAAATTATCAATAATAAGTTATGTACATGAAGGATGTATATTTTTAGAGATAAAAATGAAAATTTTAATTATTGATAATGTGTGTATTATATGGAATTTATTTCCATGTAATATCCCATTACAATAAATTTAGATTGTATTTATGAATATATATATATTTTTATAATAAAATAGATAAATATCATGAACTTTGTTTTATGAAATAATTTATTTATAATGATGAATTTTTAGTTGTAAAAATTTCTAAAATAAACTAGTTGAATGTAAAATGTAATAAAGAATATTTTAACATAGAATATAAATGTATATGGATTCTTGAAAATTTTATTAATTCACTATAATAATAGTTTTTATAATTTTAGTGCTTAAAATATTGATTTGTTTTCTTATACAGATACAAATTAAAAATTTAAAACAAATATTTGAACTCATTTTGGAATTTAAAACAAATAAGTAAAGATGAATGAGAAGTAATTATGGGTTTAAAGTTTACTATAGGATATAATAATAACTCATATGAAGACTTTGGAGAGTGGTCTTCTATCTCATATGATAGTTTATATTATTTTTTGATATTATTTAGTGTATAGTGGATAAGATACTTTTCTTAAGAAATGATGAAGCATTGATGATTAAAAGAATGTGAAAACCTGAATTGGATGTTTTCATATTATTTTTAAATTATATACTCTATATTGATGTCCATTTACATTATCCATTTTTTGATATTTATATTTTTTACATTGTTTTGGATGTCACATTTAGTTAGATTGGATATGATATAATAGAAAAAATTAGGAATTCAATTCTAAAATAATGGGAAAATAAAACTATTCTATATCATTATAACACCAAGGAATATAAATCAATTTTAATTATGGATGAATAATATAGATTGTGGAAGTGGGGGATAATCCTTGTTAACTCATGGAGAATATATCAAAATTCTGAAATGCAGTGGATATGAGAAACAAGATGTGGGATGATGAAATGATTTTATATTAATATATATAAGGAAATATTTTTCTAAATATATATCCTCAACTGAATAATACCACATCAAGTTTGATGAATTTGGTTTTCAATCATGTGTGTTTTTTAATTAGTTTTACAGAAACATATGGTGAGATATATTTCATTATATTAGTGTATGTTTATATTTTAATATTGTGTGTCATGTTAAAATATTTGAAAATTAAACATCTAGAGTACCTAAATAGGTATATAAAAATAAAAAAAATAAATATTAAAGAAATATTCAAAATTTTAGATCACATAATGGATAGTGGTGCACATACTGGATGGTCAAAAAAATTATTTAAGCAGCATATGAAATACAGAGTTTAATTAGTATGAACCCACCAAAATAATATAGTCATATAATTAATAAATTATGTTGTAAAAAAATTGGAAATGAAGTTCTTGAATGTTATTTCTATTTCACATTACTACCCGAAATAATTAGTTCATGTAATATTCTATATTCTTAAAATATTATTACTCAGTCTAGGATAGATAAGTCACCATTTGAAATGTATCATGTAAGGAAATCCACATTCAATCATCTTATGGTTTTATGGAAAGAATGTTACATATGATATTAATATGTAAATCATATTTTTTATGGAGATACATTACATGAAACCTTATTGATAGGATACTCAATAAATTTTAGGGCTGACCATAATACAAATAAGATGGTAAACATAATTTTTAAGTGATGTGGTGCAAAAGCTGTTGGGAATGAACTCAAATAAGACTCTATAAATTCTATTCTTGAAAAAATGATTGATGAATATGGGGAGATAAATTTATATTTTTGGGTATTCATTTGAATTTTAAGTTGATGATAAATAAATTATTGAATTTGATGAATAAAAAAGTGAAAAATGGATTAATTGTGGGATTAACTCATCCAAATATAGGGCTAAACATGATCAAAACAAAATCATTTGAGGAAAATATCCTCCAACTATGAGTTATAGAATAAACATACTATGAAACCATGATGTATTATACATAATTGAACCCAATTTCTTATAATATGTGAAAATAGAGGAATGAATTTCGGAATCCATGAATTATTAATTGGATAAAATTGAATAAAATTAGAAATTATATCATTTGGAATGTATAAAAACCATGATGTGATTAGTATAATTTTGGATAATAAGAACTAGTTGGAAGAAAATTAAAAACTCATTCATAATAAATAATGGGTGGTTTGTAAAGGATATTTTAAACATTTTAGTGATTTCATTTGATAGTAATTGCACCAAGGTAGTGAATAGAATTCATTATACTCTTTTAAGAATAGGTTTTCAACATAATGTTCAATGTGTTGAAATTTTTTTTAAGAAAATATTAAAAAATGGATTCTTGAATATATAAGTGTTTATAAAATAACTTGTTTTAGTTTTACTTGGGAATAATTATTTAATCTATTCATAATAAAATATTTTTAATATAACCTAAACAATATCATAAAGTCTCATATGCATCGGTGTATGAATTCCTAAGGGCATGGAATTCAAGAAATAATTATCACAACCACTATGTAAATATTTTATTATATTAGATGTAACTATGTTAAGGCATGTAGAGTAAATAATATTTATTGGAAATAAACATAATTATGTTATTAAATATTGATAACTAAATATTTAAATTTTTATGGGAGTGTTTAAATACTTATAGGCCACAAAGATCATCATGATAAATAAAATACATACATATAATAGGGTAACTATGATAAAATTATGATTTCATTATGTTTTGAATGTTTGAGTCTACTTATATTTTGATTCTAATATATATCATTAATGCACATGGAAATGATGAAGGTAGTGAAGGGATGAAAATTTCTCTATAAATAAGAATCATTTATAGTTTACTCAATATTTATATAACTCGTAAGATTATTTATTGTGATAATATCTTGACAACATGGTGTCAGAGTTTTCTAAACATGGGATCCTTAAGAAATTGATAATAACATTTAAATTTGATAGTGTAATTTTTTTTTGATTTTCAAATATGGATTTAAAATGGATTTGTTATAATAATATGATGAATTATGGGATTATAATAAATATAACTAAAAATAAATAAGTGGTGGTGATTTCTATAATGGTAATAATTGGGTTGGTTTTCTGAGATAGGAAGAATATTGTATTTCAATAATCCTAATATTGGTGTAATATAGCCCTACTCATTATTACACATTTAAAAATGATTTATTAAATAAAATCCCACTTAACACAACCTAAATGATTTATAGGTATAGTGTGTTTTTGTATTAGTTACATTACATGACAATTTATGGCATAAAATACAACATATTTATTGAAAACTTCTTTTGGATGATTACAACATTCCTTCGTACATAGCATTGCATGGGATTACCAGAGCGCGTACATAAGAAAATGGTGAGGTATAAATAATAGTAAGGGAGTAAACAAGAAATAACATTAAGAATACAATAAAAATTATGAAATAGGTATATTAATGGATCAGAAGAGAAACATGAACAAAAATTCATGATATAGAATAATTATCATAACATAGTACTTTGGAAACAACATAAATCATTGCATCATAAACATAAAGGAATCATGTAAACCCCATTCCCAATTTGGTGTACAATTTTACTAATAGTAATAAGGTAAACCCATGACCCAACATTACGTATCATGATACTAAAATTTACCCAATGCATTGGAGCGCTATCTGGGCAAACCCTTTATAAACATTTCAATCTCATGCTTAAGTATGCCTCATAGATCATATAACATGGATTCATTCAACATCATCATTTATTACATGATAACAAAATGTAGAATAATTATATGAATATATATAATAAATACGTATATGTGAATAATTGTGAATACCCTCGATAATGAAATGGGAATGGTATTCATTACATGGTAATTTTGGCTTAGAAAACCACAGTGAAATTTCTACAGCATAATGACATCACATGGAAATTCATAAAATGGGTAGATGAGAGATAAAGGTATATTTCATAATTTAGACATTAAATGGTAAATATGGGGATCATATATTATAATATCCCATCATATGAAATGGAATTTGTGGTGTGTAATATAAGATAAATGCTTGAATTAAAATGAGGAGAGAAATCCTTACGAAATTTCAGCATGGTAATGGGTGTACATGGGAGGGATTAATGAGTGTGAAAGGGATTTATAATCATTAAAAAATAATAATTTATGTATGGGGGAGGTTCTAAAACATACCCCATCATTTTTAATTGAAAAAAATGTTATAACAATATAAAGAAACATGGAAAAAATAAGAAAGGTAAGTGACGATCCCTTACAAAAATTCTTCATGGTAATAGGTGTATATAAGGGTTCATAAAAGGGATAAATGAGATTTAAAGGATATATAATCATTCATAAATAATGTGGGAATTAAGGATGATATTCATAGCATATCCTATCCTAATAATGAATAAAAATTAAATGAAATTACCTGAAAAGAATGCTTGATAAATGTAGAGGGCGGAAGATCCCTTACTCAGATGTGTGATAAAAAACGATTGGGAGAGGCATATTTGTGGCATAAGGGATCCTTGGGAGGAATCTAGGTTGTATGGTTAATAGTGTGTTCATGATTCAAAGATCATTAGGGAAGAGTAATGGGTTCTTGGGTGGGTTTATATAGGAAAGGAAAAGTAATTATTTATTATTTTGGTTTTGGACCCTATGCACTAAAATATTCAAAAACAAAAATCATCCCATGTTTTAGTAAAATGGGGATTGTTATAAATTATTTAAAAGTGTAAGGGACAAATATATTAAAATATTTCCCTTTTTTATGTATAGGTGAGTCACAATTCTAAGGAAATGTTTTTAAAATCTTAAAATATTGTATCTTTCGTGGAGGATTCACAAAATATTAATAAAATAAATTAAATAAATATAAAATTATATTATTCTAAAGTAAAAGGATATTTTTCTGAATATACCCTTTATAGTATTTTATTACATCACTATTGGGTCATTATGATGTAATAAAATACATTCTATATTTATACAGTATTTATGCTTTAACCAGAAAATCGACCATCTCATAAAAATATGAAAAATTATCCATTGGATAATTTAAACATACTGACTCCAAAAATAATATTCATTTTATCTAATTAACTTTTTCGAAATGTGAATTTTTAATTTTAAAATAAAAACCAAAATTTATTGAAAATTGACGGGTTTTGATAAAAACTATTTTCAAACCATAATAAAAATTACAATTGGTGTCATAAAAATTATACGATTATTTATATTTAATAAAATCAATTTAATAATAAAATTTTATGAAATTATTATTTAATTCAAAAATTAATTAACTCATCAAAATTCATTTTTCTTAAACAAATTTGAATATTAACCAAAAAAATACTCTTTGTGCTTTTAAAATCATTTACAATGTGACAAAAATAGAATGAAAGTATATGAATTATTCCACACCAAAATAAATGACATAATAATATTAATATGGTCTTGTTACATATACCTTTATTACACCAATATATTCCATAAGAGTAAGGTGTGTGATGGTGTGGCTTTCTTGGGGCTGTTTGGTGAACAATGTTTGGGTCGTGATCCTAATGATATTGAACTTATCCTATAAATGTTTTAACTCATGCTTAAGTTATTGGATATTTGACTTGGTCTTGGTCTAGGTAAAATCCTATAATTGCTATCTCTCTTGGAAGCTCTGATAAATGGGCCTCAGAGGGAACAATCCTACTAGTTGAGGCCTTCACTTCCTTTGTATCTGTCAAAAGGATTTTTTAAAGCCTTGTATTCAAACTAGTCATGTGATCACTATTCAAATATTTTATGATGAATGGTAAGGGTACATAATGGTCATTTAAATCTTATTGAATATAATAAAATAAAAGGATTTCATGTGTTTTCTATATCCATAAGATATTAAAAGAAAAATAATTTTATTCATAAATGATCCAGTTGTTACCACAATCCCCCCTTATAAAATTTCTCCCTCGTGATTTCCTTTTCCAACACTGAAACAGATGAGGGTTACTCCACCTCATCACTTCCCCCAATTCCCATGATGCTTCTTCAAACTTGTGGATTTGACACAACACATTGATGAGGGGCATCATATTATTTCATAGAAAATTTTCCTTATGATCTAAGATCTTCACCGGCTTATCCTTATAAGAATGGTCATTGTCCAATGGTGCCACCTTTAGATTGAGTGCATGTAATGGGTCAGGTATGTAATTCCTCATGAGTGATACATGGAATACATATTGTAAATGAGATAGGTTCAGTGTGAGTGTAAGTTGATAGGCCACTAGTAGGATGTGATCAAGGATCCCAAAAGGGCCTATGTACCTTGGACTAAGAACTCCCTTCTTCCCAAATCACATCATTATCTTCTATGTAGATATGTAGAGGAAAACCATATCTCGAATATCAAACTCTAGGTATCATTGATGGTTTCCAGTATAACTCTTTTTTCGACTCTGAGGTGCTTTGATATGATGTTGGATGGTCTTATCCTTGTCCACCATTTCCTCATCCATTTTTGGAACTAGATGTTTTCATTCCCCAACTTCATCCCAACATGCCAGTGTTCTACTCCTCTTCCCTTAAAGTGATTAACAAGGATCCATTTTGATGCATGGTGGTATACTATTTTTGTAAGAGAACTCCACCAAATGAAGATGTTGGTACCATCATCCTTTAAAGTCCATTGAGAAGGCTCTCATCATTTCCTCTAGTTTCTGGATAGTCTGTTGAGATTGGACATCAGTTTGAGGATGATAAGACATACTAAAGTTTATCTCAATATTCAGAGCATATCAGTGAAACTTCTAGAAGAATGAGGTGAATCATGGATCTCGATTAGATACAATTGATATTAGTACACCATGCGGCCTTACCACTTCTTTGATGTATATCTGTGCTAGTTTATCCAATGATAACTCCTCTCAAATCATGATGAAGTATGTAGACTTTATTAAATTATTCACCACAACATAGATATCATTGTTTCTTTTGGATTTATTCGGAAGTCCTGTGATAAAGACCATGGTGATGTTCTCCCATTTCCATGTTGGTATGGGTATTGGTTTCATCATCCCCTTCGATGTCTACCTCTCATCATTCACTTGATGACATACGAGGAACATTGATTTATACTCATTGATCAACTTCTTCGTGTTATCCCAAAAATAATTCTCTTGTAGATATCAATACATATTTGTGTTTCCTAGGTAAATGGAGAAATTTTAACTCTGTGCATCATTGAAAAGTTCTTTCATTAACATCTAATTTTATAGAACACATAGTTTTGACACAAATCTCAAAATTCCTTCTTCATTAAAATTTAACTTTGAGGATTTCCATTTTTTGATAGCTTTCATTTTATTCCGAATTCCCACATCGTATTTTTTATCATCCTTTAAACATTGACAAATAAATGGTTGGGATATAATTTGTGAAACGATTGATGATATTACATTATTTATGATTCCCAGGTCTATCTTCACCGAAACTAAGAAGATTAGAACCTTTCAATTCTCATCAATGATAGAATTGCTGGGTTCTTTCTACTTAGAGAATCCACTACCTTTTTCACTTCCCCAGGGTGGTAATGTATTAAGTCGTAATCCTTAATGAGCTCTAACCATATTTGATGGATCATGTTCAGCTATTTCTGTGTGAATATGTATTTGATACTTTTGTGATCTGTATATATTTAACACATTTCCCAAAATAGATAATGTCTCCATATTTTCAATGCTAAGATCATAGATTATAACTCTAGATCTTGTGTGGGGGTAGTTTTGGTCATTAATTTTCAACTTCCATGAGGTATAGTGATAATTTTTTTCATTTTCCCTTAAATTCTTCGAAATGGATACTTATAATATTTCTAAGAAGAAAATTCCCAAAACATTAAACATGTTATAGAACACTTATACAAGTGTTCTCTAATTATTTAATATCATTTCTAGTGGGTAATCAATGCTCTTAAGAAAACATAAATGATATACTAATAGGACATAAATTAAAATACATTACGACAAAAACTACTTTTAATTAGTGGTTACATTTAATTTATTCATCATTATCCATCTTAGAATAGGATATTACGTGCTCCCTTTATCATAGAGATTGTGGATGCTCATCATGCTTCTCAGCACATGGTATATGGACTCATTTTGGATAATGCTTGAATTCTCCACATTTATAACATATAACTGTGTAAGACTCCATAGATGGAATTTTGGTTCAATTCATCACATTATCAATATTTTCATGGAAATTGGATACTTTTTGCCCTTCCTTTCATCACTTAAAACATATCCTAGTCCCTTTGTGACATTCCCCTTACATCACTTTTCCACACATATTGCACAAAAGAAATTGGGACATCTTTACCGTATCACCTTTATCAGATGGAATTTCATGACATATTAACCTTCTCTTCATTTATTTCCATGGGAATTCAAAAATGTACCAATTGTTAATTTTTTTTTATCGCTGGTTTGGTATAATCACGATATGTCCTACTTGAGTTCCCATTTGATTGAAAATCTCATTGGGACATTCATTACATTTCCCTTCACATTAGTTATTAAAACGATTCCTCATATTTCCAACTAGTAACTAGAATAAAAGGAAAATTAGGGATGACTATTTCAACACTTAAAAGGTGAATCTGATGACATTAAATGAATATATTATAAATCACATTTATCCCTGTAACTTTTAAATTTCTAGGATTAAATCTATGTTATGCATGATATATCTCCCAACAAATATTCTTATGGGATTTTTTCCCATAATAATGTATCGTACTCTGATTATGAATTTACCAAATCATATCCCCCCGAGTGTCAAACCAAGAGTGAGACAAGTCCCATTTTTGTGCACCAGTTCCCATTCAAGTCTATCTCAAAGTAGTGTTTTCGGGATTTACCCCTATATACATATTTGTAAGAGGCACCACTACCAATTTGTATCCAGACAGGGATTAATTTTCATGATTAACCAATTATTCTATACTCACCAATATATTGGTATTCTTTTTTTATACTTAGTATTATCCCTAATTTTGTCACTATAGTTTTTAATCCTCATCCTAAAATTAACTAAAATTATCCATTGATACTAGCTATAACAACCTTTCTCTTTATCACATAATTAAAAATGATAAATTGCATAAAATTGCATTTAATACAACCTAAATTATTGATTAGTATAGTTTATTTGAGTATTAGGAACATTACATGACAACATAAGGCATAAAATACAATACCTTTATTAAAAACTTCTTTTAAATGGAAACAGCATTCCTCCATTCTTAGCATTGCATGGGATAACATAAGGAAATACATATGAAAAGGGTGAGCTATAAATACTAATATAGAAGTAAACAAGGAATCAAATGAAGGATAAAATACATGTTATACAATAGTAATATCAATGGTTAATAAGAGAAATATGAACATCAAGGAATGATATAACATGATTATCATAACCTGCTAATGTGGTAACAATATAAACCACAACATCATAAAAATAGTGGAATCATGTAAAACCCTTTACCGAAATGGTAGAAAATTTCCTAACAAGGAATTCGTTAAACACCTATCCCAATATGAGATATCATGATACTAAATATTACCCAATGCATTGTAGTGCTATCAGGGCACACCCTTCATAAACATTTCAATTTCAAGCTTAAGTGTTCCACATAAATCATATAACATGAATTCATTCAAAATCATAATTTTTTAAAAGATAGAGGGATGTGTAATAAATATATGAAAGTCTATAATCAATATGTATATGTTCATAATATTGAATACCCTTGATATAAAAATGGGCATGGTATTCAGTACATGAGTATTTTGGCATGAAAAATCGCAGTGCAAATTCGACAGCATAACTACATCACAAGGGGATTCATAAAATGGGTTAATTAGAGAGAAAGAGGTATCTAATCATATATATATTAAATGGGTTATATAGGGATCGTCGAGAATAATATCCCAACATATGAAATGTAATTTTAGAAGAATAATATAATAAAAATGATTTAATGGAAATGAGGAGAGAGAAGTCCCTTACGGAATTTAAACATGGTAACTTGTGTACATGGTAGAGATTAATGAGATTGGAAGGGGTATTAAATCCTTAAAAAATAATAACGGACATATGGGGGAGGTGATAAAACATTCCCCATCATTTTTAATTGAAAAATAAAATGGTATAACAATATAAGGAAACATGAACAAAAATGAGAGAGGATGGTATGTGAGGATCCCTTACGAATATTTTGCATGGTTATTTGTGTACATAAGGGTTAATAATTGGGATAAATGAGATTTAAAGTTGGTTTCATACATTATAAATCAATTTTATAGTAAGGAAAATTTTTAATATCATATCCCAATATTGGAATGAAAGAAATTAGAAGACATAACATTATAAGAATGTTTGATAAAAGAGGATGGAATATCTCTTAATTGGATGTGTGGTACCAAAGGCATGGGAGAAGATTATTGAGATATTAGGGGACCCTTGTGAGGACTATAGGGATTATAGGGAGTAGTATGGTAGGTATTAAATGATCTTGAGTGAAGTGGAATGGGAGCTTGTGTAAGTTTATATCGGAATGGTGGGGGAATTCTTTATTATTTTGGTTTTGGATGCTACATACTAAAATATTCAAAACCACAAACCATCCCATGGTTTCATCCCATTTTTTCTGAACATGGTAGTTTTATAGGTTTTTTTGAAAGGCTATGTTAAGAAGATAATAAAATATTTCCCTTTCTTATCTAGTGCGGAGTCACAATTTCAAGGAAAAGTTTTTAAAAATTTTAAATATTTTATATGTCTTAGAGGAATCACTAAAGCTTTATGAAATAAACAAAATAATCCAAAAATTTTATTATTCTAAGTAAAAATATATATTTGGTCTGAAATAGACTTTATATTATTCCATTACATAACTATTGGGTCATTATGATGTCATAAAACGCAATATATATTTATACGGTATTTAATTGTTGCCCAACAATTCTACTATCTTAGAAAATTATGAAAAATTATTCATTGGATAATTTTGATGCCCTGATTCCAAAAATAATATTCATTTTATCTAAATAATTTCCTAAATATGTGAATTTTCAGTTTTAAAATAAAAATTGATATTAATTTAAAATTTATGGGTTTTGAAAAAAAACAATTTTCAAACCGTAATAAAAATTATAATTGAATTAATAAAAATTATATGATCATTTATATTTTATTTAATTAATTTAATAATAATATTTTATTAAAATATAATTTAATTAAAAAATCCATTAATTCATAAAAATATATTTCTTAAATAAATTGGAATATTATCCAAAAAATACTATTTGTGCTTTAAAAATCAATTACAATGTAAAAATAATATAATGATAGTATATTAGTTATTCTATAAAATCTAATTCACATAATAATAATGCTATGGTCTTGTTACATATCCCTTTATTACACTAGCATAAGCCCATAGAGTAAGGTGTGCGATGGTGGTGCTTTCATGGGACCGTTCGGTGAACATGGTTTGGTATGTGGTCTCGATGAGCTTGAAATTCTCCCATAAATGGTTTCACTCAATCTTATGTTGTTGGATCTAGTCTTGGGATTAGTCTAAAAAAATCCTACAAATGATATCTCCCTTGTATTCTCTGATAAATGGGCTTCATAGGGTATGATCCAACTGGTTGAGGTCGTCATTTCATTTGTCTGTTTTAAAGGGATTTGTTAAACACATATATTTATAATAGTCATGTGATCACTATAAAAAAATATTATCTACAGTATGGATATTTAAAAATCATTAAAATACAATTTAATATTATAAAAAAATAAACTACATGACTTTTTAATATCCATAATACATTAAAAGAAATAAAATTTTATTCATAAATTATCAGGTCGTTATTGGAAGAGTACATTGCATTCACGAAAACATATAATCAATGTTTATGAACAATAAAAGTGTTTGAATTCATTGGTGCAGTTTTAATGTTTACCATGATTATTAAATGTGACAACTAAATTACCAATGAGTTTTCTAAAAATATTACATATCACTCATGTATGAATCAACATAAAATAGAATACCATATCAAAAAGGAGAACTTTTAGAACAATGTTCTGAAGGTGAAATTTCTGAGATGTAAATTGTAACACCCCAACCCTTTTTACCCAGAGTTGGTGCATTATTGTGTAACATTGGCATGATGACAAAGATCAAGTCTCGAAAGACTGATTAGATTAGTATCCTTGAAACACAAGATACATTCATAAGTTTTACATTACATCATAAAGTAATACAATACTAAAACAACATATTTTCTTCATATCCCCTCATATTATCCCTTCAAGTCATTCATAAAATACTTCTTCACATCCTGGAAAAATTAAAACATTGAAAGGGGTGAGCTCAGTTGCTCAGTAAGGATAACAATATAGTAGAAGCTTTCATAAATAAACATAAACATTTAAGGCAATGTATAACAAAAACAAAAGTCTTTTAAACTTGAATTTCTGCGTAATATGGCAAAAGTAAAATTAAATAATTCCATTTACTTATTCACATGGTTATTCTACTAGTCTAATAATCACATGCAATATCAATAACCACTTTCATAATGATGGAATGTATCATTCCAGACTATCATAACCACATAGCCAAGGCCTCGTGCCAAGACTACAAATAAGATTTTGTCAAGGCCTCATGACAAGACAGTAGTTTGTCTCATGAGACCTACCGATGCATCTAGAAGATATAGATGGCTCCACTCATCACTTATTAAGTACAATTTATTCCTTATATGAAAAGGTTTAAACATATCATAAACCATAACGTAATCATATCACATAAAACATGCATAAAGGAAACAAAACATTTCCGTATTTCAATCACCAGACATCAATACAACACATTGATATAAAAAACACTTTCAAAAACCATTTAAAATACCAAAATAATATAAAATTTAAACTTTGTAATTATTTTTCATTTAAAAAATTTATGGCTTGTAGAAGAATCAGAAACTCAGATAATGGTCACAGCGGCGGAGAAGTTGTTGTCGCCACAAACGTCTGAAAAAAAACAATCCCTTTTGTCGTTTAGTAAAGTTTTTCATTTAAAAAAATATTCCTATTGAATAAATGTAAAAGTCAAAGGGGTTTATACACCGTATAAAAGAAAGTTGTGATTAAAACAAAATATGCCTCAATGAAAGAAGATTGAGATGAAGTCCATTACAAAGATCATTTTAAAAGAAAAGCTATTATGAGTTTTAACTATAAGTAAACATAAATAAAGTAAAAATAAAAGATATGACATAATAATATCATGCCATAATTTGAAAGTCAAAGATTAACCCAAAGAATAGAAATTGGGTTAAGAAGTTTCCTTACCTCGTGTCTGACTTGACACGATCATTCTTTAACCTCTGAATAAAAAACTGGAGTTAATTTCTAATTGATTAAGAACCTTTTTCAAGTTCATTATTCCTTTTATATCACTTATTACCATGTTATGAACATTATGTAATTATTTAAGTTAATAACGGTCGTTTTGTCGATCTTTGGTACTTGAGTAAAAAATAAACTACTTATAATTACAAATTGTTTATGTGGTAGAATATCCATTATATCCAGAATTATATTCATGATTTAGATATCATATATATCATATATATCCAGTTTATACATTCATTCATAATATTACGTAACATTTAGAGGTATGAAATGAAATGCATCCTTCATGGAGACGGTAAGCCGTACGTACTCATGAACGCTACTTTCATTTCTAATACATATTTAATGGAATGAAATCATATTGATATAAAGTTATATAATAATTCTATTGTAATATCATATATAATATCATTTACTCAATCCTTTATACATCCAACATATGGCATTAATGATTCAAATCACTTTGAGGGGCCGGTAGTCCGCACATCCTAAAATGAAATTATCACGTTTAGCCATAATTGAAATCATAAAGGATTGCCATAAATGAGAAATACAGAAGCCTAAGGAAAGATTAAACATAATATATATCATATATACATATAGTTACATCTTAATGGAAACCATGAGAGGTGTTAAAAGAATATTGAACAATCATCGTTTCGTGAGGCAGAAATTCACCAACCATAGAAATAGTATGTTCTTTAACCATTAGACGAAGGTGTGTGTAAGTGTAAATAAAATCAATCTCGTAAAAAAACCTATTATATTGAATATACTGGTGTTTCTACAAAATAATGTAATAAAAAGAGTTTAAGGGGTTGGAGAAGCAAAAAAAAACAAAATTACATAAGAGAAGACATTACCTTAAAATCGGGTAACTCTTTTTGATTTGAGGAAAAGGCTTACTTGGGAATAATTCTACACAAATTGAGGCTTATAGGAGTTAGATAGGGAATTTTAGAGAGTATTTTGGCAGAGGTTCATCGAGCCAAATGGCTTTGAAGGTGTGAATAAGGTGGTAGAGGTGGGGGCCTTTTATAAAAGGGGAGGAGGAGCACTCTTGGAAAGTAATGAAATTTTACATTATTATGGAGGAAATTTCGGATTTCAAAGGTCCAAAAATTATATATTTCAAGGATAAGGTGATACGAGATCTAAATCTACTCATAAAATAGGTTTCTGACAAGTGTATGTCTTATATTTTACATTATCTTTTCATTTTATTTATATTGTTAATTAATGAGGTAATCGCTGCATCATCATGGTGTCATAAATTTTTTAATTTATTTAATGTCTAAAAATTATATAAAAACTATAATAATTTAGGAAATCCTTTTATATTTCCAATGAATATTTATAGTTGAATAGTTAACTTATATAACCCCATGTAATAATTGTTTTAGTAAAACAACACATGTTTGTAAAAATTTTATTTTTACTTTAAATAAAAAGTTATTAATGTCATTTTCTTACCCAAGTGGCTCCATGGGGTCCCCAAGTTGACACATTGATTTTCTTGTTAATCCATGACTCACCCAAAAAGGGTAGGACAAGTGTAAAGGTAATGTCATATTATTATAACATTATATTTACCTTAAGTTACAGTAATTACCTTTAATCGCGATTAATAGAACTTAAAATTTACTACTCACCAAAAATTATTTTAATCCCATTGAACCACATTTTACATCCAAATGATAATTATATATGTCATATTTTTGAAATTCATATCACAGAGGTGGTAAATTTTCATTTAAATGAAAAATCAGTTTTTTTATCTACCACATAGTGGTTTCACTATTCATCAAAAATCGAAGTTTTTCAGAACAACACCAAAAATTAACCCTAAGATATATTTGATATTCCTAATTCAAAAATGACGTATATTTTACAAAATTAAAAACTAATAAGTTGAATTAATTAATTTAATAATTAATTTTTGCTTTCACAACAAATAGTGTGTTTTTAAAAAAAATATCAATCAAAATATTGACAATTGTTTATGTCCAATTTCAAAGTGAAATTAATTCTAACGACCACCATTGGATAAAATAGTAAAAATATATTCTAATTATACTTTAAAACCACTCAATATTATAATTTATCACTATAAATTATTTTTATTAAAAAGGCTGTTTTAAGTATTTTCTCTATTCATAGAAAATTTGATGTTCTCAGAAAATTACAAAAAAATTCCACTTAGGATAATTTCAGTATTCCGAATACAAAAATGATGACCATTTTGAAATATAAAATTTATATAATTTTAAAAAGTGGGTAATAATATTCATAACTGCTACTTTGATTGGTCATAGTGTGTTAGAATCTCGAACTTGCGTACAATGCAAGCTATTACCTTATTGAAAAAGTGTATCATGAAAGCTTGGGGTGTTACATAAATATAATATTGTATATATACTAATTACATGGTGGATGATTTATTCATGTAATTAGTATAGTGGTTTCACCTGTGTGATTCATATAATTGATCTAATATTTTTAGACTGAGTTATGGAGTTAGTGAGTAATTTCAAGCATTTTTTTTCACTGATGCTGATATATTAAAAATATTAAAATATATTGACATGAATATGTAAATAATAATGGGTAAAATTTATTATATTCTTGAAAAATTGACATGTAGGGAAACAAAGAACACTGTTCAATCTAGAAGGTATGTTTTACCCTCAGTAGTTTATAAATATTATTTTTATTATGTTTTTGGATCATATATAGTGATTGGAAAATATGTTACATAAAATTAAATAAATAATTTTATTTTATTATTAATTAAATGAACTATAAAAATATATATTAAAAACTCATAATACAACTTCTCTAGTTTATCCAAAAAATAGTAATATTTGGGACTGAGGGTGAGACTCTGTAACAGAATCATTTATGACATATGATAGGATCTGAGGAGTGATGGTTGGATTAAAAAAACTATTCAATCAAAATAGAATTGACGAGAATAAAATATGCCATCATTGATAATTTTTTTCATCACTAATCGATTTAATATTGAGGTAGGTTTTTATAATTTTTCCATATTCTTATTAATGTTTTGAACAAAGTAAAATTCATCTAGATATTTTTTGTTGATTCTACATACATTTAAAATAATATATATATATATATATTACTTATAGATTATGAATTTAGAATAATCAATCTTGATTATTATGATGCATCGACCTATAATTGACTTCAAATAAGAGATATTTTACAAGACCAACACACTGATAGTTGGAGACTCACTTTTATAGTTTCGGGTCCCCCGATTATAAATGAATTCATGAAATTTATTTGATTGTTTGGTTATATAAATTTTCTCATAAAAACATTTCATTGATAATTGTATTTTTGTATCAATGGATTTTTGCAAAAGTATTTTCCTTAGAGATTATAGAATATTGGTTGATATGTTTTAGGGATGAGAGTCAATGAAAGGATTTAGGTAAAACCATTTTCATGTGATAATAACTATTAATGATCTGAAATTAAAAGAGGGAGGTGATGAGTCTTTTTTCCATGTAAGGATGGCCAGAATCTGACTTTCAACAACACGTTGATAACAGTTATTGTGTTTTAAAATTTTAAGTTGATAGTTGGGGAGAATGATAATAAAAATTAAGTAATGAAATGGAATATAACATTAAATAATTTACTAACTATACAACATTAACTTTGGAAAAAAAACATTCCATGTAGCCTATTTGATATTGAACTAGTGTTTTGGACTATATTTAAATCCCACAAAACAATTTTATTTATTAACATATTTTGTGACCCCTGACCAGTAAAGTCAAAATTTACTAGATGTACATTTTTAAGGACCTATTTCACCCCACATTTCATGTGTGCTTAGAAAAAACCATTATACCATAACATGTATTTGTATTGGTATGATAAGTTACTTGAGAAGTATCTTAGAAAAAGTTGAACATTGTGTGACCCCTATAAACAATGTGTAGTTAGGTTGCGGCATGTCATGTGGGATGACATAATATAACTGGACTAATGAAAAAATTTGTAAATAATTGTACTATTATTAAACATGGAAATATTGGGTTAGACAATGAATTCACCTTTGTATTCAAAGTCATAGTCAATATATAACATGTTTTGACATGTCTCTTCCGTTAGTGTTATCATTTATTCATGGTATGTTTAGGAAAATGATACCCAATTATGTAATGTTATATATTAAATTATTTCATCCACATTATGGGATAAGAACCTCAATCTATGTTGTTGGGATTAATCTCGTCATAGTGATCAGATGACATAGAGATCCTCCTCTGTAAAAGAATTTCACCCATCCACAGAGTTTGGATGAGATATGGATCATCCACTCGAGTAGAATTTCTCCCATATATAAATCACTAATAGGATATGGAACCTCCACTATATTATTGAATTTATTGATTGTTATGGGTCTGGTATCCTCCATCATTGAGAATTTTAAGGAACATGTATGTTGTTAGAGGTCACTGGAATGAGGAATTTAAAAGATGGACCTCATGTGAAAATGGATAGAATGGCTAAGACCATAATATATTACATGATTCCATCATATTATTATATAAATTATATTCCACTTTTACCCCTCTAATTTTTTTTGTCCTAGATCTCAATGATTCTTTACTTCAAATAATTGACAATGAATTCACTTCTGTATTCAAAGTCATAATCGATATATCACTTGTTTTGACATGTCTCCTCCGTAAGTGTTAGCATTTCTTCCCGGTATGTTCAAGAAAATGATACCCACTTATGTAATGTTATATATTAAATTATTTTATCCACATTATGGTATATGAATGTCAATATATGTTTTTGATATTAAACTATTCACAGTGCTCAGATGACATAAGGATCCCCCTCTGTAAAAGAATTTCTTCCATCCACAGAACTTGAATGACATATGGATATCCCACTAGAGTAGAATTTCTCCAATATATAAATCTCTAATATGAAATGGAACCTCCACTATATTATTTAAATTCATGATTTTTATGGGTCTGGGATCCTCCATCATTGAAAATGTAACGGACCATGTATGTTGTTAGAGGTCACTAGAATGAGGAATTTAAAAGATGGAAATCATGTGAAATTGGATAGAATGGCTAGGACCGTAATATATTACATGATTACAACATATTATTATATCAATTATATTAAATTTTTACCCCTATAATGTTGTTTTTTTCCTATATCTCAATGATTCATTACTTCAATGTATTTTTTCATGTCCAAATGATTATCTATTTACCCATCCCTACATGGGATTCGATCGCACATAATGTGTATTATATAGACCATGGTATTTTCAAAGGTGTGTTAGTTAGAAACATAGCGGGAAGTTCAAAGTGTATTTTGGTTTTTTTTATATATGGAATGGTCATTCCTTAGTGGTTTCATTTAGTGAAAATAAATTTAGTTCACCCTGTTTGATTCAACTTCTTGGTTAGTGGACATTTCTTCATCCCATTTATTTCAAAATATTTTTTATACACTATTGTAGGTTAGAGGAAGTGTAAGAATTTAATTCATATATAGTTATTATTTCTATTATATATTACTCTACATAGAGATGAGTGTGTATTAATAGGTGTATTAGGCTATGTACTCTGTGGTTTTTGATGTGTCTATTGAGTTCTAGTCATAATCCTAGAACCTATTTATTGAGGGATTGTGATTTCACTCAATGATTACCATCATCCTAGAATACCCCAAACATTGGGGACTTGTTAAAGTGTATTTAATTAGGTATTTATATATAATTATTTTTGATATAAAATAGTTTTGAGTATTGGGTTGGGATACTATGGAAACATTATTGAAGTTCCTCAAGTACATCTCTCAAGAAAGGGAAGCTAGTGATGGTGCACCAGTCAATGTACAAAAACACTAAGACTATGATAAACTAATTAATGAAATGTTACAAAAATACACAATTAATGTTATAAAACCATGGTATATAATGCATATATAAATGGAATGTGTTTTCAATTTCCTTGAGTTCTCTCGGTACGTATTCTCTTTTAACTGTAGTACATCACAATTCATTCCGGATACCATATGTAGATAAGTAAATTGGATTATATTATTGGATTTCAATTATTATCATTTTATTAATGATTCCTCATTATAGTTGGTGACTCATTGTATAATCTATGATGGCGTACTCTGAGTGATTCTTACTCCCATGGGGAGGCATGTAGACCAAATATTGGTTGTTTAAGTAGATAATTAATGCATGGAAAATAATTTATTAGATATATAAAGATTGAATGATGAAATTAAAATGATGACTATGATTTATGATTTTAATATATATATAATAATAATAGTGTATAGGTTGATAAATAACCACTACAAAAAGTATGATGATTTCATACTTGCAAAACATGGAACAATAAGTGATGTCATGTGATGGGTTCCTAAAGAGGTTCCTTCCATCCTGAAATCAATTGATTTTTTTCAAATGATTAAAATTTTTATTTTTGTAGGATTTTATTACATATAGAGAAATAATGGACAAAAATTATGTATAAGGTATATTGAGGCAGAGCCATCCATTTGAGAAAGTTTATTTTTAGGGAGTTGGTTGTGCTAATAAAATTTAGAGGAATTCTAGTGGTGCTCGATTTTACAATCTGCTACCACCACCACACAATCCATGTGGTCATTAGAAGGACCTAGAATCTAGTGATTAATGATGTGATAAACAAAAGATGATGGTTTATAATGGTATAGGAGAACACAATATTTTTAATGGTGTATGTTTCCTACATTCAACATTAAATGTTTTGATAGATATAAGAGTGAACAATTCCATTCTTTCTACATAGTTTCTTTTATATCATTATATTTTATTTTAATATATATCATTGACCATATGGTTAGAGGCTTCTAATAGGTTATATTTGGTTACCAGATCTTAATTGTTAGTGTGATTTTAATATAATATGAGAGATATTCTAATGTGATCTATTCATTGGTGAAACGGGACGCTAGGACATTATTCATTTTATGGAAATGTATTCTATACTCCCTAACAAGAATTATTTTTTCCTATTGATGGAATTAGAATTCTATAACTGAATTGATGAGTTTTTCCATCAATGTTGAGAATGAATTCGAGCCGATGTAGGTGGGAAACAAAAGCAATTGGTCACAATCAATATCCCATTATCTTGTTAGTTTCACCCTTGGTAGGAATTTATCACTATAGTCCTCTAACTCCTTATATATGTGGAGGAATACAAGTATTTCTTATGTGAATCTGTATATGGATTACCACCACTTTGAGAGATCTATTTATTCATTTATTTTGATCCAATAATATCCATGATATCTTCAAAATCCTATTTTAACTAAATTGTAGTGCTATAATAGTTGAGGGTATGGTTTGAGGAATTATATGAGAAATGTTTTATTAGACCATGTGTGTCACCTAAAAATTCCTTGGTGTTTAAAAAAAGTAATATGTTATCTTGACATTCTTTTTGTATTTTTATCACCTGAAAAAATATCTCGTCCAAATAATTATCCACTACTGATAATGAATTCCCTCATTGATCAATTTAATTGGGAAATGTGGTTCCTAAAGAATGAATTCTGGTCGGGTTGTTATCGGTTATAGGGTCTATAGAAAAGAATATATAATATGAAATTCCAATGTATCTATGATACTTATATAGAACGTCTCATCCCCAGTGGAATTATGAATTCTCTATCCTTTGAACATGATTATTCAGAATTTATTATATTGGATTCTGTTAGCCTTCATCAATGTCATTTTCCTTTACATAGTATTTTTTGCTGAGTATGCAGAGAATTTATACATGGTCCATGACATGCATTAAATAAATTATTTTTATAGAAGCCTATAAAATTTACAATTTTGAATTATAATGAAAAACATCCTAATATATGATATCTCATTTTATAGACTATTTTTGGACTTATTAATGATAGATATAATGGTAACATGGAATCCACCCATGGATGTGATGACGGTTAAATACATATTTCGGTTAGCAAGCTATTAATAAAGATTCATTCTAGAATTTATCATTGATTATGACTATATGATCTACCTTGGTCCATTTATTGGACTGATTTTTTCTTGACTGAGAAATTACAAAAGGTCATTGTGTAGGTTCTATAGTGGTGGACTAATGCTCATGTACAAAGGTATATATAAGTGGAGCATTATTACATATTTTCTGTTGATTCCTTTAGATACATGCATGGATTTTAATTGATGAAGAGATAGGCGTTGACATCCCTAAGCTCTTTGACACTAAATCCCACAAGAATATCTATTCAAGCCACAAAATACATATGATAGTTATAGATTCTTCCATGAAAAAATGGTGGAAAAAAATTTTGGTGACTGTTTTTCAATTTTTTTCCAACCAAAATAGTATCTAGTACCATGTCCATTGACAACATACCTCCAATAAATAGTTTTGGTCCCTATAATTATATAATGGGTGGGGGGATTATAGGTCAATAATGATGATTGTGAGTTCATTGATGAATAGATATACTTAGGACGTGCCCTTAATGGATTTCCTAAAGGTGAGAAGCCTGTAATCCTCTTCCAAGGGTAGAAAATAGTATTATCCATGTTTATGGAGGAGTTGTCAATATAATTATATACATATCCCTTAGTGGTAAAAATCAGATTACCAGATATATAGCAAGACCATCAGTTGATGTTTTAGTTTTGAGGGAGTAAAATGTGTCACAGTGGCTTCTCTCAATGCCTCAAACTCCAATAGGTAACGGGAAATCATCAGGCACTTGTGTGATTGGATAACCCCCTTGAGTTAAAAAATTAGCAGTGTGATATTAAATAAATTTATTTTGGGGTAATATTTTCATGGATGATTTATTTTCATAATGATAAATAAGTGATTATATATCAACTCACAAATTCATCTCACTTCCTTGATATCATATATCATCTTTTTTGGATTTATTTTAAAACTTGGATGTGTAAGAGACCATCCTTATTCATCAAGTCCCCATGAAAAGTTTCATAGTTTAGGATCCTCGCTTCACCTTTCAGTTTTTGGGAGGAATTCTAGACGATTTTAGGGGTTAGTTATAGATTATCATGGAATTAAACCCCTATAAATATGGTCACACTGATTTAAAAAAAAATTTCGTCTAGAACATTCATCAATAATTCATATTTTACATTGGATAATATTTTGAGGATCACCTACCCCAAGTAGATTCTACTAAACATTATCACTCCATTATCTATATAACACCATTTGAGACCCATTATTGGAGATTGAACATATCATCACTGTTATTTTTTGAGTTGGGTAAATCAGAACATATGGTCTCAATGTTGGTTTTATAAATGAAATATAAATTAAAGGTCTTCAAAAAGATGATGCGGAAAGAATTGAGGCATAAAAAGAACAATACATACTAACGATGAAATCCCTTTCACTCCAGTGAGTTAAAACATATGTTCCATAAGGCCTATAAATGATGTGATATATAGATATTTTTTTGTGATGATAGGATATCTATGAGTTGAATTATTCTATTTCATATTTTGTTTAGTATTGATATTTTTTTATTCCTCTGGGAATTAGCTTCACAATTGCACTTAGTTCATGACACCTTCTAGATGTCGCATCTGATTGTATATATATATAATCCACCACTCATTATTGATAGGGTAAAGAATAAAATTTATGATTGATCCACTATTTATTTATAGCTAATGGAATTCAAAGAGTTACAGGGGATATTTGTTGATGGAAGATGATTCCCATAATGTATGATATTTTTCATTATAGGAACATTTAGGATAGATCATGGGAATGGTAGAGAATGATGTCAGCTCATTTACCTCACATGCTTTACTGGATAATTTATTTGGGAAGAAAATAATTTAATGATGGGAGATTTTAACATATATAGAATTTGAAAAATGTCATTGAATATTTTGGTTACATTTTAAAGCCAGATTTGGAGTGGGCACAAAATATCAGCTATCGTTTACCCACAATATTGAATGAATAAAAATATAAAGATATATGAACTTGTAGATCCTCCTAATCATTTAAATAATGGATTTAACCCTAAAAATGACTCATATATGGAATCTAATACAGACATCAAATTTACAACCTGGGTATTAACGTAGGAGTTCCACAAAAAATTTACATCAGGCCTACGGATAATGGCCAGTCTATAGGGAATATGTTAAAAAAATAATTATTTTATTTTATAAATACTTACTCTATCCAAATACCTATTTAAACGAAATTATATGTATTTTATAGTGTTATCAATAAACCATGAGAATTTAGAGTGTGAAAGATCTTTCATTGAAGAATCTGCGATGGAAAACAAGGGGATTTGATGAGTAGAGAACTTGTTTACCAGCACATTTAACTCAATATAGACTTGATGGTGATCATGAAATACATCATCAAAATTTATTTTCATTATTAATTGATATGATATCCGTTTAATTGTATATTTTGTAGTATTTCAACACATTTTATGTAATTTTTTCAACATATATGAATTCTATGAGAATTAATCTAGTTATTTTCTATACATATATATCCTGATATATATATTTATATATATTTTTAGGAGATTTTAAATTGAAAATCATTTGTCTTGATTAATGATTTTTCATCCCAATATGTTTAAGATATATATACGGATAGTTTATATGACAAACATTGCATATATTTTTAACTTCTATATACAGATAGTTTCCATGAAATATTCAACCTTCATTGTATCTAAATATTTATGTTTTTTTCATTTTCAACTATGGTCATGTGTTTGATCATCACCCGTATCCTGTTGGCCAGTTATTTGAATTTTCTCATAGTGCCTTTTTTGTAGGAGATCAATTATTGGATCTATAAATCAATATTTTTGGATCAGTTTTGGATATTTTTTTCACAATAGTATATCATTTTTTATGACAAATTTCTACGAAAGGATTTGAGAATCTCTATTTTCATGATATACGACACCAAGCTGATGGGTCTTCAATGATGGTGGAATATAAATAGTTTTTCTAAGGTTTTATGATTAGAATATGGATTCTGAACAAGCATATATAATGATCGATGGGGTTTGTGAATTCTAAAAAATAGTTTGTGGAGATTTAGATGAAACATTCAGGAATGAATATGAAGTAGACATTATAGAAATTTTTTTAACTACGTGAAATATAGTTTGGTAGAACACAATCCATGTATCCCATTATTTGTGATACTATGTTTTCTTGTTTATTATAAATATAGCATGGATGTGTGATTGATTCACATGATGGGTATCCTATTCCTGAGAAGCTCACAATTTACAATAATATCACACCTCAGGACATTTGTAACACCACACACTATGTTTTCTGGAAACAACCTAGTATAGGTACATTAAACATGTAGATGAGTCCCATGATGAGTAACTCTACAAATATGAAATTTTATATAACCCCTCTATATATTCGTGTAGTTGGGATGAGACATAACAAATGGGATGATAAAACATGGTCATACTAATGATATGCAGTTACACACTGAGTAACCTTCTTTAATTTTTGTGTAAAATTAATAAACTTTAAAATGATCAGTTAGAGGTATGTTTCCCCCACGGTATTCATAGGTGTAGTTGATATCCATCATATTTAGACCGGGATCCTCTTAATGAGCTTTTATTTCACTACTATGTGTTCGTGTTAGGTATCCTCAACCTATGGAATTAGACATAGCTAGGAAATTCTACAACAATATAGGGAAAGAATCCTATAGAAATGGATTAGAATGTATCCAATCCATAGAGCTCATATTGGATATGGATCCTCTAATAGAGCATAATTTTTCCCATATATATTAGTCATAAAGGATAAGGATCATATAGTAGAGTCTAATTTATCCTATCCATGCAGATCCATTATGATATGGATCCTTTATTAATGTTAGTTATTTCACCCATGTCATGGGGATGATATCCTCCAACATTAATAGAGTGGAGGACCACATTAGTGGATAAAGGCCACTAAAATCTAAAATTTTGATATCTGCACCTTATATGAAAATGATTGGAATTATTAAAAAAAATAATTAGGATTAATATATCATATTAGATTCTATAGTTTCTTTCATGTTTATATGTATTATTGGGTTTTTAACTGTCTCTCATAGTTTTATTAATTATTATCATTTTCGTGGAATCATATTGGATTTTTATATACTCACCCATGCATCGATTTTTCCTTCATAAAAAATATATTATTAATAAAAATGATAGTTAAATGATATTGTAAGTGTTACTAAAGTATGTTATTCTTAGAAGACATTTGAATTAGTGTTACTTGTACTATAGTCAGTTCTTTGTAGTTAAGTGAGAAGATGAATATCTTCACATCAACATGTCTAAATATTCATACTGGTAATTGGAATTTGGTTTTACCTTTTATTTTTTTATTATAAATAGTTTTTAGACCAATGTTTGTACATTAATTTAATTGATTTATAATTATTATATCAAAGTTAATTTTTTTATTCAGATTTGTGTGCATTTGTAAAGGTGTACAAGGTTGAGGCCTCTAATGTTTCTGATATACATACATGGTACTAGTATCTGGACCCTCTCCCTTTATAGGTGGGTTGGGGGTGATAGTATTAGCTTACTGCTACCCAAGAGGGCCCTAATGGGCCTATTTAGGAAAAATAGAAACTTATAATGTAAAATTTAGAGTTCAGAAAATCTATTCACATTAATAAGGACTATATTTCCTATCTCCTGACTAAACATAATTCTAAATTTGTTTATTGATCATGTTATTATGTTTATATATATTTTATAAAATCGTGATGTTATGGGATTTAAATTTAGCTGTGGGTATTGAAAAAATGTGTACGGATATACAACATAGTGGTATTCATCGAGTAATATATGGAAAGAATTATGATTTTAATTATTTTAGTTGATTCATATACTAGTATTTTTATAACATATGAAAAAAAGATAGATTCTTAAGTATGGATCTATGAAATATCCATTTAAATTTTATTTTCAATTGGGGAGCATACCATGAAGGGGGTAAATATGGATATAGATGGATAAGAACTCTAGAGTGGGAGTACATAACTATAAATTCTAGATGACATCTTCTAACACATGAATTTCAAGGTGAGTGTATTGGGAGTTGAAAATGATTGGAAAAAGGTTAAAAAGATTCTAAAGGGGGATATTATTACCAAAACATGTTGGATTTTTTATATTTTGGATGTTTTTATAGATTTTTTTTGATGTTGCGTCCCAATGATGTCTTAAGAGAGCCACCAAGTTTTCTGAATTTGAAACAAGTATTGTTCTAAATGTTATGAAAATTGTTTTGTTCTTACAATGATAATAATTTTCATTCAATGAATTTGATTATACTCACAATGATAAAGATTTGATGTATGATTAAAATGAGAATGCCAAATTAATGGTATATTCCATGTATAACCCCGAAATAAGGTTCATATGGTCCATGGAAAATGATATCATTATATTATTGGGATATCATAAAATAATTTAAATTTCATGTGATTCTTTTTTATACATGTATGATGATTTCGATTTGGTTTTGTAGAAATATTTGGAACTATGAGACAATATATTGTTCCATGAATCCAGTTTGATTAGTAAAAAATATATATGTATTAAAGTGTCACTTAATGGTAATAATGATGCACAAAAAATAAATACAGGTTTTCATTAGAAAATTTAAAATGTTTTTTCTACCCCATGGAACAAAATTTCAGGAAATACTACTATCAATGGGTATTTGAGTGTTTAAAGAATTAAAACTCTCACATTGTGAGATCGTAAGCTACATCATGAATATTACTATGCATATTAGAATTTTTTTCTAATAGAACCACATATCTTTTAGAAATAGACAATTAAACTATATGTTGGTCAGAGTGGATACTCAAGAGGGGGGTGGGGGTTAATTCAGTACCAATTAAAATTTCTGTTAGAATATATATATTAAAATCCCCCAATTTAAAAACAAGTTAAACTGTAGTGAATTTGTAAAACTATAAAAGTTCAATTGGATTCTCAAAAAATTGATTAAGTCTCAGTTAATTTAATCAGCAGAATAAATTATCTTTTGAAGTTATTCAACTGATTTAAAAAACACACAGACACTAGCTAATTTAACTCTCAGAGTAACTTTAAAATAAATTTTTATTTCATAGAAAATAGCAGTGGAATACAAAATATATAAAATATACTTTAAACATAATCTAGGATGCACATTAGATATAACCATGAGGTTCAATTTCAAGTTGAGACTTAGTCCACTAAAACAATTTATATAAACTCAATCCACACCGTTGATCGGGGAAAACAATAGTACAGGGATTGTTCAGGTCCTAAGACCTCTACCACAATTCTATGTGGAAAAAAATAGAAATAGCTCTCATGCGTTCCAGGTCACACTTGACCTCTTCTATAACTCACTATGGGATACAAGAAGTTGTAGAAAGTTTGGTATGAGGATTTAATATTCTCCAGTTTAGCTGAGGTGACAATGTGTATCTAGAGTAGACAGATGTACACACACACTGCTCAGAATGTTATGCAAAGGGATACGATAGAGGAAATAATAGAGTTCAGAAAGATCTGTGTAATTGTGGATATGCTCTGGACTCGTTTTAATGTTGCAGATGGAAGTAAAGTCTTTTCTGGTGAGGATGACTCAAAAAGGAGTATCATTGTTCTTCTCAGCTACAGCTATTTAGACATGTGCACATGAGTATCAGTAAGGCACAACTACTAATATTTTTGTTTGTTCTAGGTGAAGGATCTACTTCTGGCTCTCTGATTTTTACAGGTTTTCATCATGTTCTTCTTATTTTTTGTGGGACTTTATAGACGTGAACATTTTTTCATGTATTTTTCCCTTTTCATTTCCGCACTCTCTTTTTACTATAGATCATCATTTTTATTCCTTGGGATCTGGAAAAAAGAATGATTAACTTTTTACAGGTACGAGGTAAGGTTTCCTGACATCCAACATCCAAGATTAATTAATAACCGGTGCATTTAACTATGAAAACATGACCGTTGGAATTAAAAGGGTTAGTAGAAAGTTCAAACATCTTTCCTGACTATCAGGGAGTCATGAGACTGGTGATTCACTTGAATCTGCATCGGTTTCATCAGGTCATTTGATCAGCATCGGTTTCATTAGGTCATTTGATCAGCATCTATTTCAGTAGGTCATTTGATCAGCAACGGTTTTGGTATATCATTTGATCAGTATTGGTTTTGGTAAGTCATTTGATCAACATCAGTTTTGGTAGGTCATTTGTTCAGCATTTCTTTCGGTAGGTCATTTTATCAGCATGGGTTTTGGTAGGTCATTTGATCAGCATTGATTTCGGTAGGTCATTTGATCAGTGTCGTTTTCTTTAGGTCATTTGACTTGCATTGGTTTCGGTTGGTCATTTGATAAGCATCGGTTTCAGTATGTCATTTGATCAGCATCGGTTTCGGTAGGTCATTTGATCAGTAGTGCGACCATCCTCATCGTTGAGACCATTCTCATTGGTGCAACCGTTCTCCATCGGTGCGACTGTTGTCATCGGTGTGACCATTTTTCATCGGTGTGACTATTTTAATCGGTGTGAACTAACGGTGACTCAAGAAAATAACTATCAGTGAGTAAAAAACATGAAATATACACCAACTTCCTGTTCAAACTAGAATAAATCCAGGTCTATAGAAAACCATAAATAATCATAGATAAACACAATGAAATATAAATAAAAATATATAAACACATTTAGAATTTAATGAATAGATGACTAAATGTACTTATAAATAAAAATAACAGTGATTTTTTATTATTAAAATAACCATTTCACAGAGGGTTCAACAATCACCCCCATTTTGATAATCACAAATCTATGGCATAAAAGAAAATAGAAGAAAGGATGTAACATTCAGTATGGTCCCCCTATGTAAAAAATATATATAACAAAAGATAAACAGATCATCAGAGAGTGCACCAGATCATAAAAAACTGAGAGTATATGAACATATCATTAGATTACAGAGATCTTCCCTCTATATATAAGGTATTTTATCTATGTATTCATTTATATAAGAATTCATTATTTAAGCAGTCATCATTTCTCCCCCTTACTTCATCATTTCTCCCCCTTACATCATATATTCTGACTATATGCCTATTCGTTCCCTTTGGGATTATCAAAAGAAAAAAGAGAGCTGATAGAGAAAACAGAATAATGTTCCATTGAAATAACCAATGAAAAAGGTACAAGAAAAATAGAAACACATAAAACACACCCTATAAAAAATGATAGGCATGGCTACTTCTTGGGATGCAGAGAAGATTTTCCTTTAGCGTATAGAGGAATGGATGGGCCAGAGGGTGGCTTGGTGGAAGGTTGATCTGGCTGGATGGAGAGAGGTGGAAAAACAGCTCTGGATGGAAGCAGAGTGGGTACTAAAGTGACTTGCGGCAGACTAGAAGATCTTGTTGAAGGAGGGTTCTGAAAGACTGGATGAGTATTGGAGAGATCTTGAGAAACTAATAACTTACCAATAGAAACACCAGATGGACTGAGAGGATCAACAGTAGGAAAAACAGTTTCCTTAGCTTGCACATGAAGATAAGGTTTGATTAGATTGATAAACTCTTGAATGACATCACCACCATATTTCAGGGCCTTCTCAAACTCATCTTTCTTCTATATGAAGCTCTCTAGAGTAGGGGTAAAATCTTTCAACTAATGTACCTGAGTCTTAAAGGCTTGAGTGACTTGAGGAAGCCTCAAATTGTTATCCAGGACTTTAAACTGATGGTTCAACTCATGCATGGTATAGATTTTAGAGAAATAGTGATCCACCTTTTCTTTTATCTCTTTCTAAGTCTGAGTAGCTACAACCGAATAAAGCGTCACCATCTTGTGAATATGATCACTATTTTATTTCATCTTTTTCATTGATTCTAAATCCAAAATCTATCCATGTACTACTAACCCTTCATTTATATCATCTTTTAAAGCATTTATCACATGGACAATAATATTTGACACTTTTGAGGAGATAGCGTGAGAAATAATCTGAGTAATCGCAACTTTCAACTTTCCCAAATTATATTTCATCAGATGTTATATCAAATTTCTCAGAACATCTAACATACCAGCGATGGATGATCTAAATTCTCTTGACAAAGAAACTAATTCATTCCCTAAATCCTTCAGTGCTAGATTTAGAGAGGTAATTTGCCTACCAATCAATTCATTAGTATTGTACAGGTCTGTCTTGGTAATACAAACAACTCTTTGAGTTATAGCATCTATAGCAGCCTCAGATTAATTCACAGCAGCAGGAGAAAGATCATGAGATAATTGTTCTTTCATTGTCTCTCTAACTACATGGAGCAACTCATATTTAAAGTTTTCTAAATATGATCGAGAAACTGAAGGACCAGGTATTTTTCCTGCCATTTTCACAGACTCAACAGCTATTCTATCCTTAACAAATAGGATTTCCCTTTCTTTTTTCACCCCTTATTTTTATTCCTCTAAAGAATCCAGACTTGAAATATTAAAATATGGGTGTTCCTCCCATGAATCTTTATTAGAGGTATACTAGGGCTTTACAAAATCAGATTTTCCATAATTTTCATGTGAGATTTCTTCACCTTGATCAATCTCTATCTGCATTGTTCTTTCAGCCTCATGAACAAATTTTTTTTCAACTCATTATGGTTTTGGATTGTCTTGGATCAGATTTTGATTATCTACTAGTCGATTAACAGCATCGTCATCATCACCATCATCATTATTTCCATCATCATTATCACCATTTTCATTCCCATTATTATTTACTGAAGGTTCATCGGTACTACCTTTGATACTTGATTCATACTCCTATGAATTTGATTCTTTAGTTTCAGCTTCTTCTTCATCACCTAGAAGGGGTTATGACTCTGGTAACATGAGAGGTAGACTAGCTGGTCCAAATTCCATTATTATTTTCTTAAGACTTTCTGTACCAGGATCACTCCTGTCATTAGGAGGTGACTCAGGTTCCTTTTCTGTATCCACATCATCATCAGCCTCAGCTTCCCCTATTCCTTTATTACTTGACTATCTAGTTTCCTTAGGAACTTCTATCTCCTCTTCCTCATCAGAATAAAAAACTTCTTCATCAGGTCTTATGCCAGGATCTCTCATCCCCGTTGGTCTCTTAGGATGATCAGAAGGATTAAAGGAGTCATACAACTTATCTTAATCATCAACCCATGCCTTCTTCCATGGATTCCAGTTTATTTTCATTCTTTTGCACGTATCCTTATTAATAAAAAACTACTACTAGATGAGATACACTCATATCCATCTTCAACACAGCCCAAAAACATTAACATAGAAGATATTTTCTTAGAGTAGAACAAGGTTGTAGCTTTCTTTGATTGCTTCACCATCTCTGCAATATGGACAATAAAATATCTACACAATATGATCTTCTCATCATTTAGAAATAAAAATAATAGGAAAACATCATGATACTTCATAGCAGCAAAACCACCCTTTCTGGTATAGAATTGGTGCTGAAAAAACTTAATCAAATTTCTACTTTCACCATCTAACTCAGCAGCTGTTATTCTTCTAGATTTAGAATTTCCATTCTACATCTCCAGAGAAAGATCATACAAAAAATATTTATTGGTAGGAGGATTATTAATAGAATAGTCTTCATATCTAACTTTATGAGGCACTCCCAAACACTCATCCCATTTCTTTTAAGAAAAAGATATACTTCTCCCTTTGACCACTGAAGAAAGTCTTGTAGATTATGCTCCATCAAATACAATAATTACGTTCAGATAAACCTCATTCAAAAGTTTTGGGTAGTAGACTCGATTATTATCACAGAAACAGTCATTCCAACTTTGAATCTCCAATAATTTCAAAAGAGAAGACATATTGGTTAACACCCATTCAGAACTCACTTCCTTTTCTGAGGTGACCACCCGGGATTCCAACTCCAGGTTCACTAACCATTGAGTCGTGCTGCTCGATTCTCCTCGAGCATGTTTAACAGGAGAGGAACCATCATACTCCTTGATTTTACGCTTTTTTTCATTTGATGATTCAAGAATTTAGAGAGGTTGAAAAGTTTTGAAAGATTCAAAAAGGTTCGAGAGGTTCAAGAGGTTCAAGTTTCATTAAGGTTCGGCAGGAGATGGAAAGTCACTGTTTTTGGGAAAAGAAATAGCCGCAAGTCATTTAATTTATCATTTATGGTTAAAATACTAAATATAATATTGATTTAGTAAAAAAATGTTGTTTTGATAAACACTAAAATTGTTACACACTGTAAGACACAAACGATAGAAAAAAAGATCAGTTTCACTGATCGATTTCATTGATCGATCGTACCTAATTCTTTCTTAATAAAATTTAACCTTTTTAAGCGCAAGGGTTTGGTGAAGATATCAGCTAATTGATGTTCAAAGTCAATAAATTATAGGAAAATATCACCCTTTTGATAATGATATCTCAAAAAGTGATGTCATACATTAATGTGTTTAGTCCAAGAGTGAGACACAAGATTCTTCAAGATATTAATTGCACTAGTGTTATCATAATTTATTGACACATGTCTGAATTGATATCCATAGTCTAATAAAGCTTGTTTCATCCAAATAATATGTCCACAATAACTACCAGTAGCAATATATTCTACTTTTGCAGTAGACAATGCAATAGAGTTTTGTTTCTTACTACACCAACATATGAGGGACTTTCCCAAAAGATGACACGTTCCGTATGTGCTCTTTCTATCTAACGTGCAACTGACAAAGTCAGCATCTGAATAAATAATTAAGTCAAAAGATTGTCCTTTTGGATAAAACAGTCCTAAATTGGTAGTATGTGTAAGATATTTGAAAATCGTTTTAATGGAAAGTAAATCATATTCCTTAGGATTAGCTTGAAATCTTGCACACATGCATACACTAAACATGATATATGGTCGACTAACAGTAAGGTAAATTAAGCTTCCAATCATACCTCTATAATTGGTTTGATCAACTGATTTCCCAGTTTCATCATCATCCATCTTACAAGTGGTATTCATGTAGAGACCTGATGCCTGACGTACATGTACATTACATTACTTTTGCAGAATACTTAGTTCATAACAAAAACACACACATAAGGATCGTAATAGTTTAGTGTCTTTGGAAACTCGGAACGTAATCTCCTAATCATGGTGAAAGATCTTCAACATCTCCCATAAAGATCTTCTTCTTCTTTTTAACTAAAACCTTTATTTATATCCTAGGGAAAAGAAAACATAAAAGGGTGAGCTCAAATTCTCGGTAAGGGTAAACAAAAGAAATATCAATCACATCATATTCATAAGAACATAACATTTTGGAAATCATAACCTGCAAAAGAGAGAAAATTTCATAACATGGGATAAATCATGACAGTGAAATGTAATCACAATAATCATAACTTAAAACATGAAACTTTGTGGCATTCACACATAATCATAGAGAATCATTTCTTGTTAGTCAAGACTTATTTCCAAGACTATCTTAGTGGACAAAGTCCCTTTCTGAATCGAGTAACCCTCGTTTCAGTCCTGTTTCACTGAACCGGTATAACCTACCATTCCAGCCATGTCTATCTCATGAGATATAAAATCTTTACCCAATGCATTGGAGGGAGATATAGGTCCCACCCATCTTATAATGAATCCTTTCTTATGTTTGCCACATAATCATAAATCATACATCATCGCATAACACATGTAACAAAAATGGGATTCTTGAAACATCATGACATCATAAAAAAACCATATAAGATAAAGGAATTCATAAAAATATTTCCATCACAACATAATAAAACCAATGTAATAATAGGGATAAAAACAGAACCCTTTTATTATCTTATATGAAAAATAATTTTGATAAAATACTTGAACTACATTCTTGATGAAAATATCCTTTCTACATCAAAAACATTTTTCCTTTCTTAACATGTCATACAAATTTAAACTAAAAGAAGTTGATTAAAAATAAACTTGAAAACTTGTAAAGGAAGCTTCTTGTAAATAATGTTTTAAAAATCCATTCATGCCGTATAAGTTAAAAAAACATTCTTCGTACTTTTTTCGTAAAAGTCAAAAAGTACCTCGTACGAAAACACGACAAAAGATTCCTTTCATATTCTTTACTAAAAACTCACCGAAGGGTAAAATAGGATTTAAACAATTTTAGGTGAATTGAAATAATATTACATATTTAGGAAACATGGATGTGGATGATAAAATACACCCCAATAAATTTCAAAGTATAAACAATCTCGGATAAAAATGAGATTGTGATATTTCCCTTACCTTAGGTCCGACTTGCTTTGTAAGTGTCCGAACCTCCTGTATAATGATTTAAATAATGTTATTTACTTATTCCAGAATCATATTCATTGTTATTATATCATATATGGCCCACTTATGACTTTATATTACACGTTCTTTTTTAAATTCATGTCAAAGTAGCATTTTGGGTAAAATCGTCTTATTTGTCGTTCGTGTTTTTAACTTGTAATTATTCATATGATTACTTAGATAATTATTACTTAATTCCAGAATATAAAACATGATTTATATATATATATATTCATAACAAACATATATAATAAACCAGTAAATGGAAATAAATACACCGTTCATGGAGACGGTAGTCCGTACGTACGCATGAACGTTGTTTTCGTTTCCTTATTGAATTGAATGGAATTAAGTAGATGACATACATATAAATATAAATAATTCCAGTATCATTATTAGGTAATATATTTCATTAGTACTTATTATATATACTTTATAATCATTCATGAATGGTTAATCATTGAGAATGAATCTCATCGCGTCGTGGAGACGGTATTCTGTACGTACGCACGAGCGATGATATCGTTCCCATGGTCGTGGAATTGTGTTTAAGTGTATGTATACTATTTCAGTATCAATATAACCTCATAATAATCATATATAGTTACTCATTACACCTTTATACCCATCCAATTAAGGTGGTGGCGGAAAATAGATTACACCACGGCGTGGAGACTGTATTCCGTACGTACGCACGCGCGGTGATTTCCTTTCTCCGTAGGATTGATATAAGGTTAATTAGAGTTGTTTCATATTTATAATAACATATCAGTATATAAGAAATAATTATGTTATTAATTTATCATGAAACAACTAAAGAAGAAGAAGTTGAAGAAGAAAGAAATTGAAATGATCGGTAATGGATATTACCTCTTCTTTGGAACACCTCTTTGAATCCTCCACTTTGGGAACTATGATTGGTCTTTGAAGAAGAGAATGACCTCTAGGATTATTATAGGGAAGTGGAGAAGGGATTTTGGCAGGGGTTGGCCGAGCTTGAGTGCTCAAATTGGAGTGAGGAGGAGGGGGAGGAGGTGCCCTTTTATAAGGGAGGAGAGGGGCACCTTAGGAATATCTCAAAATATTATTTTATATTAAAGTCAAAATCGGTTTATAATGGTTCCAAAGGGTATTATTTCGAAGCTAAAGTGGGGATGGGTCCAAATCCTATCATCCAATAGGATTTAGACAAGTTTAGGGTATTAATTTAACCTTATCAATTAGATTTAACTCTAAGTTAAATAATTTAACTTTTACCGTGTCTTTTTGTTTTCTTTCACTATATGGTTAATACACTTACTATAACATGCCAAAAGAACCCCAAATTGTTTATTATTAATATATATCCTTATCTAAGTAATTTTGACGAACCTTAGATTTTTAGGAATAAAATAACAATTAATAATATAATATTTGATTTAAAAACTATTTTGTGTCAATTTTGACACTATTTGATATATGATTTTTGTGAAAGTCATAACAGAATTATATGATCGAACCAAGTTTATTACATAAACACTAATATATCATAGTAACCTAGAAAATTAGTGTAATTCATAAAAAGTCTCAAATTACATTTATTGTGAAGTTTATAACATCAATTATGTCAATATTTCATTAATAAGATAATTACTGCATCATCTTTGTGTCATAAATAAATTAAATTATTTGATGTCTAAAAATTACAAATAAAATACCATAATGTGGGAAATCTTTTTATATTTCTAATGAATATTTACAATCGAATTTATATTATGTAAAACCCTATATTAAAAATGTTTTAGTAAATATACTTTGATTTTAACTCTTTTAACTCTTCTTTGAATTAAATAATAATAAATGTCCTAATCTAATCCAAGTGAGCCTAAATGATAATATTTTACACATAAGGTTGTTTTTGGTCGAGATACACTTTTCCAATAGAATTAGGACATGTGTTAGGGTATTATAAATATCATTCTTACCCTTAATTACCCTATTTACTTTTAACCGTGGTAAATAAAATTAAAAAGCTACTATTCACCAAAAATTATTTTCATCTCATTGAACCAAATTTTACTTACTGACATCAACCGTGTCTCTCGGATTTTTGAAATTCCATTCACAGAAGAGGTAAAATTAAGTTTTAGGAAAAATTCAGTTTTTTAACCACCACTTGGTAGTTTCACTATTCATCAAAAATTGATGTTTTTCAGAACAATTCCAAAATTTCATCCTAAGCTATATTTCATATTCCAAATTCCAAAATGAAGTCTATTTTACCAAATTCATAACATAGAAGTTTCATTAATTAATTTTATAATTAAATCCCGCTGTTAAAACAAATAGCGTGTTTTTAAGAAACAATATCTATCAAAAGATTGACACTTGATTATGTCTGGTTTAAATGTGAAATTACATTCAATGACCAAAATTGTATTAAATTGTAAAAATATATTCTAAATATACCTTAAAACCACTCAAAATAATAATTTATCACTAATAATTATTTCGATTAAAAAAGTTGTTTTTAATTATAATTTAGTAATTTTCACTATTCATCAGAATATGAAAGTTATCCGAAAAGTACCAAAATTTCACCTTAGGCTAAATTCGATACTCCGAATCCAAAAATGAAGTCCATTTTGAGAGCTAAAATTTCTAAAATTTAAAAAGTGGTTATTACTATTCATAACGGCTAGTTTTAATAATATTTTAATAGCATATCGTTGTTTCGTGAATCTCAGTATTGCGTACTACACACGCTATCGAGGAAGGTTACGATTGCGTGTAATGCAAGGAAAGTAAAAGATGCATGTTGTGCAAGCTCCTTTTGGTGTAGCATACAACACAGGACATTAATAAAATTAAAAAGAATATTTTTCATAAAATCTCGGGCTGTTACATTCTACCCCCCTTAAAATGAATTTCGCCCTCGAAATTCGTCGGGGTTATAAATGGTTTACTATTCAAAAGTTTATTTAATAGAAACCCACATCGTAAAAAGGAATATCAAAACCAATCTTTAAAAACAAAAGTATGAAACGTAACGGTTACCCGAATAAACTAATCATTGGGTTTCCACATAGGTGTAAATATGGATATGGAAGAGAAATCTAACCATCATGTTCTGATGGAGAGTGGTAGAGAACATGGCTATGGAAAATCCAGTAATCACAAAGCCATAAATTTGTGACGATCTAAGGTACCATCTGATTCATCAGATATAAGATCACTAGGACAACAGTTTTGGTTTTCAAGATCGTTTCCCTAAAGTTAAAGAATTTGAAATATAATAAATACTTACTTTATATTGGTACAACCTCACTGTTGTTCGTGCCTTTAACAATTTCATCTTCATCTCTTAAATAAATGAAGTTGAATTTGTTATTCGTGAAGTGTTAGCAGATCATGTGATAGAATGACGGGTCATTCCATCTGTCTTAAACAAAAGGTTAGCAAAAATTATATACATAAGTCGATCTATATTGAGATTAATCATATATGGTTCTTAAAATGGACTTATACTTCATATATCATACTGCTTAATATAATAAAACTAGTTTATACTAAACAGGGACTTCCTGTAGGCCAGTGGTAGGTGATAAAGGCCAGTCGCACTTCGGTTGTGGGTTCGATTCCCACAGCCTTGTCCGAAGCGATGGGCTGTCGCCAGTCCTACAGGTTGTCCTTTTTCTAAAACTACATTACTATAACATCCCATCAATAATATCGAGAAAACTTCTATCCTTAAACAATACTAACATATGCCCAACATAATCCATTCCAATCTTTAGGCTTATCCATAATACTGCAATCCACTCTCACAACATAGTGAAAACGATTACCAGAGATTTAACACCATCGTCGATCCCCATATATCATAAGATATGTTTTGTTGGTCACATTACAAACATTCAAAGTCCTTAATCATGTATTCTCATGAAAACCTTAGTGAAAACATGAATGCAGTTAAAATTTAACACTTTCCACATACCAAAATCTTCAAAATTCTATATACTCAAACAATGATATCACTCAGTCCTTATATAAATCATGAGCTCATGAATAATGTTAAACATTTCATTTTCTCGTTTTCCCTTTATTATGTGCATATCATCTTATTTCCAAAAATATTTGAATCACTTTGAATACCACATTAGACCAATACATAAATATTCCAATATTCCATGATACAACATTATTTTGGAATCCCATTACATAAACACTTAATCATTCCACCACATCATTGTCATATTCAACATCGCCAATAGTGATCGCATGTGACTTCCCTTTGTCCTTTGACTTAAATGGTTGCTCATTTTTATCATCACTAACCCTTGGATTAGGGCATTTATTAGCATAATGCCCAATTTCCTTGCACTTGAAGCATTGAAGTGTTGGTGGTGCGTTCTCTGCAGTGTTTTCTTTATTCACATCATTAGAATCCCTTTTTCCATTACTTTGACACTCAGCTGCTCGATGACCTTCTTTTCCACACTTAAAACATTTTCTAGTCCCTTTAAGACAATCTCCACCATGCTTCTTTCCAAACTTTGTGCATAAGGAAACATTCATCTTATTTTCACCATTATTCTGAGATTTCTCCTTGAACTCCATCTTTTGTTTCTTTTCAAAACCATGAGATGGATATGTAACACCAACTTCAATTTCTACCTTCATAGCACAACGCACAATTTCTTCATAGCTACTGAAGTCTCTTATAGCTAATGCCCTTCGAAGACTTGGTTTTAAGCCACTGAAAAATCGATCAACTTTACTTTCAGGTTGGATGATAATGCCAGATGCATACCTTGCAAGTCTTGTAAAATTCGCTTCGTATATACCAACAGATTCATCATCCTTTTTCTTTAGTTCAAGAAACTCCTTCTCCATCTTTGTTCGAAGAATACGAGGGAAGTACTTATTGAAAAATAAGTTCATGAACTCGTCCCATTCCATGGACTCAATTTCATCTCTTTGCCTTGTATTCTTGATAAGATTCCACCATTGATCAGCTTCACCTTCCAAACGATATACTGCTAAGATGACTTTATCATGTTCAGAACATTGAAGAACTGAAAATATCTTTTCAGTGGTACTGATCCATTGTTCAGCAACAAGTGGATCAGAAGACCCACTGAAAGAAGGTGGACGTTGCCTCATGAAGGACTCAATAGAATATTGTTCCCTTCTCTGCTCATTTGGAAGTCCAGAATGATTCATAGCTTGTGTAAGTATAGCAATAAGATTTTACACTCCATCTCCCATAACATTTGTTTGTTCAGGAGGACAATCATTGCATTGTCCATTACATTGATCAACACGGTTCCTTCGAGTTCCAACCATCGTCTAAAACCCAAAAAGAATAGTGTGAGAGGCAAAAATCATGCTAGGGAAAACAACATAATAAAGGGGGAGTACCTTTAACATCTTAGGTTTAATTCTATGATCGTTAGCGCAGTTCTAGTACTATAACCTATACATATACTTAACCTTAGGGACATCCCTAGACATACCGTAGAAATATCTCTAGGGATCTCACTAACGTTTTCGCATCCTAGTTTCCAAATGTTGACTAAACCTTTCCTCTGATACCAACTGTAGAGACCCGATGCCTAACGTACATGGACATTACATTACTTTTGCGGAATACTTAGTACATAACAAAAACACACACATAAGGATCGTAATAGTTTAGTGTCTTTGGAAACTCGGAACGTAATCTCCTAATCATGGTAAAAGATCTTCAACATCTCCCATAAAGATCTTCTTCTTTTTTTACCTAAAACCTTTCTATATATCCTGGGGAAAAGAAAACATAAAAGGGTGAGCTCAAATGCTCAATAAGGGTAAACAAAAGAAATATCAATCACATCATATTCATAATAACATAACATTTTGGAAATCATAACCTACAAAAGAGAGCAAATTTTATAACATGGGATAAATCATGGTAGTGAAATTTAATCACAATAATCATAACTTAAAACATGAAACTTTGTGGCATTCACACATAATCATAGAGAATCATTTCTTGTTAGTCAAGACTCATTGCCAAGACTATCTTAGTGGACAAAGTCTCTTTCTGAATCGAGTAACCCTCGTTTCAGTCCTGTTTCACTGAACCGGTATAACCTACCATTCCAGCCATGTCTATCTCATGAGATATAAAATCTTTACCCAATTCATTAGAGGGAGATATAGGTCCCACCCATCTTATAATGAATCATTTCTTATGTGTGCCGCATAATCATAAATCATACATCATCGGATAACACATGTAACAAAAATGGGATTTTTGAAACATCATGACATCATAAAACAAACCATATAAGATAAAGGAATTCATAAAAATATTTCCATCATAACATAATCAAACCAATGTAATAATAGGGATAAAAACAGAACCCTTTTATTATCTTAGATGGAAAATAATTTTGATAAAATACTTGAACTACATTCTTGAGGAAAATATCTTTTCTACTTCAAAAACATTTTTCCTTTCTTAACATGTCATACAAATTTAAACTAAAAGAAGTTGATTAAAAATGAACTTGAAAACTTGTAAAGGAAGCTTCTTGGAAATAATGTTTTAAAAATCCATTCATGCCGTATAAGTTAAAAAAACATTCTTCGTACTTTTGTCGTAAAAGTCAAAAAGTACCTCGTACGAAAACACGACAAAAGATTCCTTTCATATTCTTTACTAAAAACTCACCGAAGGGTAAAATAGGATTTAAAAAATTTTAGGTGAATTGAAATAATATTACATATTGAGGAAACATGGATGTGGATGATAAAATACACCCCAGTAAATTTCAAAGTATAAACAATCTCGGATAAAAATGAGATTGTGATATTTCCCTTACCTTAGGCCCGACTTGCTTTGTAAGTGTCCGAACCTTCTGTATAATGATTTAAATCATGTTATTGACTTATTCCAGAATCATATTCATTGTTATTATATCATATATGGTCCACTTATGACTTTATATTACCCGTTATTTTGTAAATGCATTTTAAAGTAGCGTTTTGGGTAAAATCGTCTCATTTGTCGTTCGTGTTTTTAACTTGTAATTATTCATATGATTACATAGATCATGATTACTTAATTACAGAATATAAAACATGATTTATATATATATATTCATAATACACATATATAATAAACCAGTAAATGGAAATAAATACATCGTTCATGGAGACGGTAGTCCGTACGTACGTATGAACGCTGTTTTCGTTTCCTTATTGAATTGAATGGAATTAAGTAGATGACATACATAAAAATATAAATAATTCCAGTATCATTATTAGGTCATATATTTCATTATTACTTATTATATATACTTTATAATCATTCATGAATGGTTAATCATTGAGAATGAATCTCATCGCGTCGTGGAGACGGTATTCCGTACATACGCACGAGTGATGATATCGTTCCCATGGTCGTGGAATTGTGTTGAAGTGTATGTATACTATTTCAGTATCAATATCACTTCATAATAATCATATATATTTACTCATTACACCTTTATACCCATCCAATTAAGGTGGTGGTGGAAAATAGATTACACCACGGCGTGGAGACGGTATTCCGTACGTACGCACGCACGGTGATTTCCTTTCTCCGTAGGATGGATAGAAGGTTAATTAGAGTTGTTTCATATTTATAATAACATATCATTATATAATAAATACTGATGTTATTAATTTATCATGAAACAACTAAAGAAGAAGAAGTTTAAGAAGAAATAAATTGAAATGATCGGTAATGGATATTACCTCTTCTTTGGAACACCTCTTTGAATCCTCCACTTCGGGAACTAAGATTGGTATTTGAAGAAGAGAAGGACCTCTAGGATTATTCTAGGGAAGTGGAGAAGGGATTTTGGCAGGGGTTGGCCGATCTTGAGTGCTCAAATTGGAGTGAGGAGGAGGGGGAGGAGGTGCCCTTTTATAAGGGAGGAGAGGGGCACCTTATGAATATCTCAAAATATTATTTTATATTAAAGTCAAAATCGGTTTATAATGGTTCCAAAGGGTATTATTTCGAAGCTAAAGTGGGGATGGGTCGAAATACTATCATCCAATAGGATTTAGACAAGTTTAGGGTATTATTTTAACCTTATCAATTAGATTTAACTCTAAGTTAAATAATTTAACTTTTACCGTGTCTTTTTGTTTTCTTTCACTATATGGTTAATACACTTACTATAACATTCCAAACGAACCCCAAATTGATTATTATTAATATATATCCTTATCTAAGTCATTTGGAAGAACCTTAGATTTTTAAGAATAAAATAACTATTAATAATATAATATTTGATTTAAAAACTATTTTGTGTCAATTTTGAAACTATTTGATATATGATTTTTGTGAAAGTCATAACAGAATTATATGTTCGAACCAAGTTTATTACATCAACAATAATATATCATAGTAACCTATAAAATTATTGTAATTCATAAAAAGTCTCAAATTACATTTATTTTGGTGTTTATAACATCAATTATGTCAATATTTCATTAAGATGATTACTGCATCATTTTTGTGTCATAAATAAATTAAATTATTTGATGTCTAAAAATTACAAATAAAATACCATCATGTGGGAAATCTTTTTAGATTTCTAATTAATATTTACAATCGAATTTATCTTATGTACAACCCTATATTAAAAATGTTTTAGTAAATATACTTTGATTTTAACTCTTTTAACTCTTCTTTGAATTAAATAATAATAAATGTCCTAATCTAATCCAAGTGGGCCTAAATGATAATATTTTACACATAAGGTTGTTTTTGGTCGAGATACACTTGTCCAATAGAATTAGGAAATGTGTTAGGGTAATATCAATATCATTCTTACCCTTAATTACCCTATTTACTTTTAACCGTGGTAAATAAAAGTAAAAAGTTACTATTCACCAAAAATTATTTTCATCTCATTGAACCACATTTTACTTACTGACATCAACCGTGTCTCTCGGATTTTTGAAATTCCATTCACAGAAGCGGTAAAATTAAGTTTTATGAAAAATTCAGTTTTTAACCACCACTTAGTAGTTTCACTATTCATCAAAAATTGATGTTTTTCAGAACAATGCCAAAATTTCATCCTAAGCTATATTTCATATTCCAAATTCAAAAATGAAGTCTATTTTACCAAATTCATAACATAGAAGTTGCATTAATTAATTTTATAATTAAATCCCGCTGTTAAAACAAATAGCATGTTTTTAAGAAACAATATCTATCAAAAGATTGACACTTGATTATGTCTGGTTTAAATGTGAAATTACATTCAATGACAAAAATTGTATTAAATTGTAAAAATATATTATAAATATACTTTAAAACCACTCAAATTAATAATTTATCACTATTAATTATTTCGATTAAAAAGTTGTTTTTAATTATAATTTAGTAATTTTCACTATTCATCAGAATATGAAAGTTATCCGAAAAGTACCAAAATTTCACCTTAGGCTAAATTCGATACTCCGAATCCAAAAATGAAGTCCATTTTGAGAGCTAAATTTTCTAAAATTTAAAAAGTGGTTATTACTATTCTTAACGACTAGTTTTAATAATATTTTAATAGCATATCGTTGTTTAGTGAAACTCAGTATTGCGTACTACACACGCTATCAAGGAAGGTTTCGATTGCGTGTAATGCAAGGCAAGTCAAAGATGCGTGTTGTGCAAGCTCCTTTTGGTGCAGCGTACAACACAAGACATTAATAAAATTAAAAAGAATATTTTTCATAAATTCTCGGGCTGTTACAATTCATAGGTGTATCACTTCCCTTATTACTATCCAAACCAAAATGTTTCAAAAGATCCTTTTTTTATTTACTTTGTTTTAAAATAATACCATCTTTATTTTGAAAAATTTGAAAACCAGGAAAATAATTGAGGACTCCCATTAAACTCATTTCAAATTAATTTTGCATAATTTTTGAAAAGGTAGTACAAAAAGAATTTTTAGAATATCCAAATATAATATCATCAACATAGATTTTTACAATCAATATATATTCAGAAAATATTTTAATAAAAAGAGTGGGATCTGCAATTCCTTTAGTAAAACCATTAGAAATAAGAAAATTTTTAAGTCTATCATACCAAGATCTTGGAGACTATATTAATCCATACAATGCTTTAGAATGCTTAAAAACATGATTCTGAAAATGGGGGTTTGTAAATCTAGGTGGTTGGTCAAAAAAAACATCTTCAATTATAAAAACATTTAGAAAAGAACTTTTGGCATCCATTTGATATAACATGAATTTGAGATGAGCAGTATAGGAAAGAATGATCCTAATGGATTCTAATCTAGCTACAGGTACAAAGGTTTCTTCATATTCTATTCCTTATTCTTGATTGTAACCTTGTGTAACTAGTCTTTCTTTGTTTCTAACTATATTTCCTGATTCATCAACCTTGTTTATAAAAACCCATTTAGTGCCTATGGTCATGGTGTCCTTAGGTCTTTCGAATAATTCCTATACATTGTTTATTTCAAATTGATTTAACTCTTCTTGCATAGCCATTACCAAAAATTCAACATTGATTGCATCATTGATATTTTTATGTTCTAGCTGTGAAAGAAAGGCTTGATGTTCAACCTGATTTCTTAGTGAAGCTATAGTCTGTGTCCCTCTATCAAGATTACAAACAACAATATCTAAAGGATGATTATTTAGAATACTATTTGACCTAGTAAAGGTGGGACTAGAAATTTCTGGTTCTTCTCTAGGTTCAGATTTGTCAGAAGCAGGTTCCAGAACATTTCCAGAGCTGGTTTTCTTTACAAAAGGTTCTTTGATTTGACTATTAAGGTCCAAAATAGACAAATATTCTTCAATAATTTCATGAGAAGGTTTAGGTTCATGTGGATTAGTTTAATCAAATTTTATGTGAATAGATTCTTCCACACACTTGGTTCTCTTATTAAATACTCTACAGGCTTTGCTGGTTAGAGAATAACCAATAAAAATTCTTTCATCACTCTTAGAAGCATACTTGTAAATATTATCATTAGTATTGAGAATAAAAAATTTTCATCCAAAAACTCTGATGTAATTAAATTTAGGTTTCCTGTGGTTCCAAAACTCATAAGGGGTGATTTTAAGAATAGGTCTAATCAAGACTCTATTTATAATATAAAAAGATATATTTATATATTTGACCCAAAAATAAATAGGTAGGTCATATTCATTTAGTAAAGTTCTTTAAATTTCTTGATGTGTTCAATTTTTTCTTTATACTACACCATTCTGTTGAGGTGTCCTAGGGGAAGAAAAAGTTGTTTTTATAGCAATTGTGTGAGATGTAAGATTCAAACTCCTGATTTTCAAACTCATGACCATGATCACTTCTTAGGGTCTTAATATTAAGTCCACTAAGGTTCTCTATAGACATGGAGTATTTAAAAAAATAAGAACTAGCTTTACCTTTGTGAGGTAAGAAGTATACCCAAGTATATCTGGAAAAGTCATCTATTAAGACATAAACTTAGTGCTTCCCATTTAAACTTTAAACTCTAGAAGGTCTAAACAAGTTCATGTGAACCAACTAGAGAGATAGAGAAGTTGAAACTTCTTTCATTAATTTTAATGAAACATTATGTTGCTTTCCATTTTGACAGGGATTACAAACTATTTCAGTTGGAAATTTAAGTTTGGGTAGGTCTCAAACTAAGTTCTTCCTAGTCAATTTTCTATGTGAATGAATGTTCCCGTGTCCTAATATTCTGTTCCAAATCCAAGAATCTTTATGAAAAGCATTCAAGCAAGTAACGTTTTGCGTAGCCAAGTAATTCAAATCAACAACATCTAAATTTTCATTTCTCGAGGAAGAAAATACTAAAATATTCATAGAATTAAAAACATTACAAAAATAATTTTCAAATTTAACATTGAAACCATCATCAAAAAATTGAGAAATACATAACAAGTTATACTTAAGTCCATCAACAAATAAACTTTGGAAATAAAAAAAATCATTGTTACCAATCTGGCCTAGGTTGATGATTTTTCCTTTTAAATAATCACCAAAGGTGACATGGCCTTCATCAAATTTTATTAAACTCTTGAATCTTGAGTAATCTACAGTCATATTCCTTGAACATCCACTATCCATGTACCATACCTTCTTATGGGAACTTTTCAAGCAAGTTTCCTATAAAACAGGTTTAAACAGAAAATGAATTTGGTACCTAGATTTTCATGGGTCAAGATAGGTAATAAAGCAAAGCCATAGGTACCCAGATTTGTCTCATGGGTCTTATATAATCTACATAATAAATATATTTTGAAGGATAAACTTTATTTGATCTATAGCAATGTGAATAATGAGTTGAAACATAAGAATTTCCAAAACTAGAACTAGTATCATTCTGTCCAAATTTAGAAATAAATGTAGTTTTAGTAATCTACCTTTGTCCAGACTGATAGCCTATACCAGTGGAATATTTTGGTTCCACTTGTTTACCTAAAATTTGTGTATGTGTGTCTTTTCCATTTGTGAACTTTTCTTTTTTCCTTCCTCAATTACTCATTATACATTTTCAGTTCGGTATTTTCCTTAAGTAATTGAGCATTCGTTTACTTCCCTATGTCAAGGGCGGACTTAACAGAGCTGGTCAAAGCATGATGTTTCATAATGGTCTTATACTTTTCCTTCAATTTATTATAGGTTTCTTCTAGAATATTACAATATTCAGACAACTCTACACTTTTCATGTTTTTGTACTTAGAATCAGAATCAACACCGGAATAATATAAATTTAAAGTAGGAGTGTGCAGTGTTACCTCAGATGTGTTTTTCATAAAACACATATTTTCTTTGTGAGAGTATTTATCCTTAGTAGAATTAGAATCTCTTGCAGTGTCTTCTAAAGCACTCCAAGTTTCTTTCATTGCGTTTTTGTACTTATTGTCATTGTATTCATATTTATTTCTTAACTTTAACTCTAGACAATCAAATTTAATGTTTCCTTTCCTTTTGCACTCATAACATACAATATCATCACTCTTATCAGACTCCTTACAATCATTCTTCCGATGACCTTTGTTTTCATATTTACCTTTGTAGTTTTATTTTTTGAATAATTTCTTCTTCCTGTAGAACTTCTTAAATCTCATGGATCTTTGAGCAATTTCATCATTACTGACAGAATATGAACATTCACTTGTTGAGATTTCAGTAGGTATGTGAACTTTCTCATTATCTTTTCTCTTTGAAGCATATGTCTCTAAGGCTACTGACTTCGTCCTTGGTTCATCGTCCTCTTCCTTATTTACCTTAAGTTCTTCTTCATACATCATAATCTTACTAATTAATTCCTTAACAGGTAAAGCACCAATATCACATGATTATCTAATTGACATAGATGTGATTCTCCATTTGGCTGTTAAACATCTTAATATCCTTATGAACTGTTATTTTGCAGGAACAACTTTTCTAAATGATCTCATAGTGTTGAAAATCTCATTGAACTTGAGATACATGTTAGAGATAGGTTCATCAGACTTCATTTTAAAATTATCATATTTAATAGTGTAAGTGTTTAATATAATTTCATTAATATTGGTCGTTCCCTCATGAGAAACACCCAAAGTATCCCAAATTTTATAAGTAGTTTAACAAGAATATATGCTATTAAATTATTCTTCTCCTAAAGCACAATACAGGGAATTCATTGCTTTACAATTATTATTGTATGTAGTTTCACTAGGATCATCCCAAGTAGTTCTCTCAATGTCAGGAATCTTATATTGAGTTTCTATAGCAATCCAGATATCGAATCCCTAACTCTCTGTAAGAATTTTCATTTTAGGTTTCCACTGGGCATAATTTTTACCATTGAAGAAAGATGGAATATTGGTAGCAACACCTTCTATCCTATTATCCATAACTAGATTTTAGAAAATATATTTAAAGAGATAAAATTTATAACTAACAGAAATTTAATATCATTAAGATACAACTAAAATCACATTTGAAACATAGACCGTTTCGAAAACCTTTAATAATAAAAAACCTCTTTTACCAAATGTTGGTCGTAGTGGATACTCATGAGGGGGGGGGTGAATTGAGTATGAACTATAATTTCTGTTAAAATATTTCTATTAAAATTCCACAATTTAAAAACAATTTAAACTGTAGTGAATTGGTAAAACTGTAAAGGTTCAATTATATTCTCAAAAGATTGATTAGGTCTCAGTTAATTTAACAAGAGGATTAAATTAGATTTTGAAGCCAATCTACTGATTTACAAAAGTTACAAACACTTGAAAATTTAACTATCAGGGTAACTATAAAATAAATTTGTATTTCAAATAAAATAGCAGTTGAATAAAAAATATATAATATACTTTAAACTTAATCTAAGATGCACAGCAGATATAACCTAGAAGTTTATTCTCAAGCCGAGACTTAGTCCTCTCAAACAATTTATATAAACATGATCCACACCCTAGATCGGGGAAAACAACAGTACAGATAATGTCCTGGTCCTAAGACCTCTACCGCAGTTCTATGTGGGAAAAACAATAGCAATAGCTCTCTGGATGTCCAGGTCACACTTGAACTCTTCCAAAAATTATAGTGAGATACAATAAGGTGTAGAAATTTTGGTATAAGGATTTAATATCCTCCAGTTAATCTTATGAGACAATTTGTATCTAGAGTACGTAGATGTACACACACACTGCTCAAAATTTTAAGCAAAGGGATATGACAGGGGAAATCATAGAGTTTATAAAGCTTTGTGTAATTGCAGATATGCTCTGGAATCATTTTGATGTTGCATATGGAAAAGTCCTTTCTGGTGAGGATAAATCAAAACTGAGTGTCGTTGTTCTTCTCAGCTATAACTATTTAGACATGTGCACATGAGTTTCAATAAGGCACAACTACTTGTCTTTGTGTTTGTTCTAATATAACTATCTGCTTTAACCTCTTTAATTTTTACAGGTGTTATTCAAGTTCTTCTTATGTTCTGTGGGACTTCATACACGTGCACCTTCTTTCGTGTGTTTTTCTCTTTTTGTTTCCACACTCTCTTTTTACTACATATCTTCTTTTTAATTCATTGAGATCTAGAAAAAGGAATGATTACCTTTTTACAGGTATGAGGTATGGTTTCCTGACATCCAACAATAAACATTAATTAATAGCATGTGAATTTAACTAAGAAAATATGACCGTTGGAATTTAAAGGGTTATTAGAAAGTTCAAACCGTTTTCATGACTATCGGTGAGTCATGAGGTCGGTGAGTCAGTTAAATAGGCATCAGTTTCGGTGGGTCATTTGATCAGCATTAGTTTCATTAGTTCATTTGATCAGCATCGGTTTTGGTAAGTCATTTGATCAGCATCGGTTTCGGTAGTTCATTTGATCAGGATCGATTTCGGAAGGTCATTTGATCAGCATCGGTTTCGGTATGTCATTTGACCAGCATCAGTTTTGGTAGGTCATTTGATCAGCATCGGTTTCGGTAGGTCATTTGATCAGCGTCGGTTTCCATAGGTCATTTGATCAGTATCGGTTTCGGTAGGTCATTTGATCAGCATCGGTTTCGGTATGTCATTTGATCACCATTGGTTTCAGTAGGTCATTTGATTAGTAGTGCGACCGTTCTCATCGGTGCGACCGTTCACATTGGTGCGACCACTCTCCATTAATGCGACTGTTGTCATCAGTGTGGACATTTTTCATCGGTGCGATTGTTGTCATCAGTATGAGCTAACAGTGACTGATGAAAATAACTATTAGTGAGTCAAAAACATGAAATACGCACCAAGTGGCTGTTCAAACCAAAACACTTCCAGGTAAATAGAAAACCATAAATAATCATTGATAAAGAAATGTAAACATGATTAATTATATATAAACACATTTAGAACTAAATAAATAGTTGACTAAATTTACTTATAAACAGAAATAACAATGATTTGGGAATATTAAAATAACCATTTCACAGAGGTTTCAACACTACCTAAAATAATTTTTTCATAACAAACCTATATCTCATGAAGTAATGTTGTGAGTAACCTAGTTCCTCTAAAATTTAGTTGTCTGTAGGATTTTCAAATGAGTTATTATATTGGTGGAAATTTGTTGTAGGATGGTGATCTCAATTCCTAGTATCCATACATTTGAAATTATATGGTGGATATCATAATGAATCAAATATATATATTGGATATGATTTAAACTGAGTTTGTAATGGTTTTAAATTTCAAATATTTAATTCACATATACTCTATTTTTTGATGTGTTATTGTGAAGTATAAAAAAATAAATACTGAAGAATATTAAAAATGATAATTTAATAATAAGAGATAATATATGATTAATGAATATGCGGATTAGATTAGAAAAATTTGTCTAATAACTTATTAAAATTGTTATGATGATTGAAATCAAATTATTTTTCATAAATCATTGATTATGATGAATTGAAGACTACATTATAAAGTAGAACATAATTGTTGTTTCTCAGGAAATTATCTTTAAAAAATTTGGTATTCAGAATATCTCTTTCACCTATTGTCATATCCCTCTAGAATGTGGTACATATAATAGTGGAAGAACACATTTTACATGGTTGAGTAGTGAAATATTCCTAAATTTTCATTCATATATTAATGATGTATTTTTTATATTTATATCAAAACATAATTCATATGTTATCCTCATTTTATATTTTTTAGGTGAATTGTGCAATGTCAGTGTGTTCATGATATTTATATTTATATGCTCAGTTATTTTTAAAAATATATTCATTTCATCTTCTCAAACTTAATGAAAAATAATTTTAATATTAAGTGAGGAGGAAATATTGTAACCCTAATTCATCCAAATCTTCGGGTTTACAATGTGTCATGGGTATAAGATTATAAATATTCTATAATTGATGTATTACCATCTATTTATTTATTCCATCGTGAACTTTGATTCCATACAATTTCATTCTCATTTTTATGTCTCATATTCAAACTAGGCATTCTTATACACTTCAACCATCTAGAATTACATTTCAAATTAGGTTTAGTTATAGATATACATGTAGATCGATTCTTTTATTTTCTAGTTGATATGTATTGATGACTATTTATCCAATAGATTTTTATTTGTCAATATCTATTAAAACACATTTTCTATGATACCCAGTGAAATGTTATTAAAAACCTATAATCTCGTCTGCTTATTCCCATAAACGTAAATGTAAAACATATAATAACTATTATTTAACCTTTTATCCATATTGGTTCACCATTATGAGGAACTATATACTGTTTTAAACCATTATGTACATGATACATAGTGTAACCCAAACATAGAATAACTAATTTTCTCTATTCCACCACTTTTTGGCCTTAATTGAAAAATGTTCTTACATTTTTCATTCATCATAGAGTTTTTATTCATCCAAATTTGTGTCATGTCGGTATAATTATTAATAAGGTCAAAGACACCGGTATTGGAATTAAACACCAATTCACAATGGAATAAATAATATGACAATATATTCTAGGATTTATATCCTTAAACTATGGAGCATCATTTTGTTCATGATATAAGATCATAAACTATGATGAATTAAATAGTAATCATAAAAACACATTAGATTAAAAAATGTTAGTCTTCAATTAATTTATTTTATATATGATTAAATAAAAATATATTATCTATTCATAACCACATAACAGGTAACCTATTGAAATGTCAAGTTATTTCTATCCATGCCCTACACCTCATTATTTTTTGAAAATGTTACAGAATAAAAAAAATGAAAAAAATGATATTTGTTATTATTACCATTCCCAAATACAGAGTCAAACGATGATAAATAATTCTATTATTTTAGTCACATGATAGTGAAAGTCCAATAACCCATTTTTTTATCGATGATGGTGTAAATTTGTCCCTCGCATATTTTCATTGTTTATGCCCATTACATAATTTTTTTACAATACATGTATTCATGCCCCTTTTTAAAGAGGATAAACAAAAAAATTGTATAATTCAATTTTGTATAAATTTTATATCAGTTGAATCCCATATTTATGTGTGAAATTACCATAAACAATTAGACAAGACTTCATTTTGTTCATTTTGAACATAATCAATTCTTAAATATCGTATACAAGAATACTTTTATCTAGACAAAAGCAATTTGGTCATATATTGACATCCTTAAAGTTGAAGAACCCATTTCATAAAAGATGGTAGACCATGCACATATTATATATTATAATTATATTTTGCACAATCATATGTTGTATTAAATATGCTCCTAATCACATGAAATTAAATTGTTTGGAAAAAGATCTAAAAAATAATATTAAATTATATTTTCAATTTTAATTCCCCAATTATGATAAACTACACAATGTGGACCTTCCATAGTAATAATTAACTACATGATATTTCATATGATTCTAACATATTACATTAATTAATTTGTTAAATAATAATCATCCTTACATATCAATTCATTACATGGTTATAAATTCCCTAACCCCAGTAACCTAGAGCGAGCATCATTGATATTACATTTGAATAAGTTATAAAAAATCACATCATAATTTTCCAGATAGTTTAATTGTCTTGGTAATGTAGACACATATTTGATTCCTTTATTACATTTTAATAAAAAATAAAACGCAATTTCTTTGGATAATATACTTATTAACTATAGAATATCCTTATATATCATTCATAGTACACTTCTTGGATTCCTAGAAAATAAAACAAAATAAGGGTGAGCCTAAATTCTCAGCATGGGTTAATTTTAACAAAATCTAACATTAATCAAAAAACATAACTAAAATAGAAATTTAAATAACTAAGAACACATTCTATTTAATAAAATTTAAATCGTGATTAGATAACTCATAGTTAATATGTAATAGTAAATAATAGAAAACAATGTACATTTAAAAAAATGAGAATTAAATGAATCCATAGATAATATATTTATGAAAATATCATTGATAATCATAAAATAATTATAAATGAAACAATGAATAATAATTAGATATCAAGATCTCAAGAATCATGAAACCCCTATTGTCAAGAAATTTCATAGGATAGTTTAGAACTAATTTGTAGTTACAGACTAGAAAGACATTTAACTAAGGATATCCAACTCTTTCATCTCATAATAATATAAATTCAATGAGTGGAAATCAACAACCATACCCTACACATAACATCGTGTCTAAAACATCCAACATATATCAAATAATTTATGTATTTCATTAAAAATATTCCCAATCAGTAAATATCCATATTTATATGAAATATGGATAAAAAATAATTTCCTCATTTAATCATATAAGATTAATAGTAAAATACCATATGGATAAATGATATAATATTTAGTAAATAGGTATATATATTGTAAATAATATGGTCATTTATGGGAAATATATTGTCCAATGATGACAAGAACATTAATATTTCAATGGAATATTAATGATTACAAAAATTAATCACGAAATAGAATTTCAATACCTTATTGGTTCAGACTAATCATAAACCATCAATAAAATTAATAAATATGGTATCAATAAAATATATCCAATTTGGATCATAATGAAAATAAAGGGATTATGATGTTGATAAATATAAATACAATAAAATTTTCTTTTAAAACATTTTCTAGGAAAATAACCTTTTAACTTTGAAAATTTATCTTTAACAAAAAGTGTAAAATAAATTAGATTAATTTTATCTTAAAATATAATTTCTAAAATAAAAATTAATATTTTAAACACTGAGTTTTCATGATGTTGGAAAATATGATACATGCCATATATGTTAAAAAGAATTCTTTGCATATTTTTGGTAATATCTAAACATATATTGATTTCAAAACATGATGAAGATTATTTTCAAGAAAAAGTATATAGAAAAATTAGGGTAAAACCTTATTTAAAAAATAATTTTTATAGTGGTAAAATCATTTCTGAAAGCATTTTTAAAAAACCTTTTTTAAATGAAAATGTATTTTTGTGCAAAGAGAGAAATAATGTCATATTTTATGAAAAAACACGAATTTTAATTAACAATGAGAGTATTATGGTTCTATTCTATGAAAAATATAATTAATAACTATAGGAAAATAATATAAAACTTATTTATTAGATAATAATCAAATAATTTCCTTCAATGACTATTGATTCATAAAAAATCCTGATTAAAATGATATTGAGAAATAAACCAGGACAAAGATCACGATGTTGAAGCTAGAATTAATAAATGAATTTATTATGTGTAAAAAATATAAATCCAACTAATAAATTGAAATTAAAATATAATTTAGTCAAAATTATTTACTCACATAATCATAAATAGTTAAAGACAATGAATATGTAATAGAACCCAATGAAAATAAATTTGTTTATCAAATTGATTACCACTTGGTAATTTTCATGTCAAATCCAATTAGGAAAAATAAATAAAATTAAATCATAAAATAGATTTAATTGGGAAATATTAAAGATATTATATGAAATAGTATCAACATATTCACCATATTAAATTAACATGGTGCATAAAATTACAATATGCCTCAATGAAGAGAAATTGAGATGAAGTCCCTTACATCCAACTTCATTTTTGTTGAACATGATTTAACTTACTATTTAATTCTTATATTCATGTAAAAAATTTATAATAGAATCATATTCATTTTTATAATATTATATATGATCCTCTTATAACATTATGGCCCATTTTTTAATATTATTTTATTATTTTCATTTTTTGGGTGTTAATTTCCATGTTTTGTCTTTCATGTTTTTTCATAAATGATATTGTTCCTTGGTAGGGGTTATAGATACATCATATCTAGAGTGATATTAATATTCTAAATATAAAATTTACTTATATATAAATATATATATATATTACAATTCTTGAAGGTTGTACATGGAAAATGAATAGCATTACTTCGGGATGGTGGTGGGTTGTACGTACACATGAGAAATAATATCATTGAAATATCGGGTGAAAGGGTAAATAATTAGGTGATATATTACTTTTCAAAAATAATTATCATGTGATATATTTTACATATATTAACATGATTTATCCTTATTAATTTCATGAAAATCATACATGGAAACTAAATCACAATATATCTCGAGGGGTAGTTCTCAATAAATATGAGAGATGTGATTGAATATTAAAAAGAATGGAATGTATGTATATATATATGTGTGTTTTTATAATTAAAAAATTATAAATATTTAATAAATGATATATATTTAAATTAATTCTAACATTATATACAACAGTGGTATTTTTCAATGGAAAATGAGTTTCATAATTTCGGGAGGTGGTGGTCCCCCATACACACGATCGCCGATATAGATTTCCATTTGATTGAGGAGGATAATGATAAATATTATTCCATAAACATAATAACATATTTGTATATATAATATTTTTTTATTATATTTTATTTTTAAATAAATTATTGACTATGAAAAAATAAGAAATAAAATGAAAGATCTTCATTTTGAAAATAACATTCTCTTAGAGAAACAACATTTGGATATCCACTTAAAGACCCCGGGGTTTGTATTTTAGGAAGAAAATAAGATCTAAAATGTATCTATGGATGATGTAGTTAATATTTAGTATGTTTATTTCAGAAAAAAATCAACATAGGTGTAAATAATTGAAGAGATAGAATTCCCTTTTATAATTGGGGGATAAGGAACACATGGAAATTATGAAAGGAATCAATTACACCTATATTTATAACATGAAAAAGCTTAAATATGGGTCATTTAAACAATTTAGAGGTTATATGGACTATCTAGGTAAATATAATGGTTTTTGAATATTTTTATAGGTCATTATTATAATTATCCTTTTACATTAACCCACTGATAAATTAGTTTTTACCGTAACAGTGATAATTAATTTTCACCACTTTTACTATTATTAATAGTAAAAAACTAAGTATAACTAATTTGATAATATATATTACAAATATGAAATATATTTAATCCATTTTTACCAATTAAATTCTTATAATTGGGAGAATCAAATTTTAAATTATACTCGTATATGCGATGAAAAAGAATGTTTACAAAGAAAAAATTCTCATACGGATATAAGGTGTTCGTATCAAAATTCATTTAAAAATGATTAAAATGGAATAAATTAGAAAACTTATATTTTAATTAAAATATTTTTACATTAAATTCTATTTATAATTTAATATATCCTTTTAAATTATTTAAATGAAAATTTAGTTTTAAAAAAAGAAATTTTTCTTATAATTCATAATAAAATGAAACTTTTCACAAACATCCCAAAAAATCACCCTAATATATTTTGATACAATGAATAAAATTAACTTAATTTTTTAAACTAAATTTTCTATAATTGAGAAATATTAATATTAAATTGTGTACAGAAATAGTGACCAACCCGTCTTTTAAAAAAATGTTCTTTGGAAAACAATTCATATTATTCTAATGGTTTTTTATTTATTTATAACTAATAGATAAGAAATGAAAATGTATAAAAAATATTTTTTCATAAATTTTTTATTCATATTAACACATTTAAACATTATGTATTCATCATAATTGTCACATTTAAAATATTAATATTTTAATAAATTGTTGTGTTTCATTTAAACCCAATGATGTTTGAATCAAAATCAATCATAGATATTGAATTTATTAGAAACTAATTATATCATAAAATCTTTCAGTGTTACATTATATTTTAATATTATTGTTTCATTTTATATAATGTATCGAACATGATATTCTTATTTTTTAATCTCTGGGTTTCACATTCTCTACAATGTCAACAAATTGCATCCTTGTAAATTAAACATTCACTTATAAATCAAGGACTTGAAATTTAAACGTTTTTTGTTGAAAAAACCCTAAAAGTATTAATAAAATATCCTCTTTAAATAGGGAATGGTAAATATAGAATTTCCTTTGGATTAACACATAACTATGTTTCCATGTAGGAGAACATATGTGGGAAGCGAATATATAAACCTGAAAGAAAGGAATAAATAATTACAAAGACTGATAGAGATCATTGATCGCAATAATTTGAATAATAAAGGGAATGTTAAGGGCCTAAAACCGTAAATATATTATTATTTTAAATACGATTTCATTCATTGTATATTAATGTAATATTACTGAATTTTTGTTTCACAATCCTTTTCAAAATGTTGATTAAATATTTTACTATTTAAGAATATAAGGAAACATAATTACATGATACATTTCTATTTCACAAGGACAATTTTACTATTTGGGTTTATTCTATCATTTTACACATAATTAATTACTCCATGAAATGAATATCCAAAATGATTCATTATTCCTGATGTAATAAAATTATCTATTACCATATCATAAAATCTATAAAAGACTGGAAATTATTTCCACCTATTTATAAATATTTTCTAAAACCAATATGGTTTTCACATGTTATTAATCTCTAAAGCTCAGCAAAAATACCACTAGTTTCTAAATAATATATAGTATTAAAATAAATTAAGTTAATATTTATAAAGAACTAGAATTTCACATATGGTACTCGTAGATTCTAAACCCTTACCATTATTCAGTTATTAGTTCAATCCACATGGCCTTTTCCAGATGCAACACGTTGTCACAAGTCATGTGCTATATCCTTTTCCTAAAACAATATTAAAATAATTCCTATAACATTACCAAATTATCATGACCCATAATTAATGCAGTATCAAAGATACTATAAATGTTAAAGGTTATCAATAAATTCAATCTTTTGTTAAAAAAATATAAAGGAAGTATTCCATATATAACATTTTCATATACTAAAAAAATCATTGTATTCCCATAAATGTTTCCTAATAATTTGATAAATTATTATTTATCCCTACTACCCTTGTTTTTAAGAGATGTGTTTAAGACAATGTAACTATGATAAAACTTAATGTAATAAATGTATAATGGTTTCCATATATATATATTATGTTAATAAAGATATATACACTTCTAAAATTTAAAAAACTAGATGTTTCATGATTCTTATAAAGAAAATGAAATTTAAAAAAAAAATAAAATTTGATAATGTATTATACTTCATAAATAAATCATCTCTTTTATTTCAATATATGTATTTCCTTAAAACAGGGGTTATCCTTTAAAAGAGGGCATTGAATTAGAAAATTCACAAACACAACACATTTAAGATAGAAATTATAAATGGTTCCCTATGAAGAAATTTATTTCCATCAATTGTACTCTACATTATTCTTAATCAATTCATTTATTTATTACATTGTTTTACAAACATAATTTTTTCTATTATTTTGTGGACCATTCCTTGTTTTATCATTCCACTATTTAGAAATGAATGAAATTGAGATTTTTTTAATTTATGGTCTCAATAACTCGAGCTCTTATAGAACTCCATCATTTAATTCTTTCATGAATTTGAGGGTTAGTTAAGGTATAGGGTTTTTATGATATTTTAGGATAACTAGTTTGGAATTATCATGATATCTTTCACCCAAGTTTTCATCCAATTTGGTTTCTCATAGTCACTACATTTTCCTTCATATTAAATATAAACATGATTTCTTGGAGTTCTATCCATTTACTAAAAGAATAAAAAAAGGTGTCCAAAATAATAATACTAGTGGAGATCCTATATAGTCATTTATCGGATGTAGAAACCAAGACACATTCTTTCCAATATAATACACTTTTGGCTTATCCTAGTTCCTTCATTGTCATCATATATTCTTATCCTTCAAAACTGTTTATAAATAAATTATGAATTGTCCAGAACATATCCCATAGGATTATCAAAATAGGATCATAGTAAGACCCATTGATCTATGCCAAGAAAGGATCACGTCAATCACCACATTCCTTTCTTGGATTTATTACCCTTTGGTATATCTATACATGTACAATTTCTATTTGTACTATTCATATAGTTGTATGTTTCTATAAAAAACCAAATAATATCTATATTACCAAAAACTTATGATGATATTCTATACATATCCAAAAAGTATATCATAGGGTTTGGTTCCATAATCTATGATTTCCTAAATATAGTTCCCATGGTATGTACTAAACTTCCTCTAATTGCAACTATAGTGACCTCAAACCTAGTAAAGTAGATCTGGAAAATTCTTTATTGCTTTGGTATATGATATAAATAATGACATCATGATGGACCAAATAATTTAACAATATCGTCAAACTAGATTCATACAATATTTCTATATTATATTTTTATACAAAAAATTTCTAACTATTTTTGTAGAATATTTGTATTCCCTGTATCATATAATTAAATAACATTCATAGTAGATATCTTAGATTCATGAAAAAGGGGAAAAAATAAGTTTGATCTCAAATTCATAGTAAGGGACAAGTATAGAGAATGATATCATGAATTATTAATTATAATCAATAGATAATTATAAATAACTAAACACACGCCCCATTTAAAAAAATTTCATATGATGATTAGGTAAGGAATAATTAATATGTTAATGTAAATAACTAAAAAAATTATATTTAATATATAAACCAAGAATTAAATTTATCTAAATATAATATCATTTCTAACATCTCATGGATAATAATAAATGAATTCTTAATGAAGGAAGTTCCTAATTATTGGATTTCATGATCAAATGAACCATAGAACCTATACTATCAAGAATTTCCACAATATATTTTAAAACTGATGGGTATATATACAACAGAAACTAAATTAACTATGATTATCATAACCACACATCTCATGAGGCTATTGATGTATCAATGGGTTATCTATAATTGTGCTCTACCTATAACAGTATGTCCAAATTAGTCATTATATATCAAATATCACATTTAACTCATGAATAATATGCCTTATCAACAAATTTTTTTTATCAAGTAATTAATTTTAAAAAATATTTACCCCAATAAATCATTAAAAATTTAATGTATAATATAGTATGTTGAAATTATATGAAATTTAATTACTAACTATATCTAGTAAAAGAAAATTACATCCATATTTCATTGATAATTGGGATCCTTTTGAAAATTCATGGATTGACTTCTAAATGTTTACAATTAACTAAATTCCTATATTCTATAACTAATGAACAATAGAATATTCCCATTTTCTATATCATCATAAAAATTCATCTATATTCTCCTTAATGTGTTCATAAGGATGAGTATACACATAATTAAGAATCAATTTTTCACATGACACTCAAGCACCCAAATGTATAAAATATTCTTAATCTTATTTTAAATTATATTGAAAATTTTTCATTATATATTATTGGAAGAAATATTTACATGAAAATCCAGATATATACATGTAATTGTATAAAAACCCCCACACTATCAAATTTATTAAAAAATTATTCCATTACTGTTCAACAAAAAAATTAAAAAATTCATTACTAGAATAATTTAAATGGATATAATACATATAAAAAAATATAATAACAAATTACTACCTATGTTTTTAATAGACACCTAGGTTTGATCATCACCCACAATATTTGACTACAAAAAATGTCGCTTTAATCACATAATGAAATTTAGTAAAATTTCTAATCCAAATTATATCAGGACTCTACCAATAAATTATAGTATAATTACATATATTCACAATATTTCACAATCATTTCCTAAAACAATGTCTATTTAATTGTCAAAAACATTTTCATTACAAAAATAGTACCTTAAATTGATTATATATTTTGATATAAAACTTTTGGTTTAGAAAATAAAAATTTTAAATTATATTTCTTTATTATCTTGGAATACTCAACATGGAATATTAAAAAAAATTATAATATTTAATGAACTTATTTTTTGGAGATATATTTCATAAAAATAATATACAATCAATCCTTTAAGAATCAAACCAAAAAAATAAATGTATTTATAGTCTAAAAATGAATGAATAAGGTCAACTAACAATAGAATATAAATATATGGATTTAAATTTTTCAATAAATTTTTTGTTACTTCCTTTGATAAGATCTATTGAAAAGTTGAAAGAAGAATATGGTATCATGGTTCATTAAAACATAATTTATATCAACAATTACACATATAATGATATAATCAACTGTTATATGAACACTCTATTTCTACAAAATAATTGATATATATATACAGATATGTGATAATATAGTGATCTGAGAACAAATGATATGATATATTCTCAACCACTAATGTAATGGTTATCCAATAATCCTTTGAAAGAGTCATGTTTTTATGATATAGAGAAACATCAAAATGACCACTAATGAACCATTACTCATCCCTTGATGTAATGGAATAATTATGTTGGTCATTAGAGGTATACTAGAATTTCAAAATTCAGATTGTATAACATAAAAATGAATTAATGGTCTACTTGTAAGACTAATATGAAAAAAGTTGATTCACACTTATTCCACTCTACCTGAAACCAATGATTGAATATTATTGGTCTCTAAGACAATATCGATTATCATTAATATAAATACTTCTTTAAAAACAACAACATAATCTAGTTGTTTATACTCAAATATAGGACCACTATCCATGTTACCAAGGTAAAACATATCCCAATATTTCTCTAAAATAAGGTTTTCCATTTATCTTGATACAACTAGAAAACATTTGATTCCACACCAAATAATAAATTTAAATTGAACATTAAGATATAATATAAATATATAATTAATAAATATGATGCAAAAAAATTATTTTACCAGTAATATCAAGTTAATATTAAATATTAAAAAATATTAAATAAATATCCAAACATCTCAATCCCAATGTGATGCATACATTCATTATAGATTTCCCTTTAACTCTATACATTAAAACAAAATAATTATAGTTGAAAAAATATATTTTCATGAAAAATTATTTTAAAAAATGGGCAAAATCATGAAGTTCCAAAACAATAACATCAATTATGGTAATATTAAATCCAACAATATTCAATGGGTGTTTTTAATTTATGTCTAGTTCTTCTCAGAATCATAATTAGTTATTGACATGAAAATAAATCATCCCTTATTCCAAAAACCAGTCAAATTGATTTTAAAAAAATATATTTAAAATTATAATTGTTTCATATAAATAAAAACACACATTTCAAAATATTGAATAAATTATGTGACTTTTTATAATAAAAACATGATTTTATACTAATATTGAATCCCATTTGAATATTTCATAGTAATTGAAAAATCATAACAAATCAATCTATATTATAGAATGTAATAATTATATAATTATAGATAGGCCATAATAGAGGTCCCTAAATATAATATCAACGATAGGATAATAGATGGAATCAACAAAATCCATTTCCGGAGGAATATTTATTTACAATGCACTCTCATTGACCCATAATTCAGACATTAAAAATTACTGATCAATGATGAGAATCAATTAAATTAATGAGGGAGACAAGTTATTTTTATCCAATGTAAAAAATGATGTTGGAAAATTCTTAAAAATGGAATATCCATTTCTGGTATAAATAATGTATTAAAAAATTATCCTAAAATAAAAAAATATAATTTTGATTGATGTTTTGTGAAAAAAATATTCCATTTTTAGTGTATTTAGGTGTTTTAAGGTGTACTCATGTTACATAACTCCATATAGATTATATGGATTCAATTCCATTCATGTAGAAAAATATACTATCAATATTCCAATCCTTAAAACAATGATTGGAACGAAATATGAATATTCTGTAGGATACTGTAGTAGATCATACGGAATGAACTACCTCAATATGAAAAATGGAATGTCATTATATATTGTCCCCAAGACCACTTATCTTATTATTTAAAAACCACTACTCCCCTAACCAATATACATGAATATTACTTCTTCTCATTGGGACTATGAAATAGTTTATACATACCTAGTATAATATCTATTTTCATCTACGTAAAATATAGATTCCAAATAAATTTAATTCCAATCAAAAACACCCTATATTAGAGAAAATAATTTAGTAAAAAATATTTTTTGAGGTAAAATATCCCTCTATTAAATGAATTAATTTAAAATATAAATAAATGATATTAATCATCAGGAATATATATTCGTTTTTAAAAAAATAGAAAAATAAGACATATAAAAAACTATATAATAAATATGGTACACAATATGGTACTTTTCACCACTAAAAATGGAATAAATGATCTCATCATTATAGTAATATAGATAAAAACTCCACACTATCGAATCCCGCTCACATGTTTCATTAGAGATCATTATTTACATACATAATTCCTCCACCAAATGAATAAACTATCATAAAAGGTTATTTATGATAGGATCCACTATATAAATAGGAATATATATTTTACTTCATGACTATCTAGGAATTGAATTCTCTAGCCCCCCCCCCCAAAAAAAAAAATAGGATAGGATCTAGTGATCAGTATTGATTTATCCACTCCGAAGAAGCTATCAATTTACTATAAATATAAATAAACACCATCTATCATGAAACATCATAAAATGACAAAATAGAATCATCTACCATTAAATAGTACATACATAGATATATTAACAAATTCTTTATAAAATAATATATATATATATATAATATCATTCATTTTAGTAATATTACATGAATATATGCCAACTCATACACAGAAGAAATGAGTGTTTCCATCATACTGGAAACTCCTCTCAAGATTCTATAATATCAACCACCCATCATAAGACTACAAGTCAATTATCAATGTTTTGTTGATAATATTCCTAGGATTGTGTTTAATAATACATAGATGTGTATGGAAGGGTGATTAACAGTACTCTATATGATCATCCCAAATAATGATATGATAAAAACAATAAGCACCACAAACAATAATAAATAAATAAATAAGTATAAAAATAATATATCCTAGAATCACCGTCATATATAATTATATTGTCATGACCCTTCCTAGGGGATCATGTCATGACTACCCCAAGCCCACCTTCTATAGGCCAGGGGCTGGCGACTAGCACCAAAGGTGTAAATCCCAAAAAAAGGAAGGCATTTCCTTATTAGAAAGTAAAAAAAACAAAACAGAGTATGCAAGTGAAGTAAGCACTAAGTAAAACTGGTTGAAAGGTAAGTGGTGAAAGGTAAAAGGGTCAGTATACAAAACCAACTGAAAGTATATTACAACTGAAAGGAAAGCACAATAGCAGTATGTAAAATAGCAACACCGAGTCGTCCTCTGGAAATCCCACCTGAAGGGTTGGTACAGATATTCTCCTTAGCTCCTCTAGTTCGGTTGTCCGCTCCTTGTACGCCCCACCAAGTGGTATACCTGCGGGTACCACCCAGCTCTACAAGCCTCGACTGTGATCAATGTTGTCCGTCGTCTGGATCCAACACAACGTAGTGTGGGAATTTCCCGTGCATGGGTGAGTATACGATACACATTAGGGACCCTGAGACACTCGAAGGTCGCTCAGAATCCACTACGGATCTACCACAAAGAAAGATACAAACACAAAGTATCAACTGTATTTACATAGGTATATGCCCATACATATACCTAAGTCATAATTACAAAACGGCTCCAACTCTCGAGCCCAAGCACAACCCGGTCCACATAGGAAAACACAACCCAGTCCACACAGGAAAACACATCCATGTCCACAGAGGAAAGAAAGTCAATCACATCGATGATAATGATTGAAAATCAAGACTCAGATCACACAGGTATGCATATTTCGTATAGCGAAAGATATGATCAGATGCAGCCAATGAATCATCTATGATATCGGACCCACATAGGATACAAGGCCAGCTAAGCTGTCGGACCCACATAGGATACAAGACTAGCTACTCTGCCAGACCCACATAGGATACTAGTACAGAGATCAATACTGACGGACCCGTGTAGGATACAAGAATATTAGTCATCACCATCAAACCCACAAAGGATCCCAGTATGGTTGTTGTCGATGCCAAAATGATGGAGAATCCATGTATAGTCGTCCTCATTGCCGAACCCACGGAGGATCCAAGTGTAGTCGTCATCGTCACAGTCGCATCCAGCTCAAGGGTTTCTGCACACATCACGCTAGATTCCGAGAGGGTCCGCTCCTCAAGCAAGAGAGTTGATACATCAACTATCACGAAGTCAATAGTTGATATATCCTGAAGTTCTGTCTCATCAAAAGAAACCCGACGTGACAGACGACACGTCAATCGGACGCCCGGTCTGAGAGTTATTGGCTTTTCCGTTCTAGGGGCCCGATTGGTTTTTAAGCTAAAACCAACCCGACTGTACTCTAGCTGCATCCAAACCTCAACATAAGTAATTGAAAAGAACCGTCTCATCAAGATGAATTCAACGCAGTTGATGGCACGTCAAACAGATGTCTGATCCTTTTGTTATAAGTGTTCCTGCTCCAAGGGCCCGGTTGGTTTTGGGTTCGAACAAACCCTTCCATACCCAAACATTGCTGAAACCTCGAGTGTAATATACTTAAATGATTGACTCAGTCCAAGGATTCCTATGATACTGAAGATGCATCAATAGGAGGTCATTATCTCAAGATATGTGGTCTGAAGTGGGGGTGTGTGGGCCTGATCTGACCCGGCCCAACCCCCTGGGTTGGCCTGAACCGGGAGACCGGACCCAGGTCAAGGTCCCGCCCGGTAGGGTGTGGCTCGGCCCGGCGCAGCGCGGTCCAGCCTGGCTGGGTGTGACCTGGCCCGGCCGGTGCAGCCCGGTCCGCGTGACCCGCCCCGGCCCGGCCGGGGGGCACACTGGCTCAGCTAGTTATCCAAGCGGGGGGGGCTCTGTTCCGCGGATTCGGCACCGGGATGGCACCACAGTTTCCCCCAAGATCCCTCGTGGTCGCGGGATCCCACCCTCGCCGCCGTGGCGGGCTTCTTCCGGCGGTGCGCTAGGGCGCCGGCGACCCGCACCTCCGGGGGCTTCCACGGGCCATTGGAGTCATTCCGGTGGACCAATTTTGCTCTTGTCTATGCATGCGGTCACCTCGGGACTCGTACATCAATGCGAAGGCCTCCAATTTACATTTTTGTCCCACTTCGTCATCGCCATATACTACACCGATCAAGAACAAAATAACGGTGGTTTCGGCCTTGTTCGTTATCCCGCACACAACGAGTTAGAGGTTCAAAACGTCCCCCAACAATTTAATCACCAAGCACGAGGTTATAATTCTCATAAAAGAAAGAATATACAATTATCCCCTACCTCAACAATTGAAGTCGAACATTGGTGTCATGGGGAATGGATTCGTAGGCGTCGTCGTAGTGCGCTGAGGAGGAAGCGACATCTCCTCTCTTTTTGCGGATATGAGAATTGGTGTCGCATCGTCGATCTTCTTGGAACTAGCATTCTTCTTCGTTCTTTGTCAGAGGCTGACATTCTTCGTTGTTCGTCGTCGGAGACTGGCGTTCTTCCAAAAGCTCAAATTCTCTTGTGATCTCCCTCGAACAACGATAGCTCTTACCCAAAATTAAATAATATTCTCCTCCTATTATTTAATTACACATGCAATGAAACTCCCAAAATTAAATCACCACATTTAATAACGTGTTTACCATTGATTAAAGGAAGGGAGAGGGAAGGTCCCCATTAATTATATGTGTTGGAAAATAAAAAAACAGGTTTCCAAATTAAAGAGGGGTTTTAATGAGTCTAGAAGAAATTAAATGGCGGGGCTTGTGTGGGCCCCACCTCTCTAACATCCACACTTCAGTAGTTAGGTGCTTTGGGCCCCACCCTTAACTACCCATGGGAGGAATTAACCTCTCTAGATATAAAATAAAATTGTACAAAAATTTTATCTACTTCTCAAATAAACCCCAAAAAGAATCTTCAATCCCACATAAAACGCAACTGCGGTAAATGTCCCTTTAAGAAATTTCCGGTGATGCAATTTCATCGGTGCCCTCAGATTTTAATTCAGAGCACTGGTTCAAAAGATAGAAAAACCCGCTCTTTCGTTCACTGAACATACCCGAGCTAAAATTTTGAAATTGATTCTAGGAACACTGGGCCTCGGAATCAAGAGTCATCAGAAGCCACAAAGATGTAAAATTCCAATGTATTTAAATTTTTTTTTGAAATTTCCAGGACGTTACATTACTCCCACCTATGGGCTTTGTATCCCCTTAAAGGTACATCATAATCTAGGGGGAAAATGAGAATCATGAGCATGCATCTGAGTCTCCCGTTCCCATGTGATCTCCTGGAGGTTCCCGTTCTTCCAATGAATACGCACAAGAAGAATCAACCACCCACGTAGGACCCACTCTTGTCGATCCTCGATCTCCACCAGGACCTCCGAAAATTTCTCCCCATCATCAATGTCTAGCTCCCCGTGGTCGATGATATGCGTCGGGTAGTGCACATATCTCCTCAGCTAAGATACATGGAATACATTGTGTTCCTGGTGAAACTGAGGTGGAAGGGCCAGGTGGTAAGCCACCTCGCCTACCCTATTGAGGACCTGGAATGGCCCGATGAAGCGTGGAGATAACTTTCTGCATCGACCAAATCTCTGCAACCCACGTCGAGGTGAGACCTGTAAGAAAACATGGTCTCTATCCTCAAACTACAGTGGTCTCCGCCTCCTATCATCATAAGACTTCTATCTGCTTTGTGCAGTCCTCATCCGCTCATTGATGATCTGCACCTTCTCCGTCATAGCTCGAACCATATTTGGTCCTAAGAGTGCTGACTCCCCTAGGTCATTCCAGCACAGAGGTGATCTGCAAGGTCGGTGGTACAGTGCCTCGTTAGGTGTCATCCCGATGGTGGAGTGGTATCTGTTGTTGTATGTAATCTACACCAAGGGTAGGTGATCCTCCCAACTGCAAACAAAGTGAAGGACACGTGCACAGAGCATTTCCTCGAGTGTTTGAATGGTCCTCTCCATCTAGCCATCCTTTAGAGGGTGAAAGGCAGTGCTCGGGCATAACTGCGTCCCAAAAGCCTCATGTAACCCCTTTCAATGTCGGGGAGTAATGCGAGAATCTCGATCAGAGACGATAGATGATGGAACACCATGAAGTCGTATGATCTCTGAGACGTAGAGGCATCCTAGGCTCTCTACTGATCCCTTCTACCTGATCGATAAGAAGTGGGCCGACATGGTGACTCGGTCAACCATCACCCATATAGAGTCATGCCCTCTAGAAGTATGTGGAATCCCCATCACGAAATACCTGTATATCCGATCTCACTTCCACTCCGGGACCACTAAGGGTTGTACCAAGCCTGCAGATACCTGGTGCTCTGCCTTCACCTGCTGACAAGTGAGGCACCGAGAAACAAACCCTGCCATAACCTTCTTTATACCCGGCCACCAGTGCTGTCATCAGAGGTCCTGATACATCTTCGCTACTCCTGGATGTACTACTAGAGGGGAACAGTGGAACTCTCTCAACACCTCATCCTGCAGTGCAACTGGTACCATGGTACGTCCCATGAAGATAATGACGTGCTCCCCACCTTCAAAAAATCATTCGGGTGCCATCCATGAGGTTATCTGAGCATGTCGCGCCTCACAGTCGACGTCTCCACATTGTGCCTCTCTGACCCACTAAAGTAGTGGAGGAGTGACTGTGAGGGACTATAGATAGTCTTCCCCATCTCTATCTATGAATGATATCTACAAAGAGGCTAACTGCTCTGTCACCTCTCCAGGTAGATGAATGCTTGATCTCATGCTGAGTGCATCAGCCACAATCTTCCCCTTCCTAGGAGTATATACAATCTCAAATTCATAATCCTAGAGGAACTCGATCCATCACCACTCTCTTAGGTTAAGTTCCTTCTGCAATAAAATGTACCTCAGACTCAAGTGGTCAGAGTAGACCATAAAGTGCTCGCCCATCAGATAGTGCCACTACATCTTTTGGGTGAAGACCACTGCTGCTAACTCCAGGTCATAGGTAGCGTAGTTCTGCTCATTCAGCCTCAAATTCTGTGAACCGTTAGAGATAACTACTCACTCCTGCATTATGATAAACCTAATTCCGGTCCCAGATATGTCATAGAAAAATACGTACCCTACGCCCTCCTCTGGTAGCCTCAAGAAGGGTGCACTGTTCAATATCTGCCTCGTCTCCTGGAAGATCTACTGACATCTATCTGAACACACACAGGTTTTCCCCCTCTTCTTCAAAGCTGTAAGCGGTGCTGCAACATTGGAACTGTCTGGCACAAATCCTCAATAGTACCCAGCCAGACATAGGAAACTCTGTACCTCCGTCACAGTATTTGGTGGCTCCCAAGCAAGTACTACCTCGGCCATCGCAGGATCCACTACAGCTCCCGCCTCTAAGATGACGTGCCCCAAGAAGTGAACCTCTCGATGCCAGAATTGGTACTTAAAGATCTTACCATAATGATGGTGCTCTTGGAGTGTATCCAGTACAACTTGTAAGTGGTAGGTGTGCTCCGCCTCAGTGGTCGAGTAAATCAGTATGTTGTCGATGAAGACTACGACAAACCGATCGAGGTAGGGTTAGAAGATCCTGTTCATGAGACTCATGAACACTGATGGAGTGTTGGTCACTCCAAAGTGCATGACCAAGAACTCATAGTGGCCATACCGACACCTGAAGGTCATCTTCTGCACATCCTTTTCCCTAACTAGGAGCTGATGATAGCCTGACCTAAGGTCTATCTTCGAGAACCAACGTTCTCCCTTGAGCTGATCGAAGAGGTCGTCAATCTTCGGAAGCGGATACTTGTTCCTCATAGTTGCCTGGTTCAGGCAATGGTAGTCGACACACAGTCACAAACCACATCTGCCTTCTTGTCGAATATAATTAGAGAAGCCCAGGGTGAAACACTGGGGTAGAAGAAACCTTTCCCCTATAAGTCCCCCAGTTATACCGGCAGTTCACGAAGCTCGGCGGGAGCCATCCGATATGCTGGAGTAGATATCGGTGATGTCCCGGGGTATAGTTCTATGTATAAATCTACCTCCCTGTGAGGAGGTAATCCTATAATGTCGTTAGGGAAAACTTCCACATACTGATCCACCACAACAGGAAGACTCGGACTCCTCACATCAACTGCTCTGAGTATAAGACTAGACAACTGATAGGTGATCGGCTGCCCTCTCCTCTGCATAAGTCTATCCTGTGCTACGAAGGTTCCCTTCTCGCGGGTGAAGGTGAACCTAGTCCCATCTGTGTGGACACACCACACCTTGCACCTAATACAGTCGATCTAAGCATGGACTGTAGTTAACTAGTCCATACCCAAGATGACGTCGTAAGGCCTCGATGATGCTACAAGAAGATCCCAGCCCAAACTATTGCCTCCTAGAGTAAGCTCACACTACCTACACCAATGCGTAATCATTGATTCCTCTCCCGCAGGTGTCTTTATCTGTAAGGATCAGGTCGACGGCTCTGTCAGAATCTTAGAGCACCGAAAAAGGGCATCGACAATTAAATAATGACTTGCACCTATGTCTATAAGAACTGTAGGAAGGGTGGAGTAGAAAAAGATAGTACCTCGAATTATCTCGGGTGCACCGTGGTCGTAAGCCTCTACTTCCAGGAACTGAGCATGTCTATGCCCGCCAGCTCCCTGTGGTAGGGGTGGACCTCCTGGGGGTGGTGGTGGTAGAGCCTTGAAATGTCATCCACCACCCGCTGCTCGGACAGCTCCTCTACCTCATCTGCCTGCTCCCTACGGACCACCACGGTCGAACATCTGCCTCTTCCTGGGAGGTCCTTCCATTGTATGTTGCTTGTCTGCATTACTGTTTGGGAAGTCACGAGCCATGTGGCCCTGCCCGTCGCATGCATAACTCTATCTACTCCTTGTAAGGATGGCTCTACGTCATGTTCCCCGCAGAGCTGAACCTGTATCCTAAGGTTGTCCACCTGATGGCTTGGTCCACTAGGACCCCTACGATATCTGTCAACTACCAGCTGCAGAAGACTCCCCTCTGTTCCATCCTGTGGTGGGCCTCGCTGCTGATGGTTGTTAGGTGAGAAATCTCTCCACTAACAGGGCTCGCTCCAGCACCCCTGCGTGCATCAGATGCTGAAGGGAATCGTCGAAGCTCTGATCTCATGCCTCAGTCCCTGGTCAAAGGTCCATCCCTGAAAGAATGGGTCCCTTACCATGTCCGTGGAGTAGCGCGAGAGGTCTGTAAATCTCACCGAGTACTGGGCTACTGACATGATGCCCTTCCGCAACTATAGTTACTACTGGTTGTGCACCACATGGAAGGTGGCTGGAACAAACTCCATGCAGAAGAGGCTCGTGATGTCCGTCTAAAGTAGAGATGCCTCATCGTGCACCTGGCGCATCAGGCTCCACTGTCTACCTGCTGTTGCATGCAGGAGACTTGCGGAAAGGATTACCATAAGATTTGATTGGGTCCGTACCAATCTGAAGACTCTGACGATAGCCTCCAGCCAATCCTCGAATGCCTGAGGATTCGTCTCTCCGCAGAACCTGGGTGACCTCTACCTCTGAAACTCGTGCAATCCGCTCAAGCAGCATGCACTCTCCACCGCTAGGGCTGGCAGCATCGGTGGCTCAGTGGGTAGTGGTACCACTGGTGCCTCCACTGTAATGGGGCCCTGCACCGAGGCCTAGACGCTCGGTGGGCTTCCATCCCACACGTAACTAGGTACCCTGGATGGATGCCTTCATGGGGCCATCCTAAAAAAACAGGTGTGCCACGGTCAAACAGTATACCTGGTGAGCTTACACAAAGTAATCACAAGGAAATTTTTTGAAAGGAAACACACATGCAATCAGTGTTTTTGTGCACTGAGTCAGAAATCAAAGGTAAGGGTCCTGGTGTATGGATACATCAGCCGCCGCACCAACACTGGACTCCCTGTACTGAAAACCACACTCAATACTCTTAACACTATTGATTTACAGAAAGGAAACATCAGAGTCATGAGTTCGGCAGTAGAACTGACTCCTCTGATACCAATTTGTCATGACCCACCATCAGGGCCTGTGGCGTGACTACCCCAAGCCCGTCTTCCATAGGCCAGGGGCTGGCGACTAGCACCAATGGCATAAATCCTGAAAAAAAGGAAGGCATGACCTTTTTATAATGTAAACAAAAACATAACAGAGTACACAAGTGAAGTAATAACTAAGTAAAACTGGGTACAAGGTAAGTGTTGAAAAGTAAAAGGGCTAGTATACAAACCCGACTGAAAGTACAGTACAACTGAAAGGAAATTACAATAGAAGTAAGTAAAACCACAACACTAAGTCATCCTCCAGAAATCCCACCTAAAGGGTGGGTACAAATAGTATCCTCAGCTCCTTGGGTCCGGCCATCCACTCCATGTACATCCCGCCAAGTGGTCCACCTCTAGGTACCGCCCAGCTCCACAAGCCTCCACCTCGATCAGTTTTGTTCGTCGTCTGCATCCAACACAACGTAGTGCGGGTGTAGCCCATGCAGGGGTGAGTATACGATACTCAGTAGGGACCCCGAGACCCCTGAAGGTCTCTCAGAATCCACGAAGGATCAACCACAACAGAAAGATGTAGAGACCCAAAGCTTGATGTACATGGACATTACATTAATTTTGGGGAATACTTAATACATAACAAAACAAGACACCCAAAGACCGTATTAGTTTAGTGTCTTTGGAAACTCGGAACATAATCTTCTAATCATGGTGAATGATCTTCAACATCTCCCATAAAGAACTTCCCCTTTCGTTTTCTTACCTAAAACACTTATTTATATCCTGGGGAAAAGAAAACATAAAACGGGTGAGCTCAAATGCTTAGTAAGGGAAATCATAGAGAACATAAAACAATCCATAAACATTTGAATGCAAAAATATGAACATAAAATCTAAACATCAAAATCTTGAGCAAAGACATAAATCTTGGAAGTAAGTAAGGCATATATCATAAAGTAACATCAATAATGATAAAATAGCATGAGAATAAAACATGTTATTATTGCAACCATTAATCACAAGATATGATTTCCATAGTAGCCAAGGCATTGCTACTAAGACCATCTTAGTGGACAAAGTCCCTTTCTGAATCGAGTTCACTCCTCGTTCCAGTCCTATATCACTAAACTGGATTAAATTACCATTCCATCCATGTTTATCTCATGATATATAAATATTTACCCAATGCAATGGAGGGAGATATAGGTCTCAGACATCTCATAATGAAATCATTCTTATGTGTGCCACAACATAAACATAAATCATTCATCATAACCCAAAGAATAAAATGGGTTTCATAAACATCATCTCATAATAACATAATCCATATAAACAAATGGATATCATTTCATCATAATAAAAGTGAAAAAATGTAAATTATAGAGACATTTTACTTTAAACATACACATATGAAATAATTTCATCTTAGATGGAAAATGGTTTTGATAAAACACTTGAAATGGATTCATGAGGAAAATATCCTTTTTTTTCAAAATCATTTTCTTTTCACAAAATGCATGAAATTTTTAAATGAAAAGGATTTTTTTTGAAAATAGTAATAAAATATTGTAGAGTATGATTCATGAAAATAAAGAATTATGAGAACTATAAAAATCTGTTCATGCCATATAAGTTAAAAAAACATTCTTCTCGTACTTTTGTCGAAAAATTCAAAACGTACCTCGTATGGTAAACAAAAGAAAGATTCCTTATATGCCATGTAGTAAAAGTCAAAATGGGTAAAAAGGACTTTAATCATACATGAAATAATTTTTAGAAAATATGGACAAAGATGATAAATATAACCCTCTTAAATACTTACGAATAAACAATCTCGGATAAAAAAGAGATTGGAAAAGTTATCCCTTACCTTATGTCTGATATGCTTCATATGTATCCGAACCTCCTGTATAATGATTTAAATAATGTCTTTGACTTATTAAAGAATAATATTCAATGTTACGATATCATATATGGTTCACTTATGACTTTATATTGCCCTTTCTTTTGTAAATTCCATGTTAAAGCTGCATTTTGGGTAAAATAGTTTCATTTATCATACGTGTTTTGACTTGTTGTTCTTGATATTTTTACTTGTATCCTAATTTACCTAATTCCAGAATGTAAATAATGATTTATATAAAATATATATTCATAATATACATATAAATTTGATAGATCGATAAATTGAATGAAATACACTGTTCATGGAGACGGTTGGCCGTACGTACGCATGAACGATGTTTTCATTTCCGTATTGAATTTAATGGAATTAAGTAGATGACATACATATATATATATATACATAAATCAAGTATCATTATTATGTCATATATTTAATTATTATTCACTATAAATACATTATAATCATTCATGAATGGTTAACATGGAGAACGAATCTCATCGCGTCGTGGAGACAGTAGTCCGTACGGATGCACGCATGATGATATCATTCCCCTGATCGTGGAATTGTATTGAAGTGTATGTATAATATTTAATAATCAATATCAGTTGAAAATAATAATATATAGTTATTCTTTACACCATTATAACCATCCATGTAAGGTGGTGGTGGAAAACTGATTATACCACGGCGTGGAGACGATATTCCGTACGTACGCACGCGTGGTGATTTCGTTTTCCATAGGATGGATAGAAGGTGAAATAAGTTTGTTTAATATTTATAATAACATATAAGTATATTATTTAAATTGTTTTTATTACTTAATAATGAAAAAAATAAAGAAGAGGAAGTAGAAGAAGAAATAAATTTGAAAGAATCAGTAACGGGCATTACCTCTTCTTTGAAGCACCTTTTCTTAACTTCCTCATAGGGCACTAAAGATGGTCTTTGAAGTAGACCAGGGCCTCTAGAATGTTTCTAGGGAGGTTTAGAAGAGAAATTGGAAGGGTATGGACGATCTTGAAGGCTCAATGTGGTACGAGGAGGGGAGGGAGGAGGTGCCCTTTTATAAGGGATGAGAGGGGCACCTTAGGAAAAACTTAAAATATTATTTTATTATATAGTCATATTCGGTTTTTTAATAGATCAAAATCAGTTTATTTCAAAGATAAGGTGGGTATGGGTTGAAATCCTCTCAACCAATAGATTTTGGATATTTTTAGGTTATCATTTTAACCTTATCATTTATATTTAACTCTTAGTTAAATAATTTAACTTTTACCGTGTCTTCTTGTTTTTCTACACTATATGGTTAATAAACTTACTATAACAGGCCAAAAGAACCCCAAGTATTTAATTATTAATATATATAACCTTATCTAAGTCATTTTGCTGAACCGTAGATTTTTAAGAATAAAATAATAATTAATAATAAAATATTTGTTTTAAAAACTATTTTATGTCAATTTTGACACTATTTAGTAATTGATTTTTGTATAAATCATAACAGCATGATTAGTTCAAAATAAGTTAATTAAATCAATACTAACATGTCATATTAACCTAAAAAATTAGTGTAATTCGTAAAATGTCTCAAATTACATTTATTTGGGTATTTATAATATCAATTATTTTAATATTTCATTATTTAGATTATTACTACATCACTATTGTGTCATAAATAAATTAAATTATATAATATCTAAAAATTATAAATAAAATAACATTAGGTAGGAAATAATTTAATATTTCTAATTAATATTTATAGTCTAATTTATGTTATATATAATCCTATATTATAATTTTTTTTATTAAACTTTGATTTTAACTATTTTAACGTTTTTTAAATAAAATAATAATAAATGTCATAATCTAATACAAGTGGACCTAAATGATCATATTATATTCCTAAGGTTGTTTTTGGTCGATTTATAAATATCCAATAGAATTATAACATGTGTTAGGGAAATAATAATATCATTTTTACCCTTAATTAGCCTATTTACTTTTAACCGTGGTAAATAAAAGTAAAAAGTTATTTTTCACCAAAAATTATTTTTATCTTATTGAACCAAATTATACTCCTTGATATTAACCATGTCTCTCGGATATTAAAAATTCCACTCACAGAAGCGGTAAAATTTTGTTTTATGTAAATTTTCAAATTCTCCTAGGAGGTGGGTAAAAGACGGTGAAATGTTCAAAAAAAATTATTATATATCTAAAATTATTATAAAATGACTCCAATGAATTACATTGAACTTATATACGTATTATGAATCAATTTTTAAATAAAATACATAATTATTTAAATAAAAAGTCAGTTTTTAAATAGTAACCTTGTGTTTTCACTATTCATCAAAAATTGAATGTTTTTAGAAAAATACCAAAAATTCACCCTAGGATAATTTCGATATTCCAAATCCAAAAATGAAGTCTATTTTGAAAAATAAAATTTCAAAAAGTGGGAATTAATATTCATAACGGCTAGTTTATATAATATTTTAATAACATATCGTTGTTTAGTGAAACTCGGTATTGCGTACAACACACGCTATCGTGGAAGGTCGCGATTGCTTGTAAATCAAGCCATGTCAGGGTTTCATGTTGTGAAAGACTCCTTTGTTGTTGCATATTTCATAATCCAACCAGATTTCATTTATACATTGAATATATATATATATACTCAATGTTGCGTAGAATAACTACTATCAAACAAAAATGAAATTGTGTGTAAAACAATCCAAGAATAGTGTTGCGTATAATGCAAGCTAATATGGTGTTGTGTATAGTGAAAGATAATCTCGGTGTAGAGTACAATTGAAGATATGAAAGAAATTAAAAAGAATATATCTCATAAAATCTAGGGGTGTTACATTCTACCCCCCTTTAAATGAATTTCACCCACGAAATTCGTCGAGGTTATAAATAGTTTATTACATGAGAGTTTCTTTCATAGAAACCCACATTGTAAAAAGGAATACCAAAACTCATCTTTAAAAAATAAAGTACTAAATGTAATGGTTACCCAAATTAACTAATCACTGGGTTTCCACATAGGATAACATAGGTGGAAATATGGATATGGATGAGAAATCTAACCATCAATATCTGATTGAGAGTGGTAGAGAACAAGTCTATGAAAAAGCCAACAATCACAAAGCTATAAATTTGTGATGATCTAAGGTACCATCTGATTCATCAGATATAAGGGTACTAGGAAAAAAAATTTGGTTTTCAAGATCATTTCCTTAAAGTTGAATAATTTTAATTAGAAGAAATACTTAATTTATTTCGGTATAATATCAACATTGTTCGTTCCTTGAACAATTTCCACTTCATCGCATAATGAAATGAAGTAGAATTTGTCATTCGTGAAGTGTTAGAAGATCATGTGATAGAATTACGGGTCATTCCATATGTCTCAAACAAAAGGATAGAAAAAGTTATCAAATATACATAAGTCCATCTATGGTGAAGTTAATTGTATATGATTCAAAAAATGGACTTATACTTCATCTATCATACCACTTAATAAAATAAAACTAAATTCTACTAACCAGGGACTTCATGTAGTTTAGTGGTAGGTGATAAAGTCCTGTCGCACTTCGGTTGTGTGTTCGATTCCCTGATCCTTGTCCGACGTGACGGGTTGTCACCCGTCCTGTAGGTTGTCCCTTTTTCTAAAACTACATTCCATAAATAATATCAAAAAAATATTCTATCTTTAAACAATACTATCTTATGTCTAAATTAATTCATTCCAATATTTAGACTTATTGAAAATAAATTTGTCCAATCTCATAGTATAATGAAAATTATTACTAGAGAGGTCATGTACCAAGCATGTGAATACCATCATTTATCTCCCATATATCATAAGATATATCTTGTTGGTCATATTACTAACATGTGAATACCTTAATCATGTATTCTATTGAAACATGAATTACTATAGAACCTTAGATAAAACATTAATGATGTCAAAAGTTAACTCATTCCATATACTAAAATCTAAAAATCTTCTATATACTCAAACCATGATATCACTTTGTCCTTATATCAGTCATGAGCTCATGAATATTATCAAAATTTCATTTTCTATTTATCTGTTCATTATACTCATTTCATCTGCATTCCAAAAATATATGAATAAACATTCATGGTTAACAGTACAATTCAACATATAATTTCAAATAATTTAGGAAAAACAATATTGTAACAATCCCTATATGTTTCTATATTCCATAGTACCATTAAATTACCTATACAACATAACTCTTGATAAACATACAATAATTCCACTACCTTCATAAACCATTGACCAAGCTTCAACACTTCTTTAATCTAATATATAATTTGTAGTCTCCTCATCATCATCAACATAAATACTACCCATATGACCATTCTGAGTCTCATCATGAGATTTTTCCTTAGGGCATTGGTTTGCAAAATGCCCATACATTCCACATTTAAAACATCTAATCATTGTTGGTGTTGTAGCAATACCGTTATCCTTCTTGATGGTGTTAACTGAACCGTTTCCTTTGCACTTACTGGATTTTTGTCCTTCTTTTCCACACCCAAATAATCTTCTAGTTCCTTTGAAACATTCTCCTTGATTCCTCTTCCCACATGATTAAATGAGAGAAATTGTACTTTCATTCCTCTATGATCATAATGAAACTTCATCTTTATCTTATTAGCTGAGTCAAAAAACTTACCAAAGTTGATATTATTGATCATATTATGAGATTACTGATTATGCATAATAATAAAGTTTGGACTTCCAAATCCAGCTTCATTTGGTTGCTCATGAATAATATCATTCTATTGTCCATCATATCCTCCATTATCGTAAATCGTCCTGTTTTCATCCATTTTCTAAAACCCAAAAAGAATAGTGTGAGAGGAAAAAATCATGATCAAGGGGGATTACAATCAATATGATACATCTTAGGTTAAATTATAAGATCGTTACCGTAATTATAGGACTACAACCTATACATATACTTATCCTTTGGGACATCCCTAGACATACCACAGAAATATCTCTAGGGATTTCACTAAAGTTTTTTCATCCTAGTTTCCAAAGGTTAACTAAACCTTTGCTCTAATACCAACATTAGTGACCCAAATCTTGATGTACATGGACATTACATTACTTTTTCAGAATATTTTATACATGACAAAAACAGGCGCCCAAATACCGTATTAGTTTAGTGTCTTTTAAAACTTGGAACGTAATCTTCTAATCATGGTGAAAGATCTTCAACACCTCCCATAAAGATCTTCCCCTTTGGGTTTCTTAACTAAAACCTTTATTTATATCATGGGGAAAAGACAACATAAAAAGGGTGAGATCAAATGATCAGTAAGGGAAAACATAAGGAACATTAAACAATCCATAAACATTTGAATGAAAAAACATGAACATAAAATCTAAACATCAAAATCTTGAGAAAATACATAAATATTGGAAGTGTGTAAGACATATGTTATAAAGAAAAATAAATTATGATAAAATAGAATGGGAATAAAACATGTTATTGTGGCAACCATTAAGCACATGATTTGATTTCCACAGTAGCCAAGGCATTGCTGCCAGGACCATCTTAGTGGAGAAAGTCCCTTTCTGAATCGAGTTCACTACTTGTTCCAGTCCTGTATCACTGAACCAGATTAACATACCGTTCCAACCATGTTTATCTAATGAGATATAAATCTTTACCCAATGCATTGGAGTGAGATATAGGTCCCACCCATCTCATAATGAAATCATTCTTACATGTGCCACAACATAAACATAAATCATTCATCATAACCCAAAAAATAAAATGGGTTTCACAAACATCATCCCATCATAACAAAATCCATATAAAAAATGGATATCATTTCATCACAAGAAAATTGAAACCATGAGAATCATAGAGGAATTATACTTGAAACATGCACATATGAAATAATTTCATCTTCTATGGAAAATAGTTTTCATAAAACACTCGAAATGAATTCTTGAGGAAAATAACCTTTATTTTTCAAAATCATTTTATTTTCAGAAAATGCAATAAATTTTTAAAATAAATGGATTTTATTGAAAATAGTAACGAAATCTTGTAGATTACGCTTCATTAAAATAAGGCATTATGAAAACCGTAAAAATCTGTTCGTGCCATATAAGTTAAAAAACATTCTTCTCGTACATTTGCCGAAAAAGTTAAAAAGCATCTCGTATGGTAAAAAAGAAATATTCCTTATGTACCATGGAGTAAAAGTAAAATATGGTTAAAAATGAATTTAAACATACCTGAAACCATTTTTAGAAAATAGGGACAAAGATGATAAATATAACCCTAGTAAATACTTATGAATAAACACTATTGGATAAAAACGAGATTGGAAAAGTTATCCCTTACCTTATGTATGATATTCTTAGTATGTTTCCGAACCTCCTGTATAATTATTTAAATAATTTCATTGAAATATTATAGAATCATATTCATCATTATGAAATCATATAGGGTTCACTTATGACTTTATATTACCCGTTACTTTGTAAATTCCATGTCAAAGCAACGTTTTGGGTAAAATCATTTCATTTATCATACGTGTTTCGACTTGTTTTTCTTGATATTATTACTTATTTACTGATTTTCTTAATTACAGAATTTAAAACATGATTTTTATATAATATATATTCAGCATATACATATATATTTGATAAATCGATAAATGGAATGAAATACACCGTTCATGGAGACGGTAGGCCGTACGTACGCATGAATGCTGTTTCCGTTTCCTTATTGAATTGAATGGAATTAAGTGGATGTCATACATATATATAAATAAATAAACCCAATATCATTATTAGGTCATATATCATTCATGAATGGTTAACATGGAAATGAATCTCATCGCGTCGTGGGAACAGTAGTCTGTACGTACGCACGAGGGATGATATCATTCCCATGATCGTGGAATTGTATTGAAGTGTATGTATAATATTTCAGAATAAATATCAATTTACAATAATCATATATAGTTATTCTTTATATCATTATAACCATCCAAGTAAGGTGGTGGTGGAAAACAGATTACACCATGGCGTGGAGACGGTATTCTGTATGTATGCACGCGCGGTGATTTAGTTTTCCGTAGGATAGATAAAAGGTGAATTATGGTTGTTTAATATTTATAATAACATATCAGTATATGATTTATACTGTTGTTATTACTTCATATTGAATCAACTAAAGAATAGGAAGTAGAAGAAGAAATAAATTTTAAAGAATCAGTAACAGACATTACCTCTTTTTTGAAGCGCCTCTTCTTAAACTCCTCTTAAGACAATAAATATGGTATTTTAAGAATACCAGGACCTATAAGATGTTTCTAGGGAAGTGGAGAAGATAAATTTTCTGGTTTTGGACGAGATTGAAGGCTCAAAGTGCTATGAGGAGGAGAGGGAGGAGGTTCCCTTTTATAAGGGAGGAGAGGGGCGCTTTAGGAAAAACTTAAAATATTATTTTATTATAAAGTCATATTTGGTTTTTAATAGCTCCAAATTGATTTGTTTCGAATATAAGGTGGGGAGGGGTCTAAATCATCTCATCCAATCGATTTTGGACAAGTTTAGGTTACTATTTTAACCTTATAATTTAGATTTAACTCTATGTTATATAATTCAACTTTTACCGTGTCTTCTTGTTTTCCTACACTATATGGTTAATAAACTTAATATGACAATCCAAAAAAACACCACGTGGTTCATTATTAATATATATAACCTTATCTAAGTCATTTTTCCGAACCTTAGATTTTTAGGAATAAAATAACAATTAATAATATAATATATTTTCTAAAAACTATTTTTTGTCAATTTTGACACTATTTGGTAATTGATTTTTTTGAAACTCATAAAAGCATTATTAGTTTAAAATAATATAATTAAATAAACAATAACATGTCATATTAACAAATAAAATTATTTAAATTCATAAAAAGTCTCAAATTACATTTATTTGGAAATTTATAATATCAATTATTTTAATATTTCATTATTTAGGTAATTACTGCATCACCATTGTTTTATAAATAAATTAAATTATATAATGTCAAAAAATTATAAATAAAATACCATTAGGTAGTAAATAGTTTTATCTTTCTAATGAATATTTATAGTCGAATTTATCTTATTTATAATCTTATATTAAAAATGTTTTAGTTATTAAACTTTGATTTTATCTACTTAACTCTTTTTTAAATAAAATAATAACAAATGTCCTAATCTAATCCAAGTGGACCTAAATGATAATATTATATTCATAAGGTTGTTTTTGGTCGAATTATACTTATCCAATAGAATTATAACATGTGTTAGGGTAATAATAATATCATTTTTACCCTTAATTACTCTATTTACTTTTAACTGTGGTAAATAAAAGTAAAAAGGTACTATTCACCAAAAATTATTTCTATCTTATTGAACCAAATTTTACTCCATGATATTAACCGTTCCTCTTGGATTTTAAAAATTCCACTCAGAGAAGTGGTAAAATTATGTTTTATGTAAATTTTCATATTCTCCTCGGAGGTGGGTAAAAGACGGTGAAAAGTTCAATAAAATTTTTATATATCCAAAATTATTATAAAATGACTCCAATGAATTAAATTGAACTTATATAGGTATTATGTATCAATTTTTAAATAAAATAAATAATTATTTAAATAAAAAGTCGGTTTTTAAATAGTAACCCAGTGCTTTCACTATTCATCAAAAATTGAAAGTTTTCAGAAAAATACCAAAAATTCACCCTAGGCTAATTTCGATATTCTGAATCCAAAAATGCAGTCCATTCTGAAAAATAAAATTTCAAAAAGTATGGATTAATTTTCATAATGGCTATTTTATATAATATTTTAATAAAAAATCATTGTTTAGTGAAACTCGGTATTGCGTACAACACACGCTATCGTGGAAGGTCGTGATTGCGTGTAAAGAAAGCCAAGTCAGGGTTGCGTGTAGTGAAAGACTCCTTTGTTGTTTCATATAACATAATCCAACCAGATTTCATTGATACATTGAATATATATATATATATATATACACTCAATGTTGCGTAGAATAACTTCTATCAAATAAACATGAAATTGTATGTAAAAAAATCCAAGAATAGTGTTGCGTATACAGAAAGCTAATATGGTGTTGCGTATAGCGCAAGATAATATTGGTGTAGCGTACAATAGAAGATATGAAAGAAATTAAAAAGAATATATACCACATAAAATATTGGGTTGTTACAAAAGATACAAACACGAAGTATCAACCGACTTTATTTAGCTATATGCCCATACATATACATACGTCATCAATTAAAAAATGGCTCCAACTCTTGAGCCCAAGAACAACCCAGTTCACGTAGGAAAACCCAACTCAGTCCACACAGGAAAACACATCCCAGTCCACACAGGAAAGCAAGTCATTCACATCAATGATAATTATTGAAAATCAAGACTCAGCTCACACAGGTATACATTTTTCCTATAGTGATAGAGATGATCAGATGTAGCCACTAAATCATCTAAGTTGTCAGACCCACATAGGATACAATACCAGGTAAGCTGTCGGACCCACATAGGATACAAGACCAGCTACTCTTCCCGACCCACTCAGGATACAAGTATAGAGTTCAATACAGCCGAACACACATAGGATACAAGAAAAATATTCATCGCTGTCGAACCCACAGAGGATCCCAGTATGGTCATCGTCGCTGCCAAACCCACGGAGGATCCAAGTACAGTCGTCCTCGCTGCCGAACCCACAGAGGATCCAATTGTAGTTGTCATCGTCGTAGTCGCAGCTGGCTCTAGGGTTTTCGCAAATAGCATTCTTGATTCCGAGAGGGTCGGCACCTCGAGCAAGAGAGTTGATACATCAATTGTCATGAATTCTAGAGTTGATGTATCCCGAAGTTCCGTCTCATCAAAAGAAACCCAACGCGACAGTAGGGGCGTCAATCGGACGCCCGATGTGAGAGTTATTGGGTTTTCCGTTCCATGGGCCCGGTTGGTTTTTAAGCTAAAACCAACCTGACCATACTTCAGCTGCATCCAAACCTCAAGCTTAGTAATCTAAAAATACCATCTCGTCAAGAATAATTCAACGTAGTTGACAGAATGTAAAACAGACGTCCGGTCCTAAAGTTATAATCGTTTCTGCTCCAAGGGCCCAGTTTGTTTCGGGTTAGAACCAAAACAGCCATACCCAAACATTGCCAAATCCTTGAGTATAATATACCAAAACGACCATCTCAATTCAAGAATTAGTATTCAACTGATGGTGCGTCGATCGAAGGTCTGTAGCTCATGTTATGGGAAAAAGACCGAAAATGGTCCGAAATGGGGGGGGGTCTGGGCCCGGTCCGACCCGGCCCAACCCCCCCCCCCCCCCCAGGGCGGCCCGAACAGGGTCGAACCGACCCAGGTCTGGGTCCGGCTCGGCCCGGCCGGCATGGCCCGGTCCGGGGGGCACGCTGTCTCGGCCAGTGATCCAAGCGGGGGGGGCATCGGTTCCACGGATGAGGTGCTAGGCTGGCGTCGCGGTTTCCCCCTGGATCCTGCACGGTCGTGGGATCTCACCCTTGCTTCCGCGGCGGGCTTCTGTCGGAGGCGCACTGGGGCGTCACCACCTCCAGACAGCTGGCTGGAACCTCTGGGTATCAGTTCCACTACGCCGGCGACCCGCGCTGCCGGGGGCTTCCTTGGGCCCCCAGAGTCGTTCTGGTGGTCCGATATTTCTCCTGTCTGCTACTGTAGTCGCCTCCGGACTTGTAAATCACTACGAAGGCCTCCAGTTTCCATTTTGGTCATGCTTTGTCATCTACAAATACTCCGCTCATCAAAAACAAGATAGTGGTGGGCTCGGGCTTGTTCGTCAACCCTCACCCACTGCGTTAGAGGTTCAAAACATCGCCCAACAATTTAATCACCAAGAATGAGGGTATATCATTCATAAAAGAAAGAATATAAAAATTCTCCCCTACCTCGACAATTAAAGGAAAATGTCGGTGTTGTAGGTAAAGGGTTCATATGCGTCGTCGGAGTGTGCTGAGTAGAAAGAGGTGTAGCCTCTCTTTCCGCGGAGAATAGAATTGGTGGTGCATCGTCGATCTTCGAGGAACCTGCGTTCCCCGTTGTTCTTTGTCAGAGGCCGGTTTTCTTTTTCATTCTTCGTTGGAGACCGGTGTTCTTCCAAAAGATAAAACTCTCTCCCGATCTCCCTCGCACAACAATATCTCTTCCCCAAAATTAAATAATATGCTCCTCCTATTATTTAATTACACGTGCAAAGAAACTCCCAAAATTAAATAACCAAATTTAATAATGTGTTTACTATTCATTAAAGAAGGGAAAGGGAATATCCCCATTAATTATACATGTTGGAAAATAAAAAAATGGGGTTGCCAAATTAAAGAGGGGTTTTTAATGATTCTAGAAGAAATTAAAAGTTGGGGCTCATGTGGGACCCACCTCTTTAACATCCCCACTTGGGTAGTTAGGTGTTTGTGGGACCCACCATTAAATACCCATGGGAGGAATTAACCTCTCTAGGTATAAAAGAAAATTGTACCACAATTTTATTTACTTATCAAATAAACCCCAAAAAGAAACTTCAAACCCACATAAAATGCAACTGCGGTAAATGTCCCCTTAAGCAATTACTGGCGCTGCGAGTTAATCGGTGCCCTCTGATTTTAATTCCAAGCACTATTTTAAAAGATAGAAAAACCTGCTCGTTCGTTCACTGATTTTACCCTAGATAAACTTTGGGAATTGATTCCGGGCACACCAGGTCTCAGAATGAAGTGTCGTTAGAAGCCACAGACTCATAAAATTCCATACTATTTTAAAAAAAATTCCTTGAAATTTCTGGGTCTTTACATATATTAATCATAAATACCTGCCAAGATACTTTATTTATACATTCGTTTTTTTTTCATATAACCACATTGTTACAAAAGTATAGAAAATCCAATCTTTTATAAGAATAAAAAAATCCCCATAATATTATGTCATTGTAGATATTATTTTCCCCATATCTCAATTTAATATCCATATTACAAGATATGGGATTGTATAATAACCCTAATCATTCACACCCATAATATCCTAGGAGTTGGATGTAATCCTCCTCACATGTGGATCCAGTTGTGAAATATAAATATGATGAGAAAGTAATAGACATCTCTCAAATCCATTTATAGTTATCCAAAATGATAATTATTCATAGATACCCCATATGATATGATTGAGGGATCAAATGTCTCCACCTATCAATGACATTCCAAATCAATTTGATTTTTATAATGTTATAATGATGTATATGACAAAATATTGGAGGAAATACACTTTTCTAAAGAAACAATTTTATTTTGGGATATTTATTAAAATATTCGTATCCAAAGATTATATTATGTATACATTTCTCTCAATCCCAAATTTATGAAAATGATATGCGGTAAAATATAAAAAATCATCACATGACTTATTCTTAGATCCATTGTAGAGGAAGAGAGTTAGAACTCAAGTAAAATATTTTATTTCACATTCTTATAACACTGATACTTAATAGATTAATCACCTTATCCAATGTGATAATTAAAATACCGCTGGAATCACCCATATCCACATATCTCCCATTGTGTATATGGTCTACATCAACTATGAGCGATTCTTGAGTTTCCACTAATACATGTGTGACCAATTACTAATCCATACATAGATCAGTGGTTGATTAGTGTAGGCATAATATTCACCTAACTCTAAACATACCTAGATGTAAAATCTAATAGAATCCACCATACGATACTATGAAATTAGTTAAATATCATTTACTAGATTACATGACATGAAAAATGAGATAAGTGACCAAATTCACCCAAAGTGTCATCTAATAACCCTCTTATACATAATAAAAGAATCTCTACTCAATAGTCAAGTTATTTAATATTATAATTAAGAGATTGGTAGATTTATCAAATATTGAATTGTGAAAATATTTATTTAATAGATGAGTTACAATAGATTCTAGTAAACACTACTTCCGTATATAATTTCTTAAAATATATTGAATTATCTTACCATTATAACAGTAATAGGTCATGGTTATAAGTAAATATAAAATTTAAAAATTATTTAATTTTAATTTGATAAAAAAGATATAATTTTTGAGTTTTGAAGGATTCATTTATCATTGGGTGATTATTTGGTATTTCTGAAATAATATTTTTTTGTTGAATAGTAGAAAATAATTATTTAAATAATATAATAATTATCAGGATTTCAATATGGTCCAAGAATTAGAATAAATTTTTTAAAACATTATTTATAGAGAGAGGATTCCCAAATTATGGAAATACTATCTAAAAATTCTATAATCTAAAAAAATGTGTACATTGATTGCAATTCCATAGGATATGTTGGGATTCCAAGATATGCTATATCTAGCTTAGTTTGAAATTTTTCTATCTCTCTTTCATTTTTTGGATCTTTTTATTTTTTTTAATATAAATTAGTACATACCTAAACACAAAGGTAATAAGATAATCAAATAGAAGTGGTATAAGAATCATGACCATAAACTATTTGTGTCATATATAAGAGGATTTTTTATTGGTATTAGGCAAATCATGAAGTTTTGAAACACATGATACCCCAAGAAGACTATGGTTTGATCAACATGAAAATATGATTCCCAATTTATAGGGTATAAATAATTTTCAATTTTAAAACATGTATTGGAATTCCATCGAAAAATTAATTCTTCATCTCTCCAGGTCTTTTCTATGACATGGGAAAAAGAGAAAGAACAAATGGAAATGGTACAAATACTATATTTATTACCACTTGGTCTTATTAAAACCGTATTTCAATAGATTAGCATTATAATTCATAAAAAGATAGATCTAACCCATCATCCTATTTCTTTTCCTTTTATTCATAACTACATAATTTTAATACTATAATTCCAACATCATTCCTACAAGACATAAACTATATCATTAATTTCCATCTCACGTGACTTCAAACAACATGATATATTGGTCCACATTCAAGGGGGAACTTGTTTATCATGTTGTAATCAAACCTTGTGACTTCATATGTGTGTATTCCTTAACAAACTACCACCTATAATTATGTGTGAAAATTATTTCGATGTGATACATATATTGTAATTCCCAAACCCTCTATCTCAATCCTAGTTCTAAAGTTCCTCCCCACAAGTGATTTTACTTCTAGTATCATTAAATAATCCTAGGGTCATCCCATTCAGGATATAATGATCCATGGATTTAATAAATATATATCCTATCATAACAAATAAATATATATCACATAACAAAAGGATCAACACTAATATAATATAGGTCGAGTGCCTTTGGAAACTTGGATACAAAAAAGATATTCATTGGTGAATTAAATCATCTTCCAAAATATTATTAACAACTAGTAATCATCATAGAAATATCTTGCATAATATTTTTCTTCATAATCACGGGAAATTAAAATTATGAAAGGGTGATCACAGATGTTCAGTAAGTATTAATAAATGAGATATCAATATAACTTCACCATAAGGGCATGTGGACATAATAATATTATTTCAAAACCATACCATACATATCATAGATAATAAATTTTAATCATAGAAGAGATATTTTATGTTCATAAGAAAATAATCATAATGGAATCAAATATAATAAAATATGAGAGTATAACATTGACAGTAGACATTGATTTATGGCATACACATAAGAGTCTAAAATCTTATTTCAATGCCACCCACCTAGTTATTCATAACACCTTTTGAATTAGATAACCACCCATGTACCTGCTCAGGGCATGGGATGACCTCCCTTATACCCTTTTTGAGGCTTGAGATAACTATCACATTAAAATATAACTAGATTATTCTAACATGTAATGTTGCCTATTTTTTGCTGGGGATAACATCTGATGCACCCTTTGAGACCATAGAACATTAATCATTATCCAATGAATTGATGGAGGAAAAAATTTACACCCATCACATAATTAATTATTTTTATGACATATCATCATTACATATTCATCATAACAAAATTTAAAAATGAAAGAGTCTTTATAAATATTCCATCATAACAAAACATTTTGGAATGGAATAAGTTTAATAAAAAAGTGTAATCATATGCATAAATCATATATAGAAATAATAAGGATAGTAGAACTAGATTATATCCTATATAAATATTATGTAAAATAAAACCATATTACCATAGAAGTAAAATTATTTTTGAAAGATCCCATGGAGTATTTCACAAAGAAAATAACTAATGTACTTTTAAAAAACTTATTTAAAATAAAAAAAATAAAAATGCTAAATTAAAAAAATTTATTTGAAAACATCATCAAAAACATTTAATGTATGTTATAAATCATTGAGTTTTTATGATATTGGGAAATAACATCCATTCCATATATGTTGAATCTAAGACTCCTTTCAAATTTTTAGGTTAAAATACATAAGCTCATTTTTTTGGAAAATGAAAGGAAGATTCATTCTAAACCAAATTGTAAAACGTCAAAAATAGATAAATATATATTTAAAAATTATTGTATAATAGTATATTCATTCAAAAAACAATATTCAGAAACAATGGACATGGAAGATAAATTATTTTCGATTAAGGATAGAAATAAAATCAGTTTTCCCTTAAAACATTCATTTTAATCCTTGAGTATATAAAGTGTGTAAATGAAGGGAAAAAATATTTTTTCAGGAAATAAAATTGGGAGAAGAATCGTTATGAGACTTTTAAGAGGTGTATTATAATATTTCGACATTATAAATTAATTTTAAATAACCCTAATAAACAATAAGGTTTCAACATAATACTCATACTACTTTGGGAAAATTATATTCATAAAGACCCTAAAAGAATGAAACATCAATGGATATTAATAGCATATAATTGAAATTAAAATAATCATGAAATTAATTCATGGGATGTTTAGACACCAGGAAAATTAAACAAGTGGTGAATATGACATGTGTCCCAAGGAAATAAAGAGGACATGAAAAATATGTTGCCATATTTCTTTAATTTTATAATAGACATATGAAAATCATTTTTAATTAATATAAAGTTTTTTAAAATATATTATCAAACCCTGATCATGTATATATCATATAATATATGATTTAATTAAGACCAGTTATTACATGTTTATGAATAATTCCTTGCTGAAATTAGATTTTAGGTAACAACTTCATAATTTTTATTATATATATTGGTTTGGTATTTTCAGAAGATTTAAATTTATAATGTAACCATCATCTCCAAAATTTTAAACATGATATATATATAATACACATTTATTGAAAATGAAAAAATATTAGTCAATAAATGATAGATTTATAAAATGAATTACACCATTCAAAGAGACAATAGTTCGTATGTAGATAGGATTGTTGTTTCCATTTTTTGGATGGAATGAATGAAAGAAAGTTAAATATTAATTAAAATATAAATAATAATTATTATATCACAGATATTATATATATATTCATTAAATTTACACACATTACCATACATGTAAAAATATTTTGAAAACGTATCACATCGCTTAGTGGAGGCGGTTGTCGACACGTACGCATGAAAGATGTTATTGTTTCCTGATGGATGGGAAGGTAATAATGTTAATGTTATATTATAGTTATAGAAGTATAAAAATATCATAAATATCATAAAAACATGTTAAATCAATCATTATATCTATCCCTAAGAGGTGGTGAAGAAAATGACATACATTAGTTCGTGTGGTTGTATTTATCTGTACACAAGGTCGATGGTTATTTATCCCATTTCATAGAAGATGATATGGATATAGTTTATTAAATTAACATAATATTATATAATTAAATGGCATATATTGATGTTATTATATTATTATAGATTAATAATATTTGATTGAGTATGAAGAATAAATATAAAATGCTCTTTTAAGAATGATACCACTTCATCAGAGAAAATCCATACATTTTTACCAAAAGACTTCATAAGAGGATTTAATAATAAAACTATGTACTCTAGGAAATGGGTATGTAATTAAAGAATATAGGTTTTTATTTATTAACTGAAATGGATTTGTAAAGGTGTAGAGGATATGAGAGCGGGTTTCCTTTTATAAGAGGGGGAGAGCACAAAATTAGAATTTTTTAGTAAAAATAGTTATACCCACATTTTACACGGGAAAAATGGATCCAAAATGGATCATTTTAATAAAATAGAAAATATGATGTATCAATATGGATATAAAATAGGGTTTTACATGTTTTTTTAGTTTAATTCTTATCTTTTATTTTAATACCAGATAAACTGGTTTTATAATTTACCACAGTAAATAATTTTTATTATATTTACAATTAATTATGAAAAAACATAAGATTAACATATTATATAATATTATATATTTCAAATAAAGATATATAATCCATATTCCGAATTCAATTCCAAAAAATGAAGGAATTTAAATAAAATGTAAACCCACATACATGATGAGAAAACTATTTTCTAAATAATATTTTTTCACAAGTATTAAAAGTTTTTATATAACCAATAATAATAAAATTTTTTCCAATGAGATAATGTATATTAATCATCATTTATATAACACTTTTACTTTTATAAATGTTTAAAATAATTTTTAATTTGTAAATAATTCAAATAAAAAACTAGTTTCTTATTAAAAATTTATTTTTCACTATTAATTGTACAATCAAACATTTTCTAAAAATATCAAGAAGTCACCCTAAGATAATTAATAAATGTGTACTAATTTGTTTTATATTTTTGAAAATAAATTATCTATAATATGAAATGATTAAATAAATAATTATTTTTGAAAAATTAATAAAACATTGTTTTTATAAAATAATATTTTGGATGAATATAAAGACTTCACTAAAAATTACGTACTTTGTTATAAATATATTTTCATTATTTAAAACCATTATACTTAAGTGTAAATATGATTTTATTACTATTCATAAAACCTTGATTAAGGTATATTTTATAACACTGGTTTTTAAATGATAATATTATGTTTATATTGTGGTTCGTTAAAACTCGACGTTGCACGAATCACAAGATATCAATGAAGTTAGATTTATTTAAAAAATACATAACATATACTAATTATTAATTATAACCCCCATATAATAAATTTTTAACTGTAAATTAAAAAATATTGATTAAAAAATAGATGAAACTCCATCATCATTTCCTCGGGTACCCGTGTAACTTCCACAAATTTTTGGTTTCATCACAAAACATTGACCAAATGACTGTTTGTTTCAATTAAATATCTCTATAAGATATAGAATTTACATAGGTTATTATTTATTTTAATAACCATTATCAAGTGGTATGACCTATAATTTCCACACATGTGATGTTTTATGCATGTACTTCTCTTGGAGAGATATATTAAACATATCATGGACTTGAGAGATATTTCATGTGAGTTATATGGGACAAGAAACTATCCTTACTCTATCACGAATATAAAAAGATTCAATTTACCAAGTTATTAAATTTACCATATTAATGTATATAAAAACCCAATTTTGGGGATAAAGTTTTAGGAATACTATATCAAAAATATAAATCTCCATGTTCGACTGTGACTCTCAGAAAAATGTTTCTATTGATTTTGGGATTCATTGATGTGTTGGTGAGTAACATAAACCATATCTTATATTTACATATCTAGAATAAGTTCTAATATCACTATATTTCTAACATCATCAAATAATGTTGGATTTCATCACTTCAATACATATATGGATTCACTTAGAGTCATATAAATAGTCGATTGAAAGCTACTGTTCAATGGAAACTCAGTTGGAGGAAGGTGTTAATCCCAAAAACCGTTGAAATATATATAATATGATCTCAAAATATACTATAGTGTTTAAATTTTTCTCTAAAAGGGACCATATTTCTAAGGATGATGCACCATACTGAATCATAGCCGAATATCTGGGGCATACTAAACACTTCACCAGAACATTGAAGTAATCCATGGATCTCAATCAGATACAATATAATTTTCTCCTCCATACAACCTCACTAGTTATTTAATATATATTCTGGAAATATTATCAAGATAAAAATATTATGTAATAGTGATGCAGTGTGATGAATTCATAAAGATATTAACCTAAACCCATATTGAATCGTTCACATTAGATGTTTTTAAGAGTCTGATGAAATTATCCATTGGGATATTTTTCCCATTTATGTTATTTACATGGTAATGATTGTAACATACCCTTAGTCATCCTAAAGTCATACTAATATTAATGAATACCATGTATCAAATACAAACTCTGTAACATCATTATTCACTCCATCCACATAAAATACTACTTCAGATATGTATACATATTTGTACTTCTAGGATAAGTAGGGAATGAATAACTATGAGCTTACTTTAACATCTGACCTTTATAATTGAGAATGGACACAAAACATTCATGATTCTTAAACATTATAATTACATAACTTTCATTATTAAACATAGGAACATTTTTTACCGTCGTCTATAACTCTACATCATTTATATGATCCTATTAAATATTCTCATGAATAGATGGCTAAGGAATTATTTGACAAAGAAAATATTTTCCCCATTCCTCCAAGATACCATATACATCCACTAAAAATATAGAAATTTTTTATATTTTTTTATAAATATCGTTGATAATATAACATGATCTTTACGACCAAATGCATCGACCACATATTTATCCTTCATAAGGTATTGATATATTGAGAAGTCCCAATATTTAACTAGCTCTGACCATCATCTCTAGCGCATGTTCAAATATTATTGAGTGAATATATAATTTAAAAATTTATTATTCATATATATATCACAATATTTTCAATAAATATAATAAATTTATATCTTTGATTAAAAAAGGACCAAAATGTACCCAAAATAATCTGTTTCCCAATTTTTCTCATGAACCATCAATTGTAATAAGCCATAAGCTAGAAACATATAATTATTCATGAGGATACAACCTAGTTTCTTATATAAATCATTAGTAGAGATTTAAACCCTTCTCTATTTTATGGAAGTGAAAGCACATATTCAATGACTAATCTTCTCTTTAATTCTATGAAATTTTCATCACATTCATTAGTTTATAGGGACTTGGCTCCCTTATAATTTTACTTTTCAAGTGGATTAGACAACAATGAATAATTATCAAAAAATAGTCTATAATATCCATCTTCAACAATATAAACTTATATAAGATTAAAAATGGTTATTCTATTATAATTCTCAAAAGTGGTATTTTATATTGACTTTTAATTGATGATATCTAGAATGAAGGCCAAATAATCTGATTGAAAACAATAACATCTAATGTGCGTCTTTGTGGAATACCACATCCACATAGTGATGTGATATTTTTTCCCATTTATTATTTACATGTATGTTAATAAAGATATATTTAATTAATATATATGATATGTATGATATAATAAGTTTTACAGAAAGGTGATTTATTATTTATCTCTATTTTGTTCCATCAATTTAAATGTAAAAATAGTTTTCATGTATACGTATGACCTTATGTCCCAATACATGGTGTAATTCATTTTTATATATCGTATAAATAACAATAAAAATATTTATATGATCAATATATAATTTATTTTTATTAATATTACCATTATTTAAATAATGTACCCTTAATAAAATTAATTGTATTGAAACTACCAAAAAAACACCGGAAAATTGAAATACGTAACACCAAAAAATGAATATTTTAAAAAGAAATTAATATAGAATGTGTGGTTAAATATGGTAAGTACCCCATAAATGATATTATAATTGTGTTAATTCCTCAATATTAGAATTCCATTAATTTAATTCTTTATATATAGTATTTTAGATCACTTATTAAGAATATTAAACATAAGGTTTGTGATTTCTCACAATTTGCACTATATTGAGACTTATTTGATACTATGAACCTTTTTCTTTATAGGGGAAGTGTATACTGCACATTTTATATAATTAATAGGAACATATTTATTTCATGATGAATAATGTCTCAATTTGAGTTTATTATTTCAAGGTATTAAAATCTATATGTTACCAAACATGTATGAATTTGTTTCAATCTCATTTTTTGGGATTTATATTATTTTGATTGAAGTAATATTATTTAATAGTATTCATAATAACTTTATATTAGATTATGCCATACATATATGCGGTGGTTCTAGGTTTCCACCAAAATTTACCCTTTTTATAACTATGGCAATGATTTATAAAACATGATCTCATCTTTTTCTTGGATCGATTATATTTTCTACCTTATCCGGAATTTCAGAAAAAATTATATAAAAGTCCATTTTATATAATCAAATGACATTTCAAGGTAATTTCAATTGTCCCTTTATTTTTTAGATGGTTATAATGTAATATTTATATTTTCTTTTGAAATGTGTTAATTTCTAACACTTGTTTAAAAATGTCAAAATTAAATTTTCTTTTTAACATATATAGTTTTATCAAATTTTCTCACCACAATAGCTATTTTATGATATTTATCTTCTCATATATGTTTTTCACTATTTTAAAAAGTAAATTTTTTAATTAAATACATTAATACTATTTTTCATCTATTTTATTTATTTGACTAATGATATTTATGATAATAAAATCGATATTCATGATGAATTAATGGTAATAATTTTCTCTTATTAATTTTGTGGTTGTCAACTTTATCTTAAAAAATTAATTCCATTATTATCATTTTTAATTTTTAATTATATTTATATTAAATATACATATTATTTTTATCATGGATATTATTATTTTCTAATCCTTATACTAGTTTAATATTGGGTGTTTTACTAGAACTGGTATTTGATTGAAAGAGGAAATATAAATATTCTATATTAATTACACTATATGAATTTTTTTAGATGTGTAATATTGTTTATAAATTATATATATCATTTAATAAATTAGGAATTATATGGATATTCATTTTTGTGTGGGTCCTCATTATAGATAACCCCTTGATGCATTTTCACATCTGATGAGGAAAACTAGTTGGACAAAAATTATAATTATTTGTTGGTACATACCAACCCATAAATTATACACTAATGGCATAAGGTCGTGATGGTAAAGATATCATGATTTATAAGGTCATGAAATATGACATTTTGAGTTTCCATCTTTTATTAATAATTTATCATTATCCATAATGTTAAATCTGTTGATATTATACATGGGTTCATTTCATGCGCAATTTATAGATTAAAAAAATTGTTTTCAGTATTTTACCTTCACATATTAATTAAACCGTATATAATTATATTAGATAATTTTTTATAAATACCTTAAAAGGAATCTGAGATAACTCTTTCTTTTCTTTTTATTCACTGTGTTATAAAGGGAGATACAATGAATAATTTCAAATATCTAAGAACGTGTAATACCCCCAAAATTTTAAGGTATGTTTCTCTTAAATTCATTGTATTAATGAGATACCCTATATTACATGAATCATTGTAACTCTACAAAATAACGTGGAAATTAATAAGAGATAATCATAACCTCAACATTGAACTTAAATTTTCCAGCACTATGATTTGAATTCTAAAAATATCACATACACTGTTGTGTTCAGGATGATATTTAGAATGTGATAGAATTAACTTAATTTTCATTGAATAGTAACCAACCCTTATTAATAGTAACCTACCATTATGAATGTTAACTTACGATTATGAATTTTTATATGAAAATTATTGATGATATCCATACCCTTGAATGTATAAATAAATTTAAGCACCTTAAAAATGAAGATTAATATTTTAAGTGGTTATAATTTTCGATTAAATAATGATTTTAATTAAAAATTAAATTAAGCATATTTAGAAAATTATTTTTCAAACATGTAGTTAATTTTTAGATTATATGCATCGAAAAATGGTTCGGTAGAATTTTTGGGATTTTTCTAAAATAACTGAATTTCTGGTGAATAGTAAAATACACTAATTTACCGTATAAATACATTTTATTTTAAATTAACTATTCCTAGAATCATGAGAGATGTGAGCACCCAAATATAAAACACACATGCATATATTACTATTCTATGTCAAGAAATTCTCATTATTTCTTTTTTGAGAAGTATTAAGAAATTAATGATTATAATATTAAGAAAACTCCCATCCCCTCCACTGTATAAACTACCCTCACCCCCTCTTCCTCACAGACCACTCAAGCTTCAAGAGTTTCCTAAATTCTACTCAAAATGCCCCTAAAACTCCTCCCCCATGTATGAGACCTTTTGTTCTCACTAAAAGGACAAAAACAAAGGCCATAAGGAGATTCTCAAGGAGGAGTACTCAAGAGGTGAACCTCTCTTCCATTTTCTTTCAATTTCTTTAACGAGTTCCATTTTTTTCTCTCTTATCGCGTCACCTAATAAAAATTATAGGATAATTCTAGTACCATACATGTACTAGATTTTCATTATGCTAATGGTATATTTCATTATAATCTCTCATCTTTTCTTCCTTATATACTATAAATGAAAACACCATAAGAGATGTGTTAATTTATATCACTCAAGGAAGACGAGACTTAAAATTTCATTACTATATTAAAGAATGATCATGAAACCTTTTAAATGGTTGAACCAGATCATAATATTTGTATATTATCTAGGTTAATGTTCTGAAATCCTAACACACTCATAATATGGAATAATAATACAAAACAAATTCATTGTGGACAAGACCGCCAAGCCAAATCCACACGTTTATCATCAAATCATTAAATGAGTCATCCTCATGGTTTATAACCAGAATAATTATAAGAAAATTTATATCTCTTTAATGTCACTAATAATTTTTATTAACAATTATGAATGTCTAACCACATTTCAAACCAACTTCCCATCAGGAATACAAGTAAACGGAACATGAAAACCAGGGAATAAAATGCTTCCAAAACAATAAAATAGAATCTTTTGAACCCATCAAAGGGACAATAATGTACCTAATAAGGTTATAAAATATGATTTAAATGTTTATTAGGTTCGGGAAATATTTATTAATAATTCTAAATTTGATTATTCTGGTCGTTAATAACAATCAAGAACATATTCAAGCATATGGTAGGGGGTCCTCTCTCTCACTGTTTTTAGGAATCTCCCCCATGTTGTGATATTTTATTTTTAATACCTAATGTTGGGGTATGTTTTCACACCTCCCATGTACATCCATTATGATATATAAATAATGTTATACCCCTTTACCGCTCATTAAGCCCTCACAAGAACACTCATTACCATACTAAAATGTTTGAAAGGGTTTTCTCATCCCACTTTCAATTCTTTAGGATTTCCATTATTCACATCTTATTTATTATATGTCGTATTATGTGTACTTACATTTGATATATATTATCATTATTATCTTTATATTCATTGTATTCAGTGATCTGTTTTGTGGTTATTAACTTTTGTTCATACAACTCAATTGATTACAAAGTGGTAACAAGCTTTTTCTCAATTTTCACTTCGTTGTTACTTTATTAGTATGGTGCACCTTCCCATTCTTATGTAGGGTACGAACTTCCCATTTGAGATCTATTTTCAATTGAAATTATATTCCATTTAAATTTCCATATTCTCATATAATGGATATGAATATTGTCTACGTCGTATACCATTTTACATACGATATTTATTTTGAAGGTTGTATTGATTGTGGAAATATAGATGAATATTTATTTTATATACTATATAGATAACGTAAAGGCATATTAATCTTGTGTTGAATCTATTTATAAAGAATTATTTGGACATGAAGCATCGGGTGGGGCCTGCTAAAACTCCTCGATGTATCGATATATCTCATGAGACAATCAGTTTGGCAAAAAACCTGTCTAGTTTGTTTCCAAACATCAGACGGGTTTCTATCCATAGAACTAAACTATTTTAATAGTGTTGTTGTATCATGTGCTAGATACTTGAGGTCTAATCAATAACAATTCTCTTTATTAATTATTTTTTATTACTATCCTTGAGGTTTTCACTATGAAAAAAATCTATGGATGGAGTTTCATTCTCAGTGTATTAATGGCAAAAGTTTTTCATTTATTCACCATGCCATATTGATTATGTCAAATTATTTATGGTTCAGTTATTACTTATTCATGCTTCTTCCATTTGTAACCCATACTGAGCATTTTAGCTCACCCCTTTCATTTTTTTACCTTCAACATGTTATGAAGAGAAGACTATATACTGAGTTCTATGGATGTAGTTTTTAGTTTTTGTTATGTATTGTATTTTTTAACCTTTTACAATGTAATTTGAGTTACATCTATGTCTCTAGTTTTTTCAATACTACTAAACTGATTGTTACTTTGGTATTTTCATTCATCTAACTATAAAAATATAACAAGTAATGCACCAGCTCTGGTCTAGAGGGATCAGGGCATTAGAGTTGGTATCAAAGATAGTTTAGCAGCAAACTTGGAAACTAGATTTGAAAACATAGATTATGGAACAAAGACCTAAGGTAGTATTTGAGGACAAAAATACAAGAATGAACTGATATTTTGGTAAGTAAAATATTATGTGGATCATTCAAGCAATACATCGATGTCTAGATACGAGAAGGTAGAGGTGGCTCTGGCACAGATGTACCTAGCTGTGAAAGCTCTGACAAAGAGTTTTGGGCTTGGCCCGGGGTATCTTGGTACACGAAAATGAGCCTTTATACACTCGTGGTTACGACACTCCTAGGGGATATTCTTAGGATATTTCATAATTTCTATACAATAAATTATGATGGATTGAAATGTAAATATTTCCTTAGAGAAACCATGTTTATGAGATTATATATGCATATAATTTCAATCTATGTTATGTTAATTTCTATATTTGATTCATAAAATAATCTAGTGTTTGAAATTATTTATAAGTGGAACCTAATGGAAGAATGGGAATCAATAATCGTGGACAATGTAGGGATTTCCCCACTGAGAAATTAAACACAGTCAATGTCAAAGAAGATAATATTATGAATATATAGGGATAACATACTCAGGTCACGATGAATAACAATGATACACCTCTTTTGGATCATTTCATGTGGTAGAAGACTCCGTATTTTAGTTGGACTACTAATCTAATGGTAGCTAGGTAGTGGATCAAGTCACATGGAAGGATATTCATGGCATTAAGATTCAATGAAAATGAGAAGTCAGTGCTAGAAGTATACTGTCTCATGGGTTATGAAGATCAATGGTGGTCTTTAATCTAAAATACCACCGAGGAATAAGAAATAGAAGATATGGAATGGATGACAATTAAGGAAATGTTTTTCAAAAAATATTTCTCTCGTGAGCGACGAACTAAAATCAAGAGGAAATTACATAGCTTAAAACAAAGGGAAGAAGACAGTGTTGCTGAATATGAGTCTACCTTCACAAACCTAGGCAGGTATACCATATATTAAATACATGACTCAGCAAAAAAAGATCATTTATTTGAAGGTCTTAAGGCATGTCTTTAAAGGGAACTGAATTCTCAAACATTTTCATCATATGATGAAATTTTATCAAGTTCAATCAAATAAGTGAAGTAATTTTCTAGATCAAATTTTTTCATAGGAAACCAAGATAAGAATTGGTACTCTAATAACCAATAAAAAAGAGAATCGCCAAATAAGAACAAGGGAATGAATAAATTCCCATTATGAGAGAACTATGGAACGAATCGTCTCAGGAAATGCTTAAAAGGCATGAGAGACTACAATAAGTGTTGAGAAAAGGGTCATCGATATGATCAATGAAAGGGGAAGAAACAATTCAATGATATTTAGTGCTACAATTGTAGAGATATGGGAAATTATGCAAAGAGTGTCCAAAGAGCCAAGGAAACTTGCCTCAGAAAAGGCCACGAGAGAAAGGGAAAGCATATGTGATTACAACTATAGAAAATGAAGTTCCAAATGATGTTCTACAGGTACTTTAATTGTTTCCTCAAACTTATCCAACACATTATTCGATTTAGGACCATCACATTAAATTATATCTTCCCAGTTTTCCAATAAAATCAGACTTGTCCAATTGTATTTAATAAAAGAGTTATCAGTAACACTTCTAGGGGATCTATCATTGCAACAAAGGCATGTCAACTTGACCCCTCGTGACATGTAAACTTTCTTCAGTTTCTAGCCTTATAGTCATACCAATGATATCTTTTGATATAATTAGTTGTATGAATTGGTTGTCAAATTTTGCGCCAGTGATATACTGCAATGAAAAGGAAATTACATTTTTTGAAAATGGTGTAGAATCTCTTATCTTTGTAGCAGATACCTCACCACCTGATTTATCTCAAGATCCACCCCATGTAGCACTACTGAATGAAATTCTTGGAGAGGAAGAGAACCCAATATCTATGGGTGGGGAAATAAATATTCAAATTAGAGGTGTTCATATAGTGCAATAATACATTGATGTATTTCGAGAGGATTTACCTGGACATATTTTAGATTGGGAAATTGAGTTTCCCATTGACTTAATTCCTGGTTCAAGACCTATATCAATGAAACCCTATAGAATGGCCATTGTGGAGTTATTGGAGCTAAAGAATCTCTTGAGGAGTTGAGTGACAATGGATTTATTCGACCTAGTGTTTCTCCATACAGAGTCTCAGTCCTGTTTGTCAAGAAGAAAGAAAGATTTGTGGGACTATGCAATTATTACAGGGAAATCATTACAATTACAATAAAGTATAAGTATCCTCTGCCCTAGATTGATGATTTATTTCATCAACTTCATGGAGCTCAATAATATTTGTATAAAGTACTTTTCCCCATATATCATCAGTTGTGTGTGAGAAATAAATATATTCATAAGATAGAATTTCGAACCAGGTATGGGCCTTATGAGTTTACAGTGATGCCTTTTGGACTGACTAATGCACCATCTGTTTTCATGGATTTAATGAATAGTGTTTTCAAGGAATATTTTGATAACTTTGTTGTGGTATTTATCAATGATATCTTGGTATACTAAAAAAGATATGAAGACCATGAGAGTCACTTGCGAATTATTCTAAAAACAATTTGAAGAAATCAATTATGTGGGATGTTTACAAAGTGAAAATTTTGGATTCAATCAATTTCTTTTCTAGGCCATATTTTCTCTATGGACGAGATCCTAGGTGATTCTATGAAGACAAAGGAAATCCAATAATAGCCCAAGATGATGAACATAATCGAGGTACAAATTTTTATTACCATAGCAGGTTACTATCAGTGTTTCATTTAGAATTTCGCTTCACTGGCTGACCCGCTAACCAAGCTCACACGCAAAGGAGTTTAGTTTCTGTGGACCAAAGAATATACATATATCTTTTAAGAATTGATACTAATATTGGTTAATACCCCAATTTTGACTCTTCCATCCGGAAGTAATGGATTTTTAATATACATTGATTCTTCATAGAATGGACTGGGCTACATCCTTATGAGAAATGGTAATGTTATTTCCTATGCATCAAGGCAGTTGAAAAATCATGAGAAAAATTATCCAATAATGATATTGAGTTATTAGCTGTAATCTTTGCACTAAAAATATAGATACATTATCATTACGGTGAAAAATGTGAGATATACACAAATCACAAGAGTTTGAAATACATTTTCACACAAAAATAACTCAAAATGAGGAAAAGGAGATGTCTTGAGTTACTCAAAGATTACGATTGTTCAATAAACTACCACCTAGGAAAGGAAAATAAGGTAGCAGATGAATTAAGCAGAAAAAATCATGGACATCTGACTCAAATGAGTACTGAGAGAGATCCTATATTTTTTGATATACTAAACATGGATATGTGAATTATTAATGTGGGGGAAAAATCTTTCTTATTTCAAATGCTTGCTAAACCATATTTACTAAAGAAGATAAAAAATCTCTCAATCGGATGATAAAAATCAACACAAGAAAATTAATGTCACTCAATATGGGAGTTTGGAAGACTTTGTGTATGAGGATGGAAATCTAATATTTGGGAACAGATTATGTGTTCCATTAGTCCCTAACCTAAAAAGGGAACTATAAGATGATGATCATTGCTCAAATTTCTCTATTCACCCTGGTATAAAAAAATGTATAAAGATCTGAAGGAACATTTTTGGTGGGATAATATGAAGTGGTAAATTACTGAATATGTGTGAAGGTGCCTATTTTTTCAACAATTTAAGGCAAGGAGAGATCATACTAGAGGGGTGATGAAACCTCTAACTATTCCTATGTGGAAGTTGGATGACATTATTATGGATTTTTTCACTGGACTCCTAAGGACTCCAAGAATGAATGATGCAATATGGATAATTGTTGATCATCTCACAAAATCTGCACATTTCCTTACAATAAGGGAGGATTAACCACTTGAGTGCCTAGAAATAAATTATAATAATGAAGTTGTAAGTCTTCATGGTGCACCTATATGAATTGTGTCTTACCGAGATCCTTGGATTACATCAAAAATCTAGAAAAGTCTCCAGAAGGCTTTGAATGTTGAGCTTCATATGTGTACAGCTTATCACCCCCAAAGCAAGGGACAGTCTGAAAGGAATATTCAAAATCTATAATTCATGCTGATATCATGCTCTATTGACTTCCAAGGTATGTAGGATCAATACTTGCCTTTGGTGGAATTTTCCTACAATAATAGTTTCCATTATATTATTAAAATGATTCCATATGAAGCATTATGTGGAAAGGGATGTAGAACTACTACCTATTTGGAATGATGTAGGTGAGAGAAAAATTATAGGCCCAGAACTTATTGAAGAGACCACGCCAAAGGTAATGAAAATTCAAGCCCATATTAAAGCATCCCAAAGCAGGAAGAAGAGTTATACCGACAACCGTAGAAAGGATTTCGAATTCCAAGTGGGATATCATGTCTTTCTAAATGTATCCCCATATAAGGGTGTATTAAGGTTCAAGAAGAAAGGGAAACTGAGCCCTATGTACATTGGACCATTTGAAATTATCGAAATAATTAGAGATGCTTCTTACCGTTTAGTGATGCCGCCAAATCTCTCTAAAGTTCATATGTGTTCTGCGTGTCATTGTTAAAGAAATACATTCTAGACCTAACAAATGTACTCACCTATGATGAAATATAACTTTATCCTCATTTTTTATACTATGAAAAGCCTATTAGGATTCTTGACACAAGGGAGATGGTATTAAAAAAATAGACAAATAATATAGTAAAGGTTCTTTTGAATAACCCGAATATAGAGGAAGAAACCACGAAACCTGAGGATGTTATCAAGAATAACCACCCACATATTTTTGGCGATCTTTATACATAAAATTTCGAGGATGAAATTTCCAAAGGAGGAAGTATTGTAGCACCCCAAACATTTTATGGTATGTTTCTATTAAATATGATGTATTCATTTGATAACCTATATTACATGAATCAATGAGCCTCTATGGAACAAAACATGGTTATTTGTAAGATATGGTCATAACCTAACCATTAATCTTAAATTTTCCCACTCTATGATTTGAATTTTAAAAATCTAATATACACGGTTGTGTTCAGGATAATATTTAGAGTGTGATAGAATTAATATAATTTTCAATAAATAATAACCTAGCCATATGAATAGTAACATACCCTTATAAATATTAACTTACTCGTATAAATAGTAGTATGAATCTAATGGATTGTTTCAATACCCTTGAATGTATAAATAAATTTAGGCACCTTAAAAATGATGATGAATATTGTAAGTGGTCGTACTTTTGGATTAAACAATGATTTTAAATAAAAATTAAATTTATCATATTTAGAAAATTATTTTTGAATAATGGAGTACAATTAGGATTCTACATGTGTAAAAACGGTTTGGGTGAATTTTTTGGATTTTTCTAAAATACTTGAATTTTTGGTGAATAGTAAAATACATTAATTTACCGTTTAAATACATTATAATGTAAATTACCTATTACTTGCATCATGAGAGATGTAGGCACCCAAATATAGAACTCACATGCATAGATTACTATTCTAAGTCAAGGAATACTCATTATTTCTTGTCTTAAGAAGAATTAATAATTTAATGATTATATTACTAAGAAAACTCTCCTCCCCTCCACTATATAAACCACCCCACCCCCTCTTCCTCCCACACCACTCAAGATTCAATAATTTCTTAAATTCTGCTCAAATAGCTCCTTAACCTCCTCCCCACGTCCATGACCTGCGGGTCTCACAAAAAGACAAAAAAACAAGGCCTTAAAGAGATTCTCAAGGAGGAGTACTGAAGAGGTGAACCTCTCTTCCTTTTTCTTTCAATTCCTTTTACAAGTTCCATTATTTTGTTCTCTCTTCTCAACTCTCCTAATCCAAATTCCATGATAATTCACGTACCATACATGTACTAGATTTTCATTATGATATTGGAATATTTCATCATAATCTCTCTTCTCCCCTTTCTTTTATACTATAAATACTGACAACGTATGTGATGTGTTAATTTATCACACTCAAGGAAGACAAGTTTTCAATTTGAATTATTATATTATAGACTGGCCATGAAACCTTTTAAATGGTTGAACCATATCATAATATATGTATTTTATCTTGTTTAATGTTCTGGAATCCTTACACAATCATTATATGGAATAATAATACCAAATAAGTTCATTATGCACAAAACTGTTGGGCTAAATCCAAGCATTTATCATTAACTCATCGAATGAGTCATCCTCATTGTATATAACCAGATTCATTATAAGAAAATTTATATCTCTTTTATTTCAATGTTAATTTATATTAACAATTCTGGATGTTTAACCACAATTCAAATGAACTTCCTTTCAGGAATACAAGTAAACAGATCATCAAAACCAAGCAAGAAAATGCTTACAAAACACCAAAATTGAATCTCTTAAACTCATCAAAAGGCCAATAATATACCCAATAAGGTTATACCATATCAATTAAATGTTTATGAGATTCTGGAAATATTTATTAATGAAGCTAAATTTTATTATTCAGGTCGTTAAGAATAATCAAGAACACTTTTGAACATAAGGTAAGGGATCCTCTCTCTCACTTTTGTCCAAGAATCTCCCCTATGTAGTGCTATTTTATTTTTATTACATAATGTTGGGGTATGTTTTTTCACCTCACCCATACTTTCCTTATGATTTATAAATAATGGGATACCCATTTACCTCTCATTAATCCCTCATAAGATCTCTCGTCTCCATGCCGAAATGTTTGTAAGGGGTTTTCTTATCTCACTATCAGTTCTATGGGATTTCAATTGTTCACCTCGAATTTTTTATATGTGATATAGGTGTATTGTCATTTGATATATATTATCATGATTCTATTTATATTAATGGTATTATGTTATCCATTTTTTGGTTATTAACTTTTGGCCATACGACTCAATTGATTACAATGTGGTAACGAGCTTTGTCTCAATTTTCACTTCATTGTGACTTATATAGTATTATGCACCTACTCTTTCTTATGTGGTGTAACTACTACCCATTTAAGATAACTTTTCAATTTAAATTATATTTCATTTAAATATCCATATTCTCATATCATGTATATGATTATATTATAAGCCGTATAACATTTTAAATAATGTAATTTTTTTTGAATGTTGTTTTGACTGTGGAAATATTTGATGAATCTACATCTTTAATTCTATATAGATAATGTATAGGCATATTAATATTTTGTTGAATATATGTATAAAAGATGATTTGGAAATTCAGTGCTAGTTGGGGCCTAGAACATCCCCTCGATGCATCGACTTGTCTCATGAGACAATCAGTTTGGTGACTAACCCTTCGAGTTTGTTTCAAAACATCAGACGAGTTTCTACCCCCAGAACTAAACCATTTTAATGATATTATTTTGTCATGTTCCAGATAAATGCTACCCAATCATTAATAATTATCTTTATTCATTATCATTTATTACTATCAATGTGGTTTTCACTATGACACAATCCATGGATGCATTTTCATTCTCAGTTTATTAATGGAATTATTTTTCCATGTATTCCCCATTTTATATTGATTATGTAAATTATTTTATGATTTAGTTATTATTGATTCATTATTCCACAAATTTTAACCCTTACTGAGAATTTGAGTTCAACCCTATCATTTGTTTACCTTCAATAGGTTAGGAATATGGTATTATTTACTGAGTTCTATGGATGCAGTTTTTACTTTTTATTGTGTATTGTATTATGTAACCTTTTCCAAAATAATTTGAGTTACATCTATGCATCTAGTTTCTTAAAGACTAATAAAATAATCATTCCATTGGAATTTTCATTCCTTATAACCATGCCAATATAACAAGTAATGAATCATCTCTAGACTAGAGGGGTCGGGACGTTACAAAATGTATCTTTTGATTTGTATTTTATATTTGTAGTGTAATATTGAAATCATGTATGATTCTGGTTCTTCTAGACTACTAAATTGATTGGTCCTTTAGGATGAGATCCATTGTATTATAAGCTAATGTGGTGTTATAGATAATGATTATAGTTTAATATATTTCATTTTGTTATAGATTATATCAAATTATTTTCAGTAGAATTCTAGGAACTAGATTTAAATAAACATAGATAATATGATAATTATGATAATCCCATAGAGTATTTTATAACTTTTACTAATTTTTAGAATTTTATTTTATGGATCATTATCAAATATTATTATAATCTAAAACTGGGGGGTCCAATTATTTAGTGATAGTTCCTACCTAATGAAATTGAATCAACTCTCATAGAAAATATTTATATTTTTGTTCTAAGAAAGAGAATAGAAATAGGTTGTAACTAAGTAGATCTTGGTCATTTTGGGGCAGTAGAATTATGTTATGATGTATAAATATACCCATATAAAATGTTATTCCATAGTTTGATTCACCTATTTTGGATCAATTCATAATATCAACGCCTCGAAATATTACTAAAACTACCATTCATTTGGTAGATGAGTAATAGATTAAATAAATCAAAAATATATTAATAATGTGTCATATAATGAATGAGAAAAGTTCATTATTGCAGTGTTTTAGTTGGAAGGGGATTCAAATCAATCGTGGTTATGGATCTAGAAATTTAATGAGGTTTATGGAATCAAAAACTCAGAATATAGATTGTTTAATGTGATTTTATTCCAGAAATAGTTCCATCGAGAACAACTAGGTTAAATAGAGACAAAGCTTCACAATTTAATCCAGAATGAAGATGAAAGACTATTTGAGTATGATGATAAAATTATAGTACTTGATAAAAATTCTTTAGACTAAATTGATTATTTGAAAAAAAGTGTGACGATTTATTTAATGTGCTTAAGATAAAATTAAAAAGGGAACTAGTTTCTTAAAAAATTTCATCAAATGACAATATAGTATAATTATCCATTTAAATATAAGATATTTTATTGGTCTTATGTTTTTAATAGAAATAAATAGAAGAAGATGTCCAAAGAGAAACCTGAAAAAGGGAACACCTAAAATATGATAAAGGGATCGAACCAATTTCCATCCTATACATATTTTTGAAGGAAAACTATTGGACCATTATTGAAGGGCATGTGAATTTGTTTCATGTGAAAGGATAATTTTCACCTATATAGTTTTTTTATGATAAATAATGAAACAATTAATTACCACTAACTAAACTACAAATAGTTAAAAAAAATTATTCAAAAGAGTTCCCCATCCATCTAGGGAACATACCACAAAATAATCCAATCTGAGTAGCCCAAATAAATGAAATGACAATTAATTAATTGTAAGATCCAATCAATGTTGTGAATGTTAAACTTATATTAATATCAAAAAGTGAAAAAGAATAATTTTATTTAGGTTTTACACACTCTTTTATTTTGAATAATATTTTATGGGTAGTACATCAATTCTATAATGAATAGATGTTGAGTTTGGAGTAAAAACTAATAATGTTAGGATAACCGAAGCTCATGTATATAGCTTATATCTGAAATATGTTTATGGGAATGTCATTCCATAAAATTTCGTCAAATTACCTCTAGTCAATTTCAATGTTATTTATTCATGGATTTCATATCTTAGTATAAATATCTTAAAAGTTATTGAGGAAGAGAAGTTTCATTCAATATTATGAATCAACCTATGGTAGTATTTTATTATGACGAATAATATGGAATATATAAGTAAATATATTTCATCATATATGTATTAAAAACTCTTCGTGATAGTTTTTTATCTCATATTATTGGGGGGATACTCAACATTGTAGACTTTCCTATTGGATGGTACTTTTTGATGTATTTAAGAGGAGTTGCCTAGTGTTCTATCGAATTTCAATATTGAGTTATCAATAGAAAACATACCATCCTCAACACCTATTTTAAAGAATCTATATGGAGTATTTCCTATTTAGTTATTTTAATTGAAGAATCCACTCGTGGAGAATTAGGATAACAGATACATTCCACTTAGTACTTATATAGTGTTTGAGTCTATACTTTTTGTTAAGAAAAATGATTGGTCAAAAAATATTTGCAGTGATTATTCAGAACATAAAAAATGTTATTAAGAAAAATTATCCCATACCCCATATAAATTATATATTTCATAAATTATCAGGAGCTAAATATTATTGGTTAATTTCTATTCAATCTAGATATCATCAGCTAAGGGTCAGGATGGAGGATATAACAAATATTAGCTTCCCTATGAGTTATGATAATTTTGAATTTATACTAATTATATCAGAACCAACCAATGATCCTATCATCTACATGGATTTAATTAAGAGATTCTTTATATATTACTTTGATCTATTTTTGTTACTCCTTATTAGTGATTTTATTGTACATTCATGGATTAAAGAATCATTTGAGGAATAATTTCGAATATTGATAAATACCTTAAGGAAGAATAATCTATATAAAAATTTTTCCAAGTGTGAAAATTTACATAAAAAGTCTCTTTCATGGGTCCTTTAATTTCATGTGTGGGTATATCAATGGATCCCTCAATGGAAGATTTTGTTGAGTAGTGGTGTAGACCAACCATGGTAATTGAGAGCAATAGTTCTGTTACAGATTTTCAAATAATACCAATAATTTGTGATAGATTTATCATGAATATATAAACTACTAACCTTTTTTACTCGGCCAGAGATTATATTTGTATGGATAGGTGAATATGAGGAGAATTTTGTTGAGATGAATAATATTTCATTAGAAAATCTTTGTTTATACTACTACAAAGGGGATATGTTTTAGTGATATATAGTGATGAAATATTGAAGTGACTACCAGGGGTCCTCATTTATAGATATGTTGTGATAGCTTATGAATCTCACAAATTTAAAATTCAAGAAAAATAGTACCCCACTATTAATTTATAGTTTGTGATAAGAAATTTTAAAAAACATATACGTAGGAATTACCATTATGGTTAAACATGTGATATATATAGTAATCATAGAAATAGAAAAATAATTTATATATATAATAATTCAATATTTTCTAGGTATGATGAAGGATCTTATAAAAAATAAATATTTCTTAACATATTACCACCATGGGAAGGAATAAATGTGGTTGATTCTCTATTTTAAAAATATCAGGCTATTTTTTCCATGATATTGATTAAAATAGACGTAATATTTATGCATCTATACAATATGGATCTCAAAATCATGATGAAATGGAAACAAACTTATTATACCCAGAATAATGTTCTACGATCTTTCAATTTTAATATTAAGAAGGAATATAAGTAAGTTGTAAAATTATAGAAGAAAGTGAGGAATATTACTGAGATTAACCTTTATCATGTTCGAATGATATGTTTCCAAGACTGAGTTTTTCTCTCATCATTATCTAAGTTAAAAAATGGTGGTATTGGGTGAAGCACATCGTTCCACATTCACAATTCATCTTGGAAGTTAAAACATGTATAGGGATATAAAAGAATATTTTTTGTGTGATAACATGAAAAAGTTATTTGTAATTAATTATTTGTATTTATAGTGCATCAGAATGTTAGGGACTAGAGATATATATCAAAGGGGATATTACAACTATTACACGTACTATAATGGAAGTGGGAAACAGTTTCTTGGAATTTTATTATTTGACTCCCAAAAACATATAAAGAGAATAATTTTATATCTGTTTTAGGAAAGTGACATAAAAAATCAGTACATTTAATAACTACTAGAGAAGATATCATTATTGGTCAGCTTACCCTGCCATACATTATGAAATTTGTGACATTTTATATAGTACTAATCATAATAATATCTGATCAAGTTTTAGATATTACTTGGAAGTTTGGACAATCCATTAGAACGAGATAGATATATAGTTACATTTCTGTACCTCATATCTTATTCAAATATATGTTCATCGAGGGAATAATGTTTAGTCTCTAGTATACATGTTGAGATATTACTCTATGGATTTCAAATATGGTATTGATTAATCTCTTATCGTATTATTTTCATATAACCATTACTTTAACAAGAGAATTAATACTCTTAGTTATTTTTCCCTATATATAAGGATGTTTCTAACTCTTACAAGTTAGGATGATTTTAGATAAAAATAATTATTGTGACCTGATATAGATGAGGAAATAGAAAATAAGGATACATGCAATCAACAAATAAGGTATGGTTAGAGATGAAAAAAGTAATCTATTAATAATAATTGTAAATATCTACAGTTTCATGTTGGTGACAGGGTATGCCTATGAATACATTCTTGGAATAAGGTTTTTATATTTACAAATAAGAGAAATTTGTCCTCATATATTTTGGTCCCTTCAAACTAATAGATCATATCAAGATGGTAGCAGATCATTATGAGATTCAACTAAATATTTATCAGGTTCATGATGTCTAACATGTATATATTTGAAGAAGTAATTACATGATCCTCAACATTTACTTAACTTCTAGGTCATGCCAATAGAGCATGATCTATCTTACGAGGAACAACATGTGGTGATTCTGTGTTAAAATGGAACAGTTCTATGAAACAAGAACACTTATATGGTTGAGGCTTCATTATGAATACATATAATTTAGGAAGCTGTATAGAAACATGGGTATGTGGTAAGGAAAAATTATCCTAATATTTTAATTGCATGATAGTATTTCAGAGAATAAATTCTTATATTTGAGGTAGAATGAAAATCCCTTGATTTTATTATATATATCTATTTATACAAATATATTTGGTTTAATGTGTTACAAACAATATCAAGTTTAAAAGAACCAAAGCAACATTTTAAAATATTTTTTTAGTACAATTATCTTATTTTTATTTCATCATTCCAATATTTCATTATTAATAAATTTATTATTTTTTATGTTTGTTCATAAGTGAATAGTGAAAAAAGGCCAATGTTTTAAAATAGTAATTTAATTTACAAGAAACGACCTCTAATTCTATGATTATAATACAAAATTATCATAATACAAATTTATTTATAAATTATATGACTACTTTTATTTCATTCATCATTCTGCCTAATTATATTAGAACTTCATTATTCTGTGTAAAATAGAATTTTTCTTTAAAACATTTTACACTGAATATGACACTTTTATAGTAAATTGGTTTTAGAATCTAATTCTAATTGAATTTGATCAATTTAATTAAATATTTTTAATCATGATGTTTAAATTTTATAATTTTGATTCTTTTATTTTTTTTCATTTTGAACTGTATCCACGGTTGACATTTGTTACCTCGATAAGGGTAAAACAGGTAAGATAATGATAAAATATTAGAAAAAGGATTTAATATTTCAATAAGACATTATTGTACCTAATTGGAAGATTGGATTTTGGTCATTTCTACCCATTTTACAAAAAATGTACTATTTTGTGCCATTTTTATTTGATATTGACATTTATACTACTTTTGAAAAGAATAAAAACAAAATTCCACACTCTTAAATATAATATATCTAATATTTTTACATAAATATTAAATTAGGTTATGTTTAGTAATAATTTTTTATTTGAAATATTAATTAATTATTTGTAATGCTAGTTTTTTATTTAAAAAGTACATGAAATGCATGCGTAATGCCAACGCAGTATTTATCCAATTTATAGGAAAATAAAATAAATTATTTTAAACATATTAAAACAATAATATTTGGCTGAATTATTTTTTTCCATGAATTTTATAGATGAAAATATCTTATTAGATATATTTTAATGGATTATATTTGAATTGTACCTTTTAATTAGTATCATTAATGTAAAGATGATTAAATTTTACCAAAATTGACATTAATGATATGTTATAGATATTATTTTTAATAAATGTATTCAAAATTATAAAAAAAAGGAAAACGAAATAGGGATAATATATGGTTAAAAGATTCATGCATTTGAAATTTATGATCCAATTTTTACTTTATAGGTAAAATTCAAACCCATTAATATTTTAAAAGTGATTTGTATTGTTAAGGTTCAATTTGGTTAACCATGGGGTTACCCCAAAGGGTAAGGTATGAAATGAAGTCAAAACCTATCAAATTTTTTTCTGATGATTATATTAAGAACATATCATTTTTAATATGAACTATATTCTATTTTTGAACCATTTTTCTGATTTAGAAACATATTATATTATAATATTTTAATATTTTCCAAAAGTTACCTTCCCCTCACTTTCATAAGGAATCTGTAGGCCTCATAGAAAGAAACTACACTCTTTATGGTGGGTAGAATGATCCTCGTCATGGATATTATTATTTCAAATTTATTTTCCTCTTTTATGTTCAATAAATGGTCGATATCTCTTATCACAAGAATCAATACCTATGTTAAAAACCTTGTATAGAGTGGATGTATCCTCCAATTAATACTTATGACATTATCATGGAAGAAATTTTTTAAACCTATTAATTAGGGTTTTAATTTGATAAATAATATTTATAAATTCAAAATAAAATCATTGCAAGATAATTTCATGTGGATGATAATTAATAAGAAGTTAGAGGTTGTTTATTTTCAGAGAACTAGGATCCTAATCATGATAAAATATAGATATTTCAATTTTTGTAAAGTATTCCATTTTGCATTCTCCAAATAATTATTTATATAATATTTTATAGAATTATAATTTATTGTTAAACATTAATTCATCCTTGAATTTCAAGTTAGACAACAACATAAGTATTCCTCTTTTGGATATGATATGTTCTTCATATCATTTATTAGATTAAAATGTGATGACTAAGGAAGAGGTGGAACTTTCTATAGAAATGAATCATATTATAATTAAATATTAGGTTTGGAATTATGATTTTGTCTATGGTGATGATGTTATGATTTTAGAACCATCCTCCAATGTTAAAGTCTTCATAATGGATCTCTATTGTAAAGCTATTAAAGGTAAACCTAACAGATACAATAAGGCATTGAATACTGGATGAATATACCCATCAAGATCCTCCATTAATTTTTGGATAATATACTATACTCTTACCACTTATGATTTTTTACAGGGATTTGGGCTTAATTTATGTTCTATAAGTGTTCATTGCAACCAAAATAGAGGGTAAATTGATAGTTTATTTATTATCTATTTCACAACCACTAGTTTAAGAAAACTTCTGTATTTTTTACAAAACCGTAAGCCCATGTACAACAAGAATTTTGGCCCCCTACATTCTTTTATTGAGAAGTCTCTTAAACAGTAGCTTAGTCATATTTTTCTTACGACATTTCTTAATGTTATATACATGATATGAACAAATATATATTGTATAGTTCATACTGGTGGTTCCTTACACATGTATTTGGCCTTGGAATATATCTTTACTATTGGAAAATATGCCAATAACATCAAAAATAGGTATTTCGATAACTTACATTCACGATTTTACTATCATTAATCATTTTTATATTACAATTATATATTTTTCTCACTCTAGAACCTTGGAGTTCATTTAGACTCCTTCATTCCTGGGTACAGTTAAACACAACAATAATACAGCATCAATAAAAAATATAATCCCTTCTGGTTATAGTTAAAATTTAAAAAATAATATAAATGACACATTGGGATTCATTTATGGTCCTTGTAGTGTTAATAAAAACCTTGATACTGAAATTATTGGGGTTATTAATATCATGGAATTTTCAATGAAATGATGAAAATTCAACATGCATTTTGAATGGGAATCTACTACTATAGTGCAAGATATCATAAAATGTAATATTTATCTCTCATGTAAGCTTAATTCTAGATGGAGTAACTATATATATGATATAGAATCCATGAACTATATTATTTCACATACATATTGAGTGGAAAATAAATTAGTGGATGGAATTTAAAATATTGGATAACTACCCAAGATCTGATATAGCATAGTGATGTACCTAAGGATCTCGAACCTGACTAGAAACAAAACTATTGTAAAAAGTCATATTTTAGACATTTGTGGATATATTTTTAGTCAATAAAAAAGGCTTGAACATGTGGGTAGGCTCTCATTCTACCAAATATATATATATAGCTTGACCAAACCCTATATACTTCTCGTATACAAATATCTATCAAAAAATTATTATTTTTTATTCTTAAAAATCCATCACAATGTCCTTTAAGATGTAATATAATTTATGTCTATTGATGAAGAGGCATTCCTCTTTACTGATGATTCCATGCTTTTCTATTTTTCTACATTAACATAGTCAATTAGAACAATAATAAAATAATAAAGATAGAATCCTAAATATACTAAAACTTTATTCGGATTATGGAAAAATAATTTTCCATCTCATTTATATCCATTTCAAAATTAATACATCGTGCATGGGTGTGTAATGCATACTGTATCCACATAGTGGTGTAATTCATTTTTTATTACCAATTTATATGGTTGGTTATAAATATAAAACTAATGAATATATATTAAATTTAATCTATAATATTTCATCAAATATAATAATATCATATATAAACCTTAACATTACAATATATTAGAAAACAATAACATTTCCCAAGAGTACATTTAGACTACCACCTCCCTAAAGTGACATGGTTTGTTTTCCCATGACATTTTACACGTATGGTAATAAAGATACATTTCATAAATTTATAAGATATATATGATAAAATAATTATTCTATAGTGGTGATGTATTATATAAATTTCTTTAAATATATCCATCAAAAACTGAAATATGCATTCATGCGCATTTACGGCTTACCTTCTCTATGAATGGTGTAATTTATTTTTCTACCTCTACATTTTATCGATAAATATAAATATTTTTTTAATGAATATATTTATTTATTATATGATTAATGTTATATATATTATTGAACCATAATAAATTGATACGTATTTATTCTAAAAGAATAAAATTTTATTGGAAGATGAAACAATTAACACCTTGAAAAAACAATTTTAACAATAAATTATAAACAATTGGGCATTGAACTATCTTCATTAGATCACATATGATACTATAAGTTTGTTAATGACTCTTATATATAATTATAATAATTTAATATTTATTATGCAGTATTTTTAGTACCTTCAAGTAAGGTAAAATATTTATTAAGGGATTTCATATAAATTTCATCTCCACTAAGACTGATTTGGTATTACACAACTCTCTATTTTGATATGTTGTATATAATAACCCACTGATTTATTAAACATGAATATAAATTTATTCAAGATGATTAATGGTCCAATTAAAACATGTTCTTCCGCATGGATACAATTTATAACTTAAAAAAGTGGAAGGATATTAATTTAGTCTCATTTTAGGCTATTACTCTTATTTTCAATTATATAATATTATAATATATCCTTCATAAAATATATTTATTTTCTTACACATTGGAAATTTAAATAATAATCATGTTTTATTTGAAAATTTACAATCATTGTAACATTAATAACCCAATGTATTTTTTAAAAGAAAAAATGATTATATATCTCTTAAATTAGGAATATTTTTCATCCATTTCCATTTTTTCAAAATTGTTTTTTCTGAAGACATTTTTAGTAACCCAAATTATTTATGATGTTATATTATGTTTATCCTTTTCCATTTATAATATTCTATGTATATTGTTTTAGTTTATTCCTAAAAGTATCATTTCCAACTTTCTTTAATTAATATTGAATAAAATGTTTGTCTTTAACATATACGACGTCAATGGATTTTTTCCACTGTTATAACTACATTACAATTTTTATGTTCCTATACATATTTAATTTTTTTTACAAAGATAGATCTATAATTAATTATTATTTTAATATTCCAATTCTATTATCTGTATTCCCCCAAAAGATATGATTATATTAAAACTCCAATATTTCTAGTGGATTAATGGCCCTCTTTTATCTGATATTATTTACATGGTCATTAACATTATTTTGAAACATTTTAATTTTTTTGGTTTTTAAATGAAAATTACATTTCCTTTAAATATCCATACTCTATGTATCAGTGATATGATTATTTCCTAAACCATATACCATTTTTACATATGGTATTTTATTATTAATTTATTTTCATTGACTACGGATATATTACTATTCAATTTTTGTTAATTAATATAGATATTTATTAATAAATAATATTATTTATATATTAAACTGATCATTCATTACATGGTTGATTGAGTGGACATGAAGTGATAGATGGGAAATGATTATAAGAAGAATCTTAACCTATCGACTAGTCACATGAGACAAACCAGTTAACTAAAAACATTAAATGTTTTCCTGGTATATACCAACTAATAAAATAAATTATCTTAGCATAAGGACTTGATAGTAAAGATATTATGATTCTTGAGATCTGGTAATCCAATATTAATAATTTCTTTCATTAGAAATTTTGTTATTATACTCAAATATATTAATGTGTTTATATTATCCATGGATTCATTTCTTTCCAGTTATATTAAATAAATTAATGGGAGTTTATGTTTTTAACCTTTCCATATTGATTACACCTTATTTAATAATGATAGATTTATATGTATATAACTCTTACTAAGAATCTGAGATCAGATTTTATTTTTTTCCCTTTCAGGTGGGATATGGTAAAATTTAATATTAACAATATCAATCATGAAATAACATATCTTATGTTACATATTTTATATTTCCAACATAATATTGGCATACTGTATTCAAATTTTTCTTCATGAATATTGAAATTATTTGAACATTTAGGGTGACCTAATTTTTATAATATGGAAATATAAGAAAGTAGACATTAGATCCAGGTTACTGGGGATATGGTTGTGACATTTGGTAAAATTGAAAGTTTAGTGTAATCCTTGGGAAGTAGATTTCAAATAAAAATGAATAACAATAAAATTATGATAATATGTTATAGTATGTGAGAAATTTTATATTTATATAGATATTTATTTTATGGATCAATATTCATGAAGATTATAATATAAATATATATGTGACACTATTTTTTGATGGCCTAAAATAGAAGAATGTGTGTTAATCTCCATAGAAAGTGTAGGGATTGTATTTCTATACAATCCAATACCACTGGTGTTATAACTAATAAGATCATATCCAAATTAGGTATTCTGAATTAGATAAAGATAAATAATATTGCATTCTTTTTGTAACATAGTATTAACTAACATGATTCACCTATATTGGATCATATCATGTGACAAAATCCCCAATATATCTCCCTTGGAAGCTCGGATAAATGGGCTTCATAGGGTATAATCCTGATGGTTTAGTCCATCATTCACATTATCTGTGCTAAAAGGGTTATCTAAAACCCTATATTTAGACAAGTGATATGATAACTATTCACCTACTATATTATCAATTTTAATGATAATTAACGGTTATTCAAATCCAATTGGATATAATACAATAGAAGATGTGAATGTGTTCTATATAACCATAAGACATTTACTTCAATAAAAAATGGTAATTTTATTCATAATAGTTCAGGTTGATAAAATAATCCCCTTTAGAAATTTTCCCTCAAAATTTTATTTTCCCACACTAAAATAGGCGAGGGTAAATCAGCATCATCACCTCATATCATTCCCACATTACTTTTTAAAATATGTGGTTTCTCTACAGCACTTTGGAAAGGGGTATTTCCTTATTTCGTATGATCTTTTCTCTATAATCAAGATCATCAATGACTTATCCTCAAAGGAAAAGTAATTATCCAATGGTACCACCTCCGGAATGAGTACATGTTATGGGTCTCGTATGTACTTTATTAAGAGGGATACAAGGAATAAATCATGTAATTGAGACAAGTTTGGTGGGAGTATTGGTCGATAGGTCACTTTTTCGATGTGGTCAAGGCTCTCAAAAGGGTTGAGGTAACATGGACTAAACATTAACTTCATCCCAAATCTCATCACCCTTTTGCATGTTGATATTCATTGGAATACCATGTCTCTAAAATCATGCTCTAGGTCTCGTCGATGTTTTTAGCATAGCTATTCTATAAATTATGAGCATCTGTGATGTGCTACTAAATGTTGATTACTCTCTCCACCATTTCTATGACCATTTCAGTACCTAGAACTGTTTATTCCCCAAATTCATCCCAACATAATAGTATTCTTCACCTCTTCCATTAAAGGGGTTCAAGTGGATCCATTTAGATACTTGAATGGAATAGAGTTTTTATAAGAACCATAATAGATGGAGATATTTGTGCCATCTTTATTTGAATTGATTTTATAATTCTCTCAACATGGCCTCATGTTTTTGTATAGTCCACTTATATTGACAATTAGTTTGAGGGTGATAATCCATAATGATTTTTATCTTAGTTTTTTAAGCATGTTAAAGACTTTTCTATAACATAGAGATGAATCTTGGTTATCCATTGGACACAATCAACTGTGGTATTCTATAAAGCCTTACGATTTCTCTGATGTATTCTATTCTGATTTATATAGAGAAAAATCCTTTCGAATTGAAATAAAGTGTGAACCCTTTGTATGATGTTCCTAAAAAACCTAGATTTCATTATTTTCTTTGTATGTATTCAGATGTCTGGTGACAAATTCCATGGTGATGTTTTCCCATTTTCATGTTGGTATGATTAATTATTTCTTCATCCTCTTAGGCTTACTCCATTTAAAATTTACCTGCTGGTATACCAGGCACTATTATGTATATTCCATGATATTATTCTTCAATTAATCCCACAAAGAGTTATCTAAGAGATATCGATAGATGTTTTTGTTTTGTGAGTGAATAGAGAGTCAAACTGTGATCATCATCCAATAGTTTCTTCTTTAACACAGGATTTAATGGAACACATAGTGTAGAGATCATATTTCTCAATTCATTCTTCATTAACATTGAACTCCTTAAATTACAATTTTCTTATAGTTTTCACATTCTTATGAATTCTTGCATCATCCTTTTGAGAATCCATTAAAAATTTCAGAATATATGGTTAATAAATAATTTTTGATAGGATTGATGATCTTCCTTCCTTTATGATTCCCTTGTCCATCCTCTTCAAATATAAAATATCAGATCCTTCTCAATTCTCATTAATGAAAGAATTACTGGACCCTTTCTACATAGATAATACATGAAAATATTCTCTTTTCCAGGATGGTAGTAGATTGATCAGTCTCAATCCTTTATTTTCTATAGTTATATATATTGGCTTATATTAAAATACTTCTCTAAAAAAATATATTTAACACATTTTTTATCCATATATATTTCACACTTCTCTCCAAAGAGATAATTATGAAAAAAAATCAAAGTTAATATCACCAGTTACAAGAGTATATCATGTGTGGGATAGTTTTTCTGATGAATTTTCAACATAATTGAAGCATAGGCTTTGAATTTGTCATTTTTCATCAATAAAAAACCTAATCCCTTCTTCCAAGAATCGTTAAGAATTATGAAATGTTCACCACTTGTGGGTAGTAAGAGCATAGAGGAATTGATAAGCCACTTCTTCAACTCCCTTAAGCATTCTACCCATTCATAATTTCATGAAAATTTATGTCTCTTACACATTAACTTGGAAAGAGTGTTTGAAAATCATGAGAATGTTTTAAAAACATAGCAAACATATCTCGTTATCCCAAGGAAAATATAGATATATATCACAAATTTTGGCCTCAATCAGCCTTCAATCTCTTTTTTTCTCTATAAGATAAATAGATATCCCATTTCTTATATTGATATGACACAAGAATGATACTTCCATCAAATAGAAATCTCACTTGATTTAATTTTCATAGAGCTTATCCTTTTTCACAGTTTTTATAATCATGCTCATAATTACCTCATAGTCCTCCTTGTTTTTGGAGTATATTTGAATTTCATCTATAAAGACTACGAAAAACATGTGACGGTAATCACTATAACCTCTATTCATTAAATACATGAATATTTCTTGTGCATTATTGAGTCTTAAGGTAATAATTATGAACTCACAGTTATCATTCCTTGTATGAAAAGAAATCTTGGGGATAAACTCCTTTCGAACCCTAATGTGGTAATATCTAGACCTTAGATCCACCTTGGATAGTTATTGTGCTCCACATTGATGATAAAAAAAGTCATCAATTTAGTGGAAATGATTATTGTTCTATATCAAGATATTATTTCTCTCACAACAATCAATGAAATGGCTCATTAAACCATCCTTCTTCTTGATGAAGAAGGATGGTGCAACCCATTGTGAAGCACTTGGGCATATGAATCCTTTACCCTGATTCTACAATAGTTTATTCTTCTGTTACTCTAGTTCCACAATAACCATCCTAGATGGAGTCTTAGATACTGTAAATTCCCTAGGTATAAGATCTATGGAATATTAAACCTCTCGTCTAGGGGGAATACCTAAAAATTCCTCAAAAAATACATCATCATATTCCCTCACAATAGGAAAGCCTTTGATGATGGTTCATTCCTTAAATTCAAACATTTGAGCTAGATACGCTTTCTCATAGGGGATGATATAAAAGTTTGTGATGATGGTGCTAAAGAATATTCAACATCCTAGATACAGTAGTATAGAATTGGGGGTTGATTTTATCTATGGGGAGTAATTTCCCTCTTGTGGAAATTTATGTTAGCTCTATATAGGGAATTTCAATCCATGCCCATAATTTCATCAAATTCCACTAAGTATGATGAGGTTCATAGGAATGTTAATCCCACAAACATTGATAGGGGAGGAGTTATATATATGGGACACAATAATTTCCCCATTTTCCATTTTCCCTGACATCTCCACCTCCATTATTTATGGTAGTGTTTGAATAGTTATACTAATCTCTTTTGATAAAAAGTAATGCGCTGATGTAGAATAAAATATTTTGTTTTATATTCATTAATAAATAAATATAGTGCCTATCATAACTTCAGTGTTGGGATTCATTTCTGTGGTAGTGGTGGAAAACTCTCACCCTTGATTCCTTCGAGGTTGTTCGATTTCTCTGAGAACCCTTTTATTAGGGAATTTATTCGCAATGTGAACTTATTCATTTCAATTTTTTCAATGGATAATGCATTCAGGGTTGACGCAAGCATTAATTACCTCGGTCAAAATAGAGGGTTTCAATTATCACCAATTATTATCAAGTTTTCCATCCTTACCACACCTAAATCATTTCTTTGTTCTCTTTAGCCAATTTCGACGGTGCTTTTTTCGCACACCATTGAAAACGGAGAAGCTAAAATTTCATAGCATCATTGTATTTATCCATAGGTTTTCCAGAATTAAACTCCAATTTATTCTTCTTATCTCCATAATTCTCTTGGGATTATCAATTCATAATTTTGACATTGATAGTGCATCATGAAATTTCTTCATAGTGATCAAAGTCACAGATTGCATGGTATTTTCGTACACAAGTTTTTAGCCCACCAAAGAAGTAGTTATCATTACATTCTTGGGTGACGACTGAACTAGAGGCTTGTTATGTATGTCTTGTGAATTTTTCCTCATACACCCCAATATATTCATTATCTTTTTTCTGAGTTCAAGGAAGTACCTTTACATTTTAAAATAGAGAGTGAGATTAAAATATTTATCGAAAAACATTTTCTAAAATATCTTCCCCTCCATTGTTTTGATCTCTTCCTCAGGAATTGTAATATTAATAAATTTGAAAAAGTTCAGAAGAACCTTCTCATTTCCAGATCATTTAAGGATGGAGAAGATATTCTCAATAGAGTTAATCCATTATTCTATACTTAAGGGATTAGATGATCCATTAAAAGTAGAAGGCCACTTTCACATGAAGATCTTGATTGCGAGTTGTTCTCTCTAAGGGGGTCTTGGGAACTCCACTTCATCTAGGAATCTATTTAAAAAATAATTTTTCTAAGAGAGTATTGTGAAAAGGTTTTTGATTCCTGCTCCCATTAGATTGGGAATCTTATTATGGTAGTCATCACCTTTCCCTTTACATAGATTAATATCTTGATTCCTCCTATTATGACCCATTGTCTAGAATAAAAAAAGAAATTAGGGATTAGTATATTTGAAAATTAAACACATAAATGGGAGTCTAGTGAAATTAAAGGGGTTACATATAAATTACCTATATCTCATTAACTTATGGGTTTATAGTCATCGATCTATGTTGTCCTTGATCAATCTTTAACATATATTCTTATGGGAATTTTGTTTATTTCATTTATTATGTTTAATAATGAGATTATGAATTTACCAAAACATGTCAAATAGGAGTGTCAAACCAGGTGAATAGAAAAATCCATTTTCATGTACCATGTAACCATGAGTAAGGCCCAAAACACCTTGTTGATGTTATTTCTCCTAGGTATATTTGTGCTATAACCATTTCCACTTGTAGTATCCAGAAAAGGATGTATTTTTTTGATAAACCAATTACTTTATACTTTACAAAATTTAGGGATGTTCTCCTAAACATAGTATTATCATTAAAGGTTTTTAGTAGTGTTTTGTAATCTTAATCCCAAAATAACCAAACCTATCTTTTGACACCAACTATAATAACATGACTCTTTATTTACCATTTAAAAATGAGTTATCACATAAAACTACACTTAATACAACATAGAAGATTGAGAGGTCTTCTGTAATTGGGAAATAGGTAACAAAATAACATCTTGAACATGGGGTACATCAAAATTATTTTAAACCTCCTTGGAATTATCATAATATTCCAACGATATTAAAGGTTCATAGGATATCCTAGGGACAACATAATAAAGGGGTGAGCTATAAACCAGAGTAAGGGAAATAAAAAAGGAATGAAATAAAGAAGACAATAAATGTTAGAAAATATGCATATCAATTGATAATAAAAGGAAAATTAATAATAAGGCACGATATATCATTATAATTATAAAATGGGAAATGAGGTAACAATATACAACATGACACAAGAATGAGTCAAGGCACATTGAATATGGAGGATCCTGAGACAAGGCTCACTGCACATGGAGGAGAATGAGAGAGGGCTCATTGAACATGGAAAACAATGAGTCAAGGCTATCTTACAAGACCATTAAAAATTAAATTTCATAATACTAAACATTAACCAATACAATGGAGTTCGATCATGGAACACCCTTCATAATCATTTCATTCTCATGCTTATGTGTTCCACATAAATCATAAAACATGGATTCATTCAACATCATAATCTAGTCCATGATAAAGAAATATATAATAAATACATGTATGTACCCATTAAATAAGTATATGAATACAATTGTTAATACCCTTGATATAAAAATGGTTATGGTATTCCCTACACACATATTTTGGCATGGACAATCATAGTATAATATCGGCAGAAAAACAGTTTTATATAGAAAGTTGTAAAATTGGTTGATGATAGAAGAAGGGGTATCTCATCATTTATACATGAAATGGGTAGTATTTGGTACATATAAAATAGTATCCCAAGATTAAAAATTTGTAAATATAAGGGATAAGGTAATCACAGAACATGAATAGAGAGAATAATCCTTACAAAATTTTGGAATAGTAATTGGTGTACCGAAAGGGTCATGGGAAGATTAATGAAAGTCAATGGGGATATAATTATTTATAAAAAAATGGATATTATGGGGTATTTGGATTAAGTTACCCCACTAAAATCCAATGAAAATTAAAAAACATATCATAAAATGACGGCTTGATAAAATAATAGAGTAGAAGATGAGGTTTCCTTACAGAATTTCGGCATAGTAACGACTTAGATAATGGTCAAAACGAGTGTCTATAAATAATATATCATTCAAATAAAATCAATGGAATTGTAATAGAATCATAATAGATGAATTAAAATATAACCAATTTAAATTATAAATCCCAAATTTAAGGAAGATTCGTTAATTGGAAGGGGTGGACAGTGAGGATCCCTTAAATGTTTGTCTCCAAAGGATTGGGAGGGGCTTCATGAGAGCTTAGGGGTGCCATGGGAGGGCTCTATGGAGTATAGGGAAGATTTGTTTCATGCTCCAAATAATTTTATTTAAGATAATTGGGAGTTTGGATGTGTTTATTTTGGGAAGGAGTGTGATTTTATTATTATTTTGGTTTTGGATACTATATAATAAAATATTCAAAACCAAAAACCATTATATGGTTTTTATGATGGTTTCTACCAAAGGGGAGTGGTTTAAATTATTTTCTAAATGCAAGTTCTAATGATAATTAAATAATTCCCTTTCTCATGAGGAGGTTAGGCACACTATCAATGAAATGATTTTGAAATATTAAAATATATTAAGTCTTAGAGGATTCATTAAGGATTTTTTAAAGAAATAATAAATCTAAAATTACATTATTTTATAGGAACAATATATATTTGGATAATTAAACAATTTATTGTACTCATTACATCACTATTGGTCAATTATGATCATATAAGATAAATTTTATATTTATATGTAATGTAATTTTTACCCAAAAATTATATTGTCTTCGATAATTATGATGTATATTCCATTGGATAGTTTTAACATCTAGATTCAAAAAATAATATTCATTTTATATTAATAATTTTCTGAATATAGGATTTTTCACCTTAATATAAAAAATAACATTTATTAAAAATGACTAGTTTTTTAAAATATTATTTTTCTAAACCAAATGAAAAATTACATTTAAATACATAAAATTTATATTAAAATTTATATTTAATAAGAAGTATTTAATAATAGTATAAAAATATTATTTATTTCCAAAATAAATATATTAATAATTCATTAATTTATTTTCAATATTTACAAAATGAACAATTTCTTCTTTAAAAATCATTTAAATATTAACAATAATAGGATGGAAATATATTCATTAATTTATACAAAATCATGAAAAAGTTATTGTTGTTAGGGTCTTGATATATATTCCTTTATTGCCCTAGCATACACCCTAAGAGTAAGGTGTGTGTTGGTAGGGCTTTCAAGGGTCTATTAAGGGAACATTTTTTTGGTCTTGATCTCAATGAACATGAACATTGTTTATAAATTGTTTCATTAACACTTAAGTTATTGGATATCATCTTGGGCATGGTATAGGGAAAATCCTAGAAATTATTTATTTCATGGAATCTCTAATGAATGGGCTTAATAGGAGATGATCCTACTGATTGAGACCACCACTTTATTAAAAAGTAATTTGTTAAAACATATATTTGTACTCATCATGTCATCAATGTTCATAGGATACATTATCAACGACAATTATACATAATGGTTATTTAAATAGAATTGTATATAGTAAAAAAAATAAGTGAATGTGTTCCTAATACCCATAATATGTTTAATTAAATCAAAAATAGGAATTTTATTTATTCTAGTTTGGGTCGTTACACTGGTCGCCAACCATAGACTACGGAGGGGTTCTTGGGGTAGTTCCAACCTGAGCCTTGGCATGGGTCAGGTATTGATGGATTGGAATTAGGGATTTTTCATTCATTGGGATGTTTTTCAGGCTAGTCCCCTTAAGAATATTTAATTTTGATTTTGGGAAACAATGTCAAACAATCTTGAGTTCAGATCTTAGGCCAGGGAATCCTGTGATGGTACGGGTGGCAAGCATATCTATTCACCCAGACCTTAACATCCAAATTTTTGACTCTATATATGTAGACATTAGTTGAAATGTTTTATGGTACCTGCAACATATATTATTGAGTCTTTAACTTCCCTTCTTGAGTCAGCTTACCATTGTTGATATATATATATATATATATATATATGGTTATCTGACAGTAGTACACCATGATAACATTAGTGGTTCGTCCATTATGAGGGCCATCTTGGCTAATAGTTCAAGATCATTATGATGATCTAGTGAGTAATGAGGGCTCAGTTCAAGGTCCATCCTGTGAGCCTCATACCCTAGGTGGATAGGTATACACACACCCATATATAGAGTGCCATAAAGTACAATGAGAGTAGGATGAGGATGCACGTAGAATTAGCACACTCTACGTGTTCTAGCACTAGATGTGTAACACCCTGACCCCAGTTACCCAGATTCGATGCATTATTACTTAACATTGGCATGATCACAAAAGGTCTTGTCTCGAAAGACTGTTAGTTTATTTTCCTTGAAACATTAGATACATTCTTAAATGTTACATTACATAATAAATTAAAAAACTGAAATAACATAGTCTCCATAGTCCACACCCATATCCCCTTCAGACTATCCCTGTAGGTCAGTCATAAAATATTTCTTCACATCCTGGGAAAAATAAAACATAGAAAGGGGTGAGCTTAGATGCTCAGTAAGGATAACAATATAGTGGAAGCTTTCATAAAAAACATATACATTTAAGGAAATGTATAACTAAAACAACGCCTTTTAAACTTAAACTTCACTATAATATGGAAAAATTAAAATGAAATAATTCCATTTACTTATTCACATGGATATTCTACTGGTCAAATTATCACATGAAATATCAATAACCACTTTAATAATGATGGAATGCATAATGCCGGACTATCATAACCACGTAGCCAAGACCTCGTGCAAAGACTTCAAATAAGATTTTGTAAAGTCCCCGTACCAGGACACTAGTTTGTCTCATGAGACCTACCGATGCATCGAGGAGCTATAGCGGGCTCCACCCATCACTTATTAAGTCCAGTGCATTCCTCATATGAACAGGTCAAAACATATCATAATCTATAACATAATCGTATCACATAAAACATTCATAAAGGAAACATAACATTTCCACACTTCAATCACATGATATCAATACAACACATTGATATAAAAAACACTTTCAGAACCATTTTTGATACCAAAATAAAAGAAAATTAAAACATTGTAATTATTTTTCATTTAAAAAAAGTTACACCTTGTAGAGGAAGCCGAAACTCAAATAATGGTCACGGCGGCGGAGAAGTCAGTGTCGCTGCATACGTACGACAAAAAAACATTCCTTTTTGTCATTTAGAAAAATGCTTCATATAAAAATATTCCTTTTGAATAACATAAAAGTCACAGGGGTTTATACACCGTATAAAAGAAAGTTGTGTATAAAACAAAATATGCCTCAATGAAAGGAGATTGAGATGAAGTCCCTTACAAACACCATTATTTATAAATAAAATAGATCTATTATGTGTATTAACTATATGTACACATAATTAAAATTCAAATACATGATATCACATAATAATATCATGACATAATTTGAAAGTAGGAGATTAACCCAAAGAATAGAAATTGGGTTAAGAAGTTCTGTTACCTTGTGTCTGACTTGACTCGACCATTCTTTAACCTCATGAATAATAAACTAGAGTAAATTTATAATTTCTTAAGAACCTTTTTCAAGTTTATTATTCCTTTTATATCACTTATTACCATGTTATGAACATTATGTAATTATTTATGTTAATAACGGTCATTTTGTCGATCTTCAGTACTTGAGTCAAAAATAAACTTCTTATAATTACAAGTTGTTCATGTGGTAAAATATCCAATATATCAAGAATCATATTCATCATGTAGATATCATATATATCATATATATCCAGTATATACTTGCCTTTATAATATTACATAACATTTAGAGGTAATAAATGAAATGCACCGTTCATGGAGACAGTAAGCCGTGCGTACGCATGAACGGTACATTCATTTCTATTTCATATTTAATGGACTGAAATAATAATTATATAAAGTTATATTATAATTCCAATATAATATCATATATAATATCATATACTCCATCCTTTATACATCCCATATATGGGATTAACGATTCAAATCACTTTGAGGGGGCAGTAGTCCGCACTTCCAAAAATTAAATTATCGTGTTTACCCATAATGGAAATAAAAATGGTATGCCATAAATGAGAAATAAATAATCATAAGGAAAACATAAACATAATATATATCATATATAGAAATAGTTTCATCTTAATGGCTACCATTATAGGTGTTAAAAGAATATTGAACAATCATCGTTTCGTGAGGCAATATTTTTCCACCCACAGAAACAGTATGTTCTTTAACCATTATATGGAGGTGTGTTTAAGTGTAAATAAAATAATTATCATAACAACATACTAGTATATTTTATATACTGGTGTTGTTACAAAATAAAGTAATAAAAAGATTTTAAGGTATTGGAGAATCAAAATAAAACAAAAGAACATAAGAGAAGACATTATGTTAAAATCGAGTAACTCTTTTTGATTTGAGCCAAAGGCTTCTTTGGGAAGACTTGTGCCCAAAGTGAGACTTCTAGGAGTATGAGAGTGAGGTTTAGAGAGTATTTGGGCAGATGTTGCCTGTGAAAAATGGATTTTATGGTGTGAATAAGGTGGTAGAGGTGGGGGACTTTTATAAGAGGAGAGGAGGGGCACTCTTGGAAAGTCATGATATGTTACATTATTATGAAATGATTTTAGGATTTTAAAGGTCCCAGAATGATATATTTCTAAGATAATGTGATAAGGGTTCGAAATATTCTCATACAATAGGTTTTTGACATGTTTATGTCTTATAGTTTATATTATCTTTTCATTTTATTAAAATCGTTAATTAATGAGGTAGTCGCTGCATCATCATGGTGTCAAAACAAATTTGATTTATTTAATGTCTAAAAATTATAAAGAAAATATAATGATGTAGGAAATATTTTCAGATTTCCAATTAATATTTATAGTCTAATATTTAACTTATATAACCCCATGTAATAATTGTTTTAGTAAAACAACACATGTTTGTGAGAATTTTATTTTTACTTTTAATAAAACGTTATTAATGTCATTTCCTTACCCAGTGGCTCCATGGGGTCCCCAATTTTACCCATGGATTGTCTTGGTCGACCATTACTCATAAAAGAAGTGTAGAACAAGTGTCAAGATATTTTCATATTTTTATAATATCATTTTTACCTTAAATTTCACTAATTACCTTTAATCACGATTAATTAAACTCAAAAGTTACTATTCACCCAAAAATTATTTTAATCTCATTAAACCAAATTTTACTTCCTAATGAAAACCATGTATGTAAGATTTTGGAAATTCAAATCACAGATGTGGTAAAATTCCTTTTAAATGAAAAATCAGTTTTTTAACTACCAATTTGTGGTTTCACTATTCATCAAATATCGATGTTTTTTAGAATAACACAAAAAATTAACCCTAAGATATATTTGATATTCCTAATTAAAAAATTATGTCTATTTTACAATATTCAAAACATATAATTTGAATTAATTAATTTAATTATTAATTCCCACTATCACAACAAATAGCGTGTTTTTAAGAAAGAATATCAATCAAAAGATTGACAATTGTTTATGTCCAATTTCAAAGTGAAATTAATTATAATGACCGCAATTGGATAAAATGGTAAAAATATATTATAATTACACTTTATAACAACTCAATTGTATAATTTATCACTATAAATTATTTTGATTAAAATATTGTTTTTAAAGTATTCTTCAATATTCATCAAAAATTGGAAGTTCTATGAAAAAAATACAAAATTCAACATAGGATAATTTAGATATTACGAATCCAAAAATGAAGTCCATTTTGAAATATAAAATTTATATAATTTCAAAAGGTGGGTATTACTATTCATAACTGCTACTTTTATTGGTCGTGGTGTGTTAGAATTCAAGGTTGCGTACAACACACGCTGCTCTATTATTCAAAGAGGAGCGTACCATGGAATCTTGGGGCATTATATTCTCCCCTCCTTCAATAAATTGTGTCCTCACTATTTAAAATTTTTCTTTGAAAATAAAAGGTTGAAAATAGAAAATAACTTTATGGAAAACCCACATTGGAAATAGGGTTAATAAAAATATAACATTAAAAGAAAGAAAGAGAAGTACAAATGTCACCTAAGATAGACCATACTAGGATTCTATGAAAATATGGACATGGAGGAAAAACAACCATCAAGGTATGATGGAGAGTTGTATAAAACAGGATTAGGAGAATGTTAACTACAAGAAAATCACAAACTTGTGATTGGTTAAACGGTCATTGAATCCCCAGTTGGAAAAGTTAACCGACAACATTTTTGTTTTCAGTTACCTTTCATAATGTTGAGAAATTTATTTAAGAGATGTACTAATAATGTAAGGAAATATACTTACTTTTCATGTAGACTTTCATTCGTTAATAAATTTTTACCACAAACCCATCTTTCACTCCAAATGGTAACAGAACTCAAAAATATTCTATTTATCCCAATTGTATAAGGTTCCAAATATTACCACATACCATTTAGATTAGGAAAACTATTTTTTAATAACCAGGGACTTCTTGTAGGCTAGTGGTAGGTAATAAAGGCTTGTCGCACTATGGATGTGGGTTTGATTCCTGCAGCTTTGTCCGACGCGACGGGTTATCCCCCAACCTGCAGGTGGTCCTTTTACTAAAACTATTGTATTATAATTTTCCGAAAATAATCTTCAGAAATGTTTTAACCTTAAACATTACTATCAGAGGTTCAACTTAATCCATTCCAACCTTTATAGTTATCCAAAATACCTCTGTCCAGACTTTCTCTAAAAGGTCTCTAAATTCCAAAATCAATTGTAACATCAGATTCCCCAAACAAAGTAATGTTTCTCTTATTGTCACATACTAAAAATATGATTACCTTTATCATATTAAAACCTTAATAAAAACAACAAGTACTGCAGTACAATCCTTAAATATATCACATTATTCTTATAACCAGAATATAATTCTTCAGTCCAAAAGCCCCAATACATTAATTATTCCACTTCAACTGTAGTAACAACAGAAGATTGTCCTTGATCCCTTAGCCTTTTCTGAGGTAAGTTTCCCTGACACTTAGGACATTCATTTGCATAATTCCCCATTTCCCTACAATTGTAGCATTCAACAATGATAGCCTCTTTCTTTCCCTTGCAATCACGAGCATGGTGACATTTTTCTCCACTTTTATAACAAACTCCCATTCCTTTTAGGCATGTACCAGGGTGATTCTTCCCACAATTATCTGATAATAGAAAATACTCCTTTCCCGTTTTCCCTTTATCTCTCTCTTGTTCTATCGTTCTCTTCTTTCCTTGCTTTAATTTGTTTTCATAAGACTTAGAGAATTCTTTTTCTGTCTTGATAACACATTAGAAAATGTCTTCAAACATTGAGAAGGATTTTGATACTAAATATCAATGGAGAAATGGTTTTAAACCATCAAATAAACTGTCAATCTTACTTCTTGGGTTACGTATATAATCTGCATCATGCCTCGCTAACCTTGTAAAGTTAGCCTCATACTCTACGACATTCTCATCCTCCTTTTGTCTCAGACACAGAAATTGCCTTTCCATATCAGCTCGATGGTCATGAGGAAATTATTTTTCTAATAAAAGATCTTTTAACTCTCTCCATTCCATACTTTATACTTCTTCATCTTCCTTTGTATTTTGAATCAACGACCACCATTGATCAGCATCTCTAGTGAGGCGGTAAACTACCATGATAACCTTTTCCCTTTCACTACTCCCAAAGGCATGAAATATTTTCTCTAAGGAATTTATCCATTGCTCAGATACTAAGGGATTTTTACTTCCATTGAATTTTGGTGGTTGTTGCCTCATGAAGAAGTCTATCATTGATCCTCCACGTTGCGGATCAGGGTGCTTCATACGAGTAAGGTTATTATTCATAGCCTGAGTGAGTTGTACCAGTACGGTGATAAGCTGATCAGCACCAGTTGTATCACCAGCTCCATTATAATTATCTTTAGTAGGATGGAAATCCCTACATGGAGTACATGCATTGATACGGTTTCCATTCCTTCCACTAGGCGCCATTTCTAAAAAATGGCATAAACTAGATCTGTTTAGGAATAAAAATACATAATTCCGTACTTGTAAAACACTTAACATAAATTGAACAGTTTATGGATATAATCCATATTAATAAAAAGTAATGTTTTCTTTGAGGGAGTATATACTCATAAACCCTTCATAATGATTTGTAAAGAAAGTCAGAATTATCCTAAGCATATCCCCCGGGAGTGTCGTAACCAAGAGTGCAGCAAAGCCCGTTGTCGTGCAACAGTTCTCGTTCGAGTCTAGCTCAAAGCGGTGTATTCAGGTTATACCCCTGGGTATATCTGTGCCAGATCCGCCTCTACCTGCTCATATCCAGACAGGGTTGTATTGCTCGGAAAACTCACAAAATCTCTATAATACCAAAATTCTATGAAGTTCTTCTATACTAATCCTCAAAGTCTATCTTTGGGCTATGTGCTCTAATCAGAGTTTATCTAAATATAGCTTCCAAGAGTAGTACTAAAATGCCTCTGATACCAACTATAACACCCCCACCCCAGTTACCTAGAGTTGGTGCATTATTATGTAACATTGGCATGATCACAAAAGATCAAGTCTCGAAAGACCAATTAGTTTAGTAGCCTTGGAAACAATAGATACATTCATAAATGTTACATTACATCATAAAGTGAAAAAATAAAATAACATAGTCTCCACAGTCCACACCCATATCCCCTTATGACTATCCCTGCAGGTCAGTCATAAAATATTTTTTCACATCCTGGGAAAAATAAAACATATAAAGTGGTGATCTCAGATGCTCAGTAAGGATAACAATATAGTGGAAGCTTTCATATATAAACATAAAAATTTAAGGGAATGTATAACTAGAACAAAATCCTTTTAAACTTGAACTTCAGAATAATATAGAAAAAGTAAAATAAAATAATTCCATTTACTTCTTCACATGGATATTCTACTGGTCGAATAAACACATAAAATATCAATAACCACTTACATAATGATGGAATGCATAATGCTAGACTATCATAACCACGTAATCAAGGCCTCGTGCCAAGACTAAAAATATGATTTTGTCAAGGCCTCATGCCAAGACACTAGTTTGTCTCATGAGACCTACTGATTCATCGAGGAGCTAGAGTGGGCTCCACCTGTCACTTATTAAGTCCAATGCATTCCTCATATGAACAGGTTTAAACATATCATAATCCATAAGATAATCATTTCATATAAAACATGCATAAAGGAAACATAACATTTCCACATTTCAATCACAATATATCAATACAACACATTGATATAAAAAAACACTTTCAAAACCATTTTCAATACCGAAATAAAAGAAAATTAAAACTTTGTAATTATTTTTCATTTAAAAAAAGTTACGGCTTATAGAGGAAGCCGAAACTCAAATAATGGTCACGGTGGAGGAGAAGACAGTGTCGCCGCATACGTACGACAAAAAACATTCCATTCTATCATTTAGTAAAATGCTTCGTATAAAAATATTCCTTTTGAATAATGTAAAAATCAAAGGGGTTTATATACCATATAAAAGAAAGTAGTGTATAAAAGAAAATATGCTTCAATGAAAGGAGATTGAGATGAAGTCCCTTACAAAGAACATTATTTTTAAATAAAATAGATCTATTATGTGTATTAACTATAATTACACAAAATAAAAGTAAAAATACAAGATAGTACATAATAATATCATGACATAATATGAATGTAGGAGATTAACCCAAAGAATAGAAATTGGGATAAGAAGTTCCCTTACCTCGTGTCCGACTTGACTCGACCGTTCCTTAACCTCCTAAATAATAAACTAGAGTTAATTTATAATTTCTTAAGAACCTTTTTCAAGTTTATTATTCCTTTTATATCACTTATTACCATGTTATGAACATTATGTAATTATTTATGTTAATAACATTCGTTTTGTCGATCTTTGGTACTTGAGTCAAAAATAAACTTCTTATAATTAAAAATTGTTCATGTGGTAAAATATCAATTATATCCATAATTATATTCATGATGTAGATATCATATATATCATATATATCCAGTATATACTTTCCTTTATAATATTACATAACATTTAGAGGTAAGAAATGAAATACACCGTTCATGGAGTAGGTAAGCCATACGTATGCATGAACGCTACTTTCATTTATTTTTCGTATTTAATGGAATGAAATCATAATTATATTAAGGTATATTATAATTCCAGTATAATATAATATATAATATCATTTACTCCATCCTTAATACATGCCACATATGGCATTAACGATTCAAATCACTTTGAGGGAGTGGTAGTCCGCACTTCCTAAAATGAAATTATCGTGTTTACCCATAATGGAAATCATAAAGGTATTCCATAAATTAGAAATACAGAAGCATAAGGAAAACAAAAACATTATATATATCATATATATAAATAGATTCATCTTAATGTCCACCATTAGAGATGTTAAAATAATATTGAACAATCACCGTTTCGTGAGGTAGTATTTCACCACCCACAGAAACAATATGTTCTTTAACCATTAGACGGAGGTGTGTGTAAGTGTAAATCAAATACATATCATAACAAAATCCTATTATATTTTAATTACTGTTGTTGTTACAAAATAAAGTAATAAAAATATTTTAAGAGGTTGGAGAAGAAAAATAAAACAAAAGAACATACGAGAAGATATTACCTTAAAATCGGGTAACTCTTTTTCATTTAAGCCAAAGGCTTCCTTGTGAAGACTTATGCCCAAAGTGAGTCTTCTAGTAGTAATATAGGGAAGTTTAGAGAGTATTGGTTTAGTGTTTGTTCGATCCAAATGGCTTTGATGGTGTGAATAAGGTGGTAGAGGTGGGGGTCTATTATAAGAGGAGAGGAGGGGCACTCATGGAAAGTCATGATATGTTACATCATTTTGAAATGATTTTCTAATTTTAAAGGTCCAAAAATGATATTATTAGAGGATAATGTGATAAGGGTTCTAAATATACTCATCCAATAAGTTTTTGACATTTGTATGTCTTAGATTTTACATTATCTTTTCATTTTATTTAAATTGTTAATTAATGAGGTAATCGATGCATCATCATGGTATCATAAACAATTTAATATTTTTAATGTATAAAAATTATAAAAAAATATAATGATGTAGGAAATAGTTTTATCTTTCCAATGAATATTTATAGTCGAATGGTTAACTTATATAACCCCATGTAATAATTTTTTTAGTAAAACAACACATGTTTGTGACAATTTTATTTTTACTTTAAATAAAAAGTTATTAATGTCAATTTCTTACCCAATTGGCTCCATGGGGTGCCCAAGTTGACCCATGGATTTTATTAGTTGGACATGACTCATCCAATAACTTTAGTACAAGTGTCAAGATATTTTCATACTTTTATAATATCATTTTTACCTCAAATTTCACTAATTACCTTTAATCGCGATTAATTAAACTTAAAAGTTACTATTCACCAAAAAATGATTTTAATCCCATTGAACCACATTTTACTTCCAAATGAAAATAATTTATGTCGGATTTTGCAAATTCAAATCACAGAGGTGGTAAAATTTCATTTTAATGGAAAATCAGTTTTTTAACAACAACTTAGTGGTTTCACTATTCATCAAAAATCGATGTTTTTCAGAACAACACCAAAAATTAACCCTAAGATATACATGATATTTATAATTGAAAAATGATGTCTATTTTAGAAAATTAATAACATATAAGTTTAATTAATTAATTTAATAATTAATTCTTGCTGTCCAAACAAATAGCTTGTTTTTAAGAAAAAATATCAATCAAAAGATTGACAATTGTTTATGTCCAATTTCAAAGTGAAAATAATTATAATGACCACCATTGTATAAAATGGTAAAAATATATTCTAATTACACTTTATAACCACTCAATTGTATAACTTATCACTATAAATTATTTTTATTAAAAAAGTTGTTTTTAAGTAGTCTTCAATATTCATAAAAAAATGGAAGTTCTCAGAAAAATACCGAAAATTCAACATAGGATAATTTCGATATTCCGAATCCAAAAATGAAGTCCATTTTGAAATATAAAATTTATATAATTTCAAAAAGTGTGTATTAATATTCATAACTGCTACTTTTATTGGTCGCGGTGTGTTAGAACTCGAGGTTGCGTACAACACGCACTGCTCTATTATTCAAAGAGGAGTGTACCATGGAAGCTTGGGGTGTTACAAGATGCCTATATGGTACCATGATGAGACATATACTACTTTATTTGAGTACTAGATGTTGTCGGCGATATGAGTTTTCAGGATTGTATGGTTGTTGATCGATCAAATGGTTTCACTCGTAGTCTGTTCGCTTCATATATAATTAATTGGATCTAGTTGTTCCAGAATAGGATTCACCTATGCTGAATTTACATTATGGGTTCCAAAGAAAGAGATATCATAGGTTTTGGGTTGATCGATACCATTATCAGGTTCTTGAGGTTAATCCTAATCTTATGTTTTTGGTATCCCACTTGGTTAGGATCCCTTCTGTTGGTGATGCTCTAGGTGAGACATCTCATGGATGACACTGGAAATTAGTAGAGTTCTGATATGGGGATTCATATCATGGAATCAGACATTAAATCTATATGGACACTAAACCCATCGAGACACATCCTTTTGATATAATTCAAACTCATGGGGGAAAGTCAGTGTCATCCCAAATCAAATAATATTGAGGTGTGGTGAATGAGTTCTTCAACATGCATGATCAGAATATGTAGATGTGAGGTGTGTCGGAGAAGGATACGGTAAATGAGATCAAGTAGGAAATGGAAAGGATAATATCTTATAATTTGGAGCTTCTATCCAGGAGGCTCATGTATTGTTTGATGCACGACCTATGTCAATACTACTTCAGCTGCAGTTCTTATCACAAAGTCAAAATTCAAATTTTCTTATGTGTATCCCATGTTCAAGACCTATCGATGCCATATGAGGCCCCTTTACTCAACCATTGTGTTGGATGGTCTTTTATAGTGGATTAGTGGTCAAAAATTCCCATCTATGGGGTGATCTTAGTATGTGAAGAGAGAGAGAGAGTCCCAAACCAAATATTTTTATAGATGTAGTGAGACCCAATTGCGGTATCCTCAATATAGACTGGTATTCAACTATTTGTATCTATATTTTTTGAATACAAGTGAGTTTATTAGTGATTCCAGTTGGATGAGATAAAATATTCTTCCTTGGATAAGGAGTGACCCTTAATAAGGACATGATGAGCTCATTTAAAGGATATTACATCCACTTCTTCATGAGATGAATAATATTTCACTTGGAGTAGTGGATGTTGTGATCTCTCATCTTCCTGCTATAATGTTGGGGGTTTATGAAATATTTCTTGAGGACATGCTGGGACTAACTCACCATCATGAGATATTCTTATGCATAGACTTGACCCAAGGATGTCCTGATGCTTGTGATGTAACACCCTGAGCTTCCACGATACGCTTCTCTTTCAATATTGCAATAGTTTGCATTGTACGCAAGTTTGAGAATCTAACGCACTTCAACCAATCAAAATAGCCATTATGAATAGTAATACCCACCTTTTGAAATTATATATATTTTATATTTCAAAATGGACTTCATTTTTTCATTGGTAATATCAAAATTACCCTAAGTTGAATTTTTTGTAATTTTCTGAGAACTTCCAATTTTTTATGAATAGTGAAAAATAATTAAAACAAATTTTTAATACAAATAATTTATAGTGATAAATTATACAATTTAGTGGTTTTAAAGTATAATTAGAATATATTTTTACCATTTTATCCATTGGTGGTCATTAGAATTAATTTAACATTGAAATTCGACATAAAAAATTGTCAATCTTTTGATATATATTGTTTCTTAAAAACACGCTATTTGTTGTGACAGCGGAAATTAATTATAAAATTAATTAATGCAACTTATATGTTTGTAATTTTGTAAAATAGACATAATTTTTGAAATCGGAATATCAATTATAGCTTAGGGTGAAATTTTGGCATTGTTCTGAAAAACTTCAATTTTTGATGAATATTGAAACCACTAAGTGGTAGTTAAAAAACTGATTTTTCGTTTAAATGAAACATTACCATTTATATGATTTGATTTTAAAAAATCCGACAAACATGGTAGTCATTAGGAATTAAAATGTGGTTCAATGGGAATAAAATAATTTTTTTGGTAAATAGTAACGTTTAAGTATAATTAATCACTATTAAAGGTAATAAGTTAAATTTAAGGTAAAAATGATATTATAAAAATATTAAAATACATTTACACTTGTCCTACCCCTATTGGATGAGTCATGGACGACCAATAAAATCCATGGGTCAACTTGGGGACCCCATGGAGCGACTTTGGTAGGAAAATGACATTAAAAACCTTTTAATTAATGTTAAAAAAAATGTCACAAACATGAGTTGTTTTACTAAAACAATTTTTAAATGGGGTTATACAAGTCATCTTTTTGCCTATAAATATTCATTAGAAATATAAAAATATTTACCACATCATGATAATTTATTTATAATTTTTATACATTAAATAAATTAAATTATTTATGACACCATGATAATGCAGCGATTACCTCATTAATTAGCGATTTAAATAAAATAAAAAGATAATGTAAAATATAATACATAAACTTGTCAAAAACATATTTTATGAGTATATTTCCAACCATTATCACCTTATCCTATAAATATATAAGTGTGGGAACTTTAAAATCCAAAACTCATTATATAATAAAGTAACATTTTATTACTTTCCAAGAGTGCCCCTCCTCTCCTCTTATAGAAGACCCACACCACTACCACCTTATTCATACCTTCCAATCCTTTGTCTCAGCCATACCCTACCAATTTTGTCTCTCCAAATCCCACTATTACTCCTAGAATCCTTACTTTGGGTAGAAGTCTTCCCAAGGAAGCCTTTGAGCTCAAATCAAAATGAGTTACCCGTTTTAAAGGTAGTGTTTTCTCTTGTGTTATTATGTTTTATTTTGCTTCTCCAACCCCCTAAACTCTTTTTATTAATTTATTTTGAAGAAGAAATAGTATCCTAAATATACTAGGATTTTGTTATAATAAGTATTCGAGCTACAATTATACACACCTACATCTAATGGTTAATGAACATACTGTTTCTATGGACGACGAATTTATGCCTCACGAAACGATGATTGTTGAACACTCATATAACACCTTAAAAGGTGGACATTAATATGTCAACATAATTATATATGATATATAATATGTTTATGTTTTACTTAAGCTTCTGTATTTTTCATTTATGGCATATCGTTATGGTTTCCATTATGGGTAAACACGATATTTTCATTTTAGGAAGTGGGGACTACCGCCCCTTTAAAGTGATTTGTATCATTAATGTCATATGTGGGATGTATGAAGGATGGAGTAAATGGTATTATACATTATATAATAATTTAATTATATTATAACTTTATATAATTATAATTTCATTCCATTAAATATGAAATAGAAATGAAAGTAGCGTTCATGCGTACGTACAGCTTACCGTCTCCATGAACGGTGCATTTCATTTCATACCTCTAAATGTTATATAATATTATAAATGCATGTATATACTAGATATATATGATATATACGATATATAAATCATGAATATAATTATTGATATAATGGATATTTCACCACATGAAAAACATGTAATTATAAGAAGTTTATTTTTGACTCAAGTACCAAAGATTGACAAAACGAACGTTATTAACTTTAATTATTAAATAATGTTCATAACAAGGTAATAAGTGATATAAAAGGAATAATGAACTTGAAAAAGGTTATTAATCAATTAGAAATTAACTCTAGTTCATTATTCAGGAGGTTAAAAAACGATCGAGTCAAGTCGGACACGAGGTAAGGGAACTTCTTAACCCAATTTCCATTCATTGGGTTAATCTCCTACGTTAAAATTATGTCATGATATTATTATGTCCTATCTTTTATTTGTACTTTATTTATGTGTACTTATAGTGAATACACATAATAGATCTAAAATATTTAAAAAAAGATCTTTGTAAGGGAACTTCTTAACCCAATTTCCATTCCTTGGGTTAATCTCCTACTTTAAAATTATGTCATAATATTATTTTGTCCTATCTTTTATTTGTAATATATTTATGAATAATTATAATGAATACACATAATAGATATATTTTATTTAAAAAAATGATCTTTGTAAAAGACTTTGTCTCAATCTCCCTTTATTGAGGCAAATTTTGTTTTATACACAACTTTTTTTTATTCGGTGTATAAACCCATTTGACTTATATGTTTATTCAAAAGGAATATTTTTATATGAAGCGTTTTACTAAATGACAAAATGGAATGTTTTTTTTGTCGTACGTATGCGGTGACAACGACTTCTCTGACGCTGTGACCATTATTTGAGTTTCGGCTTCCTCTACAAGCCATAAATTTTTTTAAATGAAAAACAAATACCATGTTTTAATTTTCTTTTATATTGGAATTGAAAATGGTTTTGATTTTTTATTATTATATCAATGTGTTGTATTGATATATTGTGATTTAAATGTGGAAATGTTCTTTTTCTTTTATGCATGTGTTATGTGATACGATTATGTTATGGTTCATGATATGTTTAAACCTGTTCATATGAGGAATGAATTTGACTTAATAAGTGATGGGTGGAGCCCGCTATAGCTCCTCGATGCATCGGCAGGTCTCATGAGACAAACTAGTGTCTTGGCACGAGGCCTTGAAAAAATATTATTTTTAGTCTGGGCACGAGGGCTTCGCTACGTGGTTATAATAGTCTGGCATTATGCATTCCATCATTATGAAAGTGGTTATTGATATTGCCTGTGATTATTCGACTAGTAGAATATCCATGTAAATAAGTAAATGGCATTATTTCATTTTACGTTTTCCATATTATGTTTAAGTTCATGTTTAAAAGGCTTTTGTTTAGTTATAGCTTTCCTTAAATGTTTATGTTTATTTATGAAAGCTTCCTCTATATTGTTATCTTTACTGAGCATCTGAGCTCACCCCTTTCAATGTTTTAATTTTTCCAGGATGTGGAGAAGTATATTATGAATGTCCTGCAGGGATAGTCTGAAGGGGATATGAGTATGGAAAATGGAGACTATGTTATTGTAGTTTTTCACATTATGATGTAATGTAACATTTATGAATGTATCTAGTGTTTCCAAGGCAACTAAAATAATCTGTCTTTCGAGAGTTGATCTTTTGTGATCATGCCAATGATATGAAATAATGCAAAGACTCTCGGTAACTGGGTTCGGGACGTTACAGTTGGTATCAGAGGAAGTTTATTACTAACCTTGGAAGCTATATTTAGATAAACTCTGATTAGAGCACATAGCCCTAAGATAGACATTGAGGATTAGTATAGAAGAACTTCCTAGAATTTTGGTATTATAGAGATTTTATGATTTTTTCAAGCAATACATCCCTGTCTGGATATGAGTAGGTAGAGGTGGCTCTGGCATAGTTGTACCTAGGGGTAAATCCCGAAAACACCGCTTTGAGCTAGAGTCGAACAGGAACTGGTGCACGACAACGGGCCTTGCTCCAATCTTGGTTACAACACTCCCGGGGGATATGATTATTATAATTCTCATTTTCTTTCCAAACCATTATGAAGGGTTTAAGAGTATATACTTCCTCAAAGAAAACGTTTCTTTTTATGATTATGGATTATATCCATAAATAGTTCAATTTATGTTAAGTGTTTTAGAAGTATGGAATTATGTATTTTGATTCATAAACTAATCTAGTTTATTCCATTATTTAGAAATGGCGCCTAGTGAGAGGAATGGAAACCATATAAATGCACACACTCCATGTTGGGATTTCCCTCCTACTCAAGATAATTATAATGGAGCTAGAGATACAACTGGTGCTGATCAACTTATCACCATACTGAGACAACTCACTCAGGTTATGAATAACAACCTTACTCATATAGAGCACCCTAATCCGCAACGTGGAGGATCAATGTTAGACCGCTTCATGAGGAAAAAACCACCAAAATTTAATGGGGGTACAAATCCATTAGTAGCTGAGCAATGGATAAAATCCTTAATGGAAATATTCCACGCCTTGGGGAGTAGCAAAAGGGAGAAGGTTGTCATGGAAGTTTACCGCCTCACTGGAGATGCTGATCAATGGTGGTCATTGATTCAAACACAAAAGAAGATGAAGAAGTATCAAGTATGGAATGGAGGGAGTTTAAGGAAATTTTTTTAGAAAAATACTTTCCACATGACCATCGAGCAGATATAAAAAGACAATTTTTTAGTCTGAGACAAAAGGAGGATGATAATGTCGCAAAGTATGAGGCTAACTTTACAAGGTTAGCGAGGCATGCTGCAGATTATATACGTAACCCAAGAAGTAATATCGATCGTTTCTTTGAGGGGTTAAAACCATTTCTTCGTCGAGATTTAGTATCACAATCTTTCTCAACATATGAAGATATTGTCTCATGTGCTACCAAGACAGAAAAGGAATTCTCTAAGTCATATGACAATAAAGTAAAGCAAGAAAAGAAGAGAAAAGTGGAACAAAAGACAGATAAAGGGGAAAAGGAAAAGAAGGATTTTCCATTATGCCATAATTGTGGAAAGAATCACCCCGATACTTGCCTAAAAGGAATGGGAATTTGTTATAAATGTGGAGAAAAAGGTCACCAGGCTCGTGATTTCCAGGGAAAGAAAGTGGATATCAATGTTGAGTGCTACCATTGTAGGGAAATGGGGCATTATGCAAATGAATTTCCTAATCATCAGGGAAAATTACCTCAGAAAAGGCCAAGGGATCAAGGATAATCTTATGCTGTTACTACAGTTGAAGTGGGATAATTAATGTATTGGTGCTTTTGGAAATAAGGATGATATTCTGGTTATAAGAATAATGTGATATATATAAGGATTGTACAGC